>QXEO01000476.1:0-387756 GCA_007115705.1 Dactylis glomerata | reverse complement strand
TTAATTGGATATATTACACCATTCAGTTATTCGTCACAGAAATTTCTTGGGTTAGTACAATGTATACGTTTGAAGCACTGCAAGCACTAATGCAACACCCTTTCGTGGCTAAAGCTGAATTCTATAAGTGTTGCATTGAAGACACATGTTCGGAGACGACCACCAATCATTACCTGACTAAAACCTAAACAAAACTCTAAATCCATGAATCAATTCAGAGACAGTTTTCTTGAGTATGGCATTGTAGTGCTCAACCATTTGCAATAAAACTGCAGGGTAGAAGTCAATAAAATAGCGACAGTTAAAACTGGGTAGTTTGCACTCCCTTTCACTCTGATTAAGACAACATATAGGTTCATTGTTGTGAAGGAGCTAGGAAATATGTAATAGGTATACATCAATAGCGAGAGATACTTTGACATGAAATTCATTAGCAGGAACCACCAAACAGTTATCCAAGAAACACCTACATGTAAGAGGAACAAACATTAATGCTAAATAGAAAATAGAAGTTGGACACAAAGAAACTGAACCCAGGGCTCAATCAGGTACAACTAAATCTCAGACAGCACTGTCACAATGTTGAATCGCACTTAGTGCAGCTGCAATATTCAAATAAGCACTACAATACAAAAGATAAGCGTCACCTTGGTGATGAACTCGGGGTAGTTGCACTCTTGGAACTGTTGCCATAACCCGGTGAGTGAAAGTTATACGGCCGCTGCCACGAGCACGACATGGAGACCAACCCCGCCTCCATGGCGAACAACAGAATGACCAGCTGCGGGCAGAGAGATGTAATATCTTGCAGGCCAGAACAACGATTCAAAGCCGGATGAGGCGATATAGAAGGCGGTTGGCCTCACCGCCGGCCGGAAACACCTCGTGTGCTCGTACCAAGACCTGCACAAAACACATCGCACACTGTAAAATGAAGAGAATAACAGAATCAAAAGTTGATGACAAATTCACATTAACCCTGCACCTACAGAAGTTTTCAAGCATGTTTTTATGCAACTCAGATCAGGATCACAAAGTCATACATTATGTTTTTGATCCGTTCTCATAATTATTGATAGACCAGGAAGTAAATAATCATACAAATTTAACATGTGGTGATCATGAAAAAGCAAGAAAGAAATGAAGAATGCAGTAGAGTAGTGAACCACACCAATAGAACAGGAAAGCTTCGTCAGTAATCGGAGATATAAAATTCATGTTTCAAATTAGTCATGCTAAGCCTGCACTGAAAGCAAGAAGTTAATGTATTCGACTTCTGTGCTTCATTGAGATGAGCAGATCAAGGGGAAGAAGGAAGGAAGGCATCAAAGTTAGATGGTGACCTACTTGCCGCGCACTCCATCTGAATTAGTTAGTAGCCTCTTACAACCCCTTCATCATGGCAAACAACAAATAACCAATGAAATTAGACATGATCAGTCGAAATCAAGCTGGCCTGTCACAGTCCAAATGTACTGACCTAGATCCTCTGAGGAATAATGTTTCCTCTGATTTACTCATCTGGGCTATATGTTTCATGGTATATGTTTCATGGAGAGAATAAGTGGCTCAAACTCATCCTCAAGCCTATTCCCAGTTGACTTCACAAAAGTAATAGCATGCCTCTGAATCTCTTGCTTCTTTACTGCTAACAGCTCATTGAGGTCACCAAAAATAGCACCAATTTGATTCTTCATCAGCAAATACAGGCATGTCGCTGGCCTCTATTTTATTTTTTGTTAAAAACTGTACTGAATAAATTAGCATATTAAGAAATATAGAAAGGAGAATAATGCCTTCTTCTTCTTTTTTTCTAGTGTACAAGTATGCATCTTGTTGGTTCTTCGGCTACATATAGCAGAATAGTACCTAGCATCAGAAGCTAAGGATTATTCTCCTTTCTAACATGAGAGCTAACTTAAATATAAGTGCACAGTGGGAAAAATTAAGCAACGTGGTGTAGAGCTTCTGTAATTTGAAACCAAAGAAGCACCACAATATTAGTTATCAACTGTCTGTGATAAGAAAACAATAGACCAATGACAGATTCAGTGGTAACTGAACTGAAAGTTGCAAGGACTTCTACAATTGAAAACCAGATAGGCACCACAACGTTAGTTATCAACGATAGACCAATGAAGGATCTAGTGGTAACTAACTGGAAGTTGGAAATGAACATCAACTATATACATATAGTACTCCCTAACCACAACGAAATTAATCATAGCATCAACATATGTGGATCAACGCCTGCCATTGTGATGTAAATTTTCTTATACATGTGTCAGGGATTGTAAGTAAAATCAAGAATAAAATAACCCGAGCTGCAAAATGAAATAGTTTTAATGGAAATCATGCGAAACCAGCAAGAGTGTGAATGGATTTTTTGTTCGTTTACTCGCAATGGCAGACAAACCAACAATAGATTCACAATACAACTCTCTCTTATAACTTTTAGGCATCACTTGATAGTGTATTCTTGCGAGTTTACACATTTCGAAAATTTCAGTGAACCGTAAATATGGTAGGAAAAACCATCACAATGGAATTGGTGTAAGACAACAACATGGTCTGATGATCATGCATGTATACAAAACCAAAACATTATGCAACGAATGCATATCAATGAGAGCGACCATAATCCTCACCTATTTCGAAATCAACATAGTATTGAGTTATCCAATGTGCATTGTTCTTCTGTCCTTTCCTACAGTACTGCTAGCAGGCATTTGGTCAAACACATAGCATGCATATATGAGGAAAGGTGTACCTGTTGAACCAGCACAAATCGTACAGAGAAAATCAATGGAGTGCTCTAAAATCAAATGAATGAAAGCATTAAGGGTAGAGAAAAACACATTACAGCACATGGAGATAGTTGTCTTACCAGGCAGCACGTTGTCTATCAACTGCATAAAACTTGCAGAACGTGGTCGTTGATAGTTGTCTCAGGCAGCACGTTGTCTATCAACTGTATAAAACTTGCAGAACGTGGACGGAAAACGACCGGATGGTGACGCAAAGACCAAGCATCTGGAAGCGGCGAACTTTCTGCGACTCCTCGCCAACGCCCAGCACCATCCTCTTCTCGACGGGGTCGAGCGCCGATGCTTCCACGGTCTAGCCAACCGTCCGTGCGGGCTGCTGGACGGTAGGTCGGGGCTGGCCCAGGAAAAACACAGCAACAGCCTGATACGCAGGGGGCGCGGCGTCGCCAAAATCTCACGCTGCCGCTTCCGCAGCGGGACGTCGCTGGCCGCTGCTGCCCCGACCTTCCTCACTAGTAGAAAACAGGCCTAATATCCAGGATGAATTTGAGCTTTAGTCCCGGTTGTGTTTTGATCCGGGACTAATGCTCACATTAGTCCCGGCTCAAAAGGCTATGTGGGCCAAAAATCTTTAGTCCCGGTTCAAATGGGACCTTTAGTCCCGGTTGGAGATACGAACCGGGACTAAAGGGTTAGTGACCTTTAGTCCCGGTTGGTATCTCCAACCGGGACTAAAGCCCCACCCTTTAGTCCCGGTTGGTGTTACCAACCCGGACTAAAGGGTCTCCCCCAATTTTCCTCTCATGCCTACCCCCCCCCCCGCGTAGAAAAAACTCTAAAAAAAATAAACGAAAATGATAAAAACTTCAAATTTCAAAATCCTTTGACATGCATGTACCTCATGCAACTAACTTTTATGGAAAATTTGAAATTTTGAATTTTGAATTTTTTTGCAAAAAAAGGTTGTTCCAAATTAAAACGGCTCTAACTTTTGCATACGGACTCGAAAAAAAACGTATAATATATGAAAAATTATCTACACAAAATGGAATCTATATCACCACATGGCATATGTGGAGAGCAACCTAGAAAAAATGGAATCTATATCGTGAAGTTCTTGCAAAATGGGTCTACTAGGAGGCCAAATGGAGAGTGGAGGAGGTGGAAGCCAAATAGAGGAAGGGGCATCAAAGTGAAAAGGTACAATTTAATTGTAGATTTCTGTGATTTGGCATCAATCTTTTTATGATTTAGACTTCGCTCGACCTCAAAAAAATTCGTCCTCAAGATCAGAACTACAAATCACATATCTATCTTGCTACTTTCTCTACTTCATAAAAGTATCGCTATTTTAGTATAATTTTGCACTAATTTATACTAAATCATTCAAGTTATTACAGACCGGAGGGAGTATTTGAGAAAATAGACCAAATGCATACTCGGAGCGCCTGCATAATGATGGGCCAGTGGGCAAGCGGGCTTCGATTAACGGTTTCCGGTAGAAATTCTTTGGGATAGAACAGATACAGGAAAAATAAATAAGGTAATAGCCTAAATCATGCGTGGGCCCTTTTTTTTGCTTCCACCCTTTCTTCTGGCGATTCCTATTTGACGCCTTTAGCGGCGGGAATCACCCGATGCGTACTTCCCTCCTCCCCCTAAAATCCAAAATGGGCCGGCCCATTCGCAACCACACCATGTTTTGTTTTTTTTGGCTCTGCCCGGTTTTTCAGGCTCCTTTTGTTGGTAATGTTGGTTTCTTGTTAATAGGTTTCCTGGGTGGTTTTTCCCATCCGGTTTTTTTATCTTTTCTTTTCCTATTTATTTTTTTATTTCCCTATTTTTTTTGTTTTTTCCTTTTCAGAAATACAAAAAACTAATTCGGAATAGTTTAACTTTGAACTAATTTCCAGTTTGAACAAAATTAAATTTGAACAAATTTTGAATTTGAATTTTTTTAAATTAGAACAGATTTTAAATTGAACAATTTTTGAATTTTTACGTATTTCGATTAGAACAGATTTCAAATATTGCATAGATTTTGAATTTCAATATATTTCGAATTTGAACTATTTTCAAATTAGAACAAAAATCGAATTTGAACAGATTGGGAATTTTCATTCAACATATTTCGTTTGAAATATTTTCAAATTTGAACAGAATTCAATATGAACAGATTTGAAATTTACACAATTTCGAATTTGAACAGATTTCGATTTTTCAAAATATATATTTCAAATCTGTGACTTTAAATTTCAATGAACGTACCAGCTAACAGTTTTTATTGAACAGATTTAGTTTGAACAGATTTAGACAACGTACCAGCTAACTGTTTTAGGGCGTGTTCGGGAATCCACCAACTTCCAGATTCCATAAAATTCTTCGTGGAGCAGCGCCGAACACTCTGATTCCGGGAAGCTAGATGTGAGAAGCTGGGCAAAATCAGTGTACAAAACACGGAGCACCTCTTCCAGGATTCCACGGCACAGCAAACCGCGGAGCAGCTAGTAATTACAAGGAACTGCCACCGCTTAGTCAAAGAAGAAAACGTTTGGCTGCGTATACTCATGTCTCGTCCGGTCGTCACTCTCCTTATCCTCAAATTTCCCAATCCACAGGCGACCATGGCTGTGACCTAGCCGCCGCCGCCACACGTGTCCTCCCCGCCGCCGCCAGATTCTGCTCCTCCAGCTAGCCGGCACGTCGTCAAACTCAGCTCCGGCCGCCGCCCTCCGCGCACATCTCCGCCCGACGCCCGCACCAGGTGCACCTCCGCCCGCACTAGGTGCACCTCCGCCCGCGTGCCATCAGCAAGTTGAAGCAGCGGCGGCCGTCGGAGACCTCGAGCATCAGCCGGAATCCATCGTCGCCGACCGGTAAAGGTGATAGCCCAGAACTTCTTAGATGAAACTGCTATGCATTTGGTTAATGTGGACTGCTAGTGTACTGTTAACTGAATCTGCAGTGTCTTTTCCTATAGAAGTGACACCGGTTTTGTAGAGTAGTGTCAACAATGGCTGCTGAATGGACTGATGACAACACTAGGATAATTGTTGAGTTGTTTGTCAAACAAGTGCGAAAGTGCTACGGATTCATCTACTCCGGAGGCAAACGCGGCTGACATGGATGACTTTAGAGATGAACTAGCTACAGCCATTGCTCTAGGATGCTGATGAGGAAGGCATGTTAGATATACTAGGAAACTTTGGCGCGGCGTCACGTCGCGCCCGTATCAGTAGAAATAAGCTAGTGGTACTACTATTGCCTTAAACCCTGGCCAGCAGCGTATGCATTGGCAATAGAAAAAACATGTTTTATGAATAACTGCTCAGACAGCAAGACTCGGGAAAAGAAGATCAAAAGTTCTGCAGGCAAACGAATCCAAAAAATTGATAGGCAATATTTCGTATATAAAAACGAAATAATTCCCCCATGATTTCAGTATGCATCACCAAACAAATCATCAGTAAGTTGTCTGCGTGACAGTTTGATCATTATTCTTAAGCAGTGGCAATCAAACGGCACAGACTGATTACATGGCATGACAATTATACAGACAAAATGCATATTACAAAACACTTCAGTGAGACTACCAGCTATAAGTGCAGTTTCAGAACTAACTATCAAGATAAATGACAGGTAAGCTCGCAGCTCTAGCGAAGGCACTGGTAGGTACACATCAGGGAGATGAACTGGGCCGTCTGATCACGGCTGCACAAATAGATCCTCAAAGTGACGGAGCAGAGAAGAAATCAATTAACCGAGTGTGCAGGATATACATATTGAAAATGTGTGGATTTAACGCAAAACAATGATCCGGACCAACTAATCTCATAAGCGTTAAATGCACCCAGAAATCAAAAAAGCTTCAAGCATTTAGTAATCAGCTAGATATACTGGAATTTTCTTATACATGTGTCAGGGATTGTAAGTAAAATCAAGAATAAAATAACCCGAGCTGCAAAATGAAATAGTTTTAATGGAAATCATGCGAAACCAGCAAGAGTGTGAATGGATTTTTTGTTCGTTTACTCGCAATGGCAGACAAACCAACAATAGATTCACAATACAACTCTCTCTTATAACTTTTAGGCATCACTTGATAGTGTATTCTTGCGAGTTTACACATTTCGAAAATTTCAGTGAACCGTAAATATGGTAGGAAAAACCATCACAATGGAATTGGTGTAAGACAACAACATGGTCTGATGATCATGCATGTATACAAAACCAAAACATTATGCAACGAATGCATATCAATGAGAGCGACCATAATCCTCACCTATTTCGAAATCAACATAGTATTGAGTTATCCAATGTGCATTGTTCTTCTGTCCTTTCCTACAGTACTGCTAGCAGGCATTTGGTCAAACACATAGCATGCATATATGAGGAAAGGTGTACCTGTTGAACCAGCACAAATCGTACAGAGAAAATCAATGGAGTGCTCTAAAATCAAATGAATGAAAGCATTAAGGGTAGAGAAAAACACATTACAGCACATGGAGATAGTTGTCTTACCAGGCAGCACGTTGTCTATCAACTGCATAAAACTTGCAGAACGTGGTCGTTGATAGTTGTCTCAGGCAGCACGTTGTCTATCAACTGTATAAAACTTGCAGAACGTGGACGGAAAACGACCGGATGGTGACGCAAAGACCAAGCATCTGGAAGCGGCGAACTTTCTGCGACTCCTCGCCAACGCCCAGCACCATCCTCTTCTCGACGGGGTCGAGCGCCGATGCTTCCACGGTCTAGCCAACCGTCCGTGCGGGCTGCTGGACGGTAGGTCGGGGCTGGCCCAGGAAAAACACAGCAACAGCCTGATACGCAGGCGGGCGCGGCGTCGCCAAAATCTCACGCTGCCGCTTCCGCAGCGGGACGTCGCTGGCCGCTGCTGCCCCGACCTTCCTCACTAGTAGAAAACAGGCCTAATATCCAGGATGAATTTGAGCTTTAGTCCCGGTTGTGTTTTGATCCGGGACTAATGCTCACATTAGTCCCGGCTCAAAAGGCTATGTGGGCCAAAAATCTTTAGTCCCGGTTCAAATGGGACCTTTAGTCCCGGTTGGAGATACGAACCGGGACTAAAGGGTTAGTGACCTTTAGTCCCGGTTGGTATCTCCAACCGGGACTAAAGCCCCACCCTTTAGTCCCGGTTGGTGTTACCAACCCGGACTAAAGGGTCTCCCCCAATTTTCCTCTCATGCCTACCCCCCCCCCCCCCCCGCGTAGAAAAAACGTCTAAAAAAATAAACGAAAATGATAAAAACTTCAAATTTCAAAATCCTTTGACATGCATGTACCTCATGCAACTAACTTTTATGGAAAATTTGAAATTTTGAATTTTGAATTTTTTTGCAAAAAAAGGTTGTTCCAAATTAAAACGGCTCTAACTTTTGCATACGGACTCGAAAAAAAACGTATAATATATGAAAAATTATCTACACAAAATGGAATCTATATCACCACATGGCATATGTGGAGAGCAACCTAGAAAAAATGGAATCTATATCGTGAAGTTCTTGCAAAATGGGTCTACTAGGAGGCCAAATGGAGAGTGGAGGAGGTGGAAGCCAAATAGAGGAAGGGGCATCAAAGTGAAAAGGTACAATTTAATTGTAGATTTCTGTGATTTGGCATCAATCTTTTTATGATTTAGACTTCGCTCGACCTCAAAAAAATTCGTCCTCAAGATCAGAACTACAAATCACATATCTATCTTGCTACTTTCTCTACTTCATAAAAGTATCGCTATTTTAGTATAATTTTGCACTAATTTATACTAAATCATTCAAGTTATTACAGACCGGAGGGAGTATTTGAGAAAATAGACCAAATGCATACTCGGAGCGCCTGCATAATGATGGGCCAGTGGGCAAGCGGGCTTCGATTAACGGTTTCCGGTAGAAATTCTTTGGGATAGAACAGATACAGGAAAAATAAATAAGGTAATAGCCTAAATCATGCGTGGGCCCTTTTTTTTGCTTCCACCCTTTCTTCTGGCGATTCCTATTTGACGCCTTTAGCGGCGGGAATCACCCGATGCGTACTTCCCTCCTCCCCCTAAAATCCAAAATGGGCCGGCCCATTCGCAACCACACCATGTTTTGTTTTTTTTGGCTCTGCCCGGTTTTTCAGGCTCCTTTTGTTGGTAATGTTGGTTTCTTGTTAATAGGTTTCCTGGGTGGTTTTTCCCATCCGGTTTTTTTATCTTTTCTTTTCCTATTTATTTTTTTATTTCCCTATTTTTTTTGTTTTTTCCTTTTCAGAAATACAAAAAACTAATTCGGAATAGTTTAACTTTGAACTAATTTCCAGTTTGAACAAAATTAAATTTGAACAAATTTTGAATTTGAATTTTTTTAAATTAGAACAGATTTTAAATTGAACAATTTTTGAATTTTTACGTATTTCGATTAGAACAGATTTCAAATATTGCATAGATTTTGAATTTCAATATATTTCGAATTTGAACTATTTTCAAATTAGAACAAAAATCGAATTTGAACAGATTGGGAATTTTCATTCAACATATTTCGTTTGAAATATTTTCAAATTTGAACAGAATTCAATATGAACAGATTTGAAATTTACACAATTTCGAATTTGAACAGATTTCGATTTTTCAAAATATATATTTCAAATCTGTGACTTTAAATTTCAATGAACGTACCAGCTAACAGTTTTTATTGAACAGATTTAGTTTGAACAGATTTAGACAACGTACCAGCTAACTGTTTTAGGGCGTGTTCGGGAATCCACCAACTTCCAGATTCCATAAAATTCTTCGTGGAGCAGCGCCGAACACTCTGATTCCGGGAAGCTAGATGTGAGAAGCTGGGCAAAATCAGTGTACAAAACACGGAGCACCTCTTCCAGGATTCCACGGCACAGCAAACCGCGGAGCAGCTAGTAATTACAAGGAACTGCCACCGCTTAGTCAAAGAAGAAAACGTTTGGCTGCGTATACTCATGTCTCGTCCGGTCGTCACTCTCCTTATCCTCAAATTTCCCAATCCACAGGCGACCATGGCTGTGACCTAGCCGCCGCCGCCACACGTGTCCTCCCCGCCGCCGCCAGATTCTGCTCCTCCAGCTAGCCGGCACGTCGTCAAACTCAGCTCCGGCCGCCGCCCTCCGCGCACATCTCCGCCCGACGCCCGCACCAGGTGCACCTCCGCCCGCACTAGGTGCACCTCCGCCCGCGTGCCATCAGCAAGTTGAAGCAGCGGCGGCCGTCGGAGACCTCGAGCATCAGCCGGAATCCATCGTCGCCGACCGGTAAAGGTGATAGCCCAGAACTTCTTAGATGAAACTGCTATGCATTTGGTTAATGTGGACTGCTAGTGTACTGTTAACTGAATCTGCAGTGTCTTTTCCTATAGAAGTGACACCGGTTTTGTAGAGTAGTGTCAACAATGGCTGCTGAATGGACTGATGACAACACTAGGATAATTGTTGAGTTGTTTGTCAAACAAGTGCGAAAGTGCTTCGGATTCATCTACTCCGGAGGCAAACGCGGCTGACATGGATGACTTTAGAGATGAACTAGCTACAGCCATTGCTCTAGGATGGTGATGAGGAAGGCATGTTAGATATACTAGGAAACTTTGGCGCGGCGTCACGCCGCGCCCGTATCAGTAGAAATAAGCTAGTGGTACTACTATTGCCTTAAACCCTGGCCAGCAGCGTATGCATTGGCAATAGAAAAAACATGTTTTATGAATAACTGCTCAGACAGCAAGACTCGGGAAAAGAAGATCAAAAGTTCTGCAGGCAAACGAATCCAAAAAATTGATAGGCAATATTTCGTATATAAAAACGAAATAATTCCCCCATGATTTCAGTATGCATCACCAAACAAATCATCAGTAAGTTGTCTGCGTGACAGTTTGATCATTATTCTTAAGCAGTGGCAATCAAACGGCACAGACTGATTACATGGCATGACAATTATACAGACAAAATGCATATTACAAAACACTTCAGTGAGACTACCAGCTATAAGTGCAGTTTCAGAACTAACTATCAAGATAAATGACAGGTAAGCTCGCAGCTCTAGCGAAGGCACTGGTAGGTACACATCAGGGAGATGAACTGGGCCGTCTGATCACGGCTGCACAAAATAGATCCTCAAAGTGACGGAGCAGAGAAGAAATCAATTAACCGAGTGTGCAGGATATACATATTGAAAATGTGTGGATTTAACGCAAAACAATGATCCGGACCAACTAATCTCATAAGCGTTAAATGCACCCAGAAATCAAAAAAGCTTCAAGCATTTAGTAATCAGCTAGATATACTGGAATTACAGGCATAGCACTGAACGTACGTGAATCTGTAGATTAGTGTACATTCTACAGGTGGTCAAATACTTCTCAGAATATAGTGCTTCTTGTCTCCATAGTTGGCACATCAGCTTCACTTTTGAGCGGTCTATAGTAAAATGATACACCAAGCAACTTTGACAGAGTTCTATTTATCTAGAATTCAGGCGTGAGTACAGAATGTAGTATCTAGGATAAGTCTAACAACTAAATATAAATTCAGAAGACATCCTATTGTAGTTAAATTATAATCTAGATCACCACATCTGTTAACCTAGAGAACAGGTGAATGAAAGCACGGCCTACAAATTAATTAGTAAATTGCTCTATATGACCATTCATTTGGACGCCTCATTACACTTTCCCAGCTCCAGTTGTGTCTTTAAAATAACAAACAGCAAGCGTAGAATGAAAATAAAATAATTGTACTAAAGTGAAAACACCTAAAAGGGGCTCTTTTAGAATTTAGAACAGAAAAAAGAATTTTAGGTGTTTTGGCATGGATAATAAGGTTGTTTCCCAAATTTTAATAACATCGAAAACACTATTAGCTTAATTGGATATATTACACCATTCAGTTATTCGTCACAGAAATTTCTTGGGTTAGTACAATGTATACGTTTGAAGCACTGCAAGCACTAATGCAACACCCTTTCGTGGCTAAAGCTGAATTCTATAAGTGTTGCATTGAAGACACATGTTCGGAGACGACCACCAATCATTACCTGACTAAAACCTAAACAAAACTCTAAATCCATGAATCAATTCAGAGACAGTTTTCTTGAGTATGGCATTGTAGTGCTCAACCATTTGCAATAAAACTGCAGGGTAGAAGTCAATAAAATAGCGACAGTTAAAACTGGGTAGTTTGCACTCCCTTTCACTCTGATTAAGACAACATATAGGTTCATTGTTGTGAAGGAGCTAGGAAATATGTAATAGGTATACATCAATAGCGAGAGATACTTTGACATGAAATTCATTAGCAGGAACCACCAAACAGTTATCCAAGAAACACCTACATGTAAGAGGAACAAACATTAATGCTAAATAGAAAATAGAAGTTGGACACAAAGAAACTGAACCCAGGGCTCAATCAGGTACAACTAAATCTCAGACAGCACTGTCACAATGTTGAATCGCACTTAGTGCAGCTGCAATATTCAAATAAGCACTACAATACAAAAGATAAGCGTCACCTTGGTGATGAACTCGGGGTAGTTGCACTCTTGGAACTGTTGCCATAACCCGGTGAGTGAAAGTTATACGGCCGCTGCCACGAGCACGACATGGAGACCAACCCCGCCTCCATGGCGAACAACAGAATGACCAGCTGCGGGCAGAGAGATGTAATATCTTGCAGGCCAGAACAACGATTCAAAGCCGGATGAGGCGATATAGAAGGCGGTTGGCCTCACCGCCGGCCGGAAACACCTCGTGTGCTCGTACCAAGACCTGCACAAAACACATCGCACACTGTAAAATGAAGAGAATAACAGAATCAAAAGTTGATGACAAATTCACATTAACCCTGCACCTACAGAAGTTTTCAAGCATGTTTTTATGCAACTCAGATCAGGATCACAAAGTCATACATTATGTTTTTGATCCGTTCTCATAATTATTGATAGACCAGGAAGTAAATAATCATACAAATTTAACATGTGGTGATCATGAAAAAGCAAGAAAGAAATGAAGAATGCAGTAGAGTAGTGAACCACACCAATAGAACAGGAAAGCTTCGTCAGTAGTCGGAGATATAAAATTCATGTTTCAAATTAGTCATGCTAAGCCTGCACTGAAAGCAAGAAGTTAATGTATTCGACTTCTGTGCTTCATTGAGATGAGCAGATCAAGGGGAAGAAGGAAGGAAGGCATCAAAGTTAGATGGTGACCTACTTGCCGCGCACTCCATCTGAATTAGTTAGTAGCCTCTTACAACCCCTTCATCATGGCAAACAACAAATAACCAATGAAATTAGACATGATCAGTCGAAATCAAGCTGGCCTGTCACAGTCCAAATGTACTGACCTAGATCCTCTGAGGAATAATGTTTCCTCTGATTTACTCATCTGGGCTATATGTTTCATGGTATATGTTTCATGGAGAGAATAAGTGGCTCAAACTCATCCTCAAGCCTATTCCCAGTTGACTTCACAAAAGTAATAGCATGCCTCTGAATCTCTTGCTTCTTTACTGCTAACAGCTCATTGAGGTCACCAAAAATAGCACCAATTTGATTCTTCATCAGCAAATACAGGCATGTCGCTGGCCTCTATTTTATTTTTTGTTAAAAACTGTACTGAATAAATTAGCATATTAAGAAATATAGAAAGGAGAATAATGCCTTCTTCTTCTTTTTTTCTAGTGTACAAGTATGCATCTTGTTGGTTCTTCGGCTACATATAGCAGAATAGTACCTAGCATCAGAAGCTAAGGATTATTCTCCTTTCTAACATGAGAGCTAACTTAAATATAAGTGCACAGTGGGAAAAATTAAGCAACGTGGTGTAGAGCTTCTGTAATTTGAAACCAAAGAAGCACCACAATATTAGTTATCAACTGTCTGTGATAAGAAAACAATAGACCAATGACAGATTCAGTGGTAACTGAACTGAAAGTTGCAAGGACTTCTACAATTGAAAACCAGATAGGCACCACAACGTTAGTTATCAACGATAGACCAATGAAGGATCTAGTGGTAACTAACTGGAAGTTGGAAATGAACATCAACTATATACATATAGTACTCCCTAACCACAACGAAATTAATCATAGCATCAACATATGTGGATCAACGCCTGCCATTGTGATGTAAATTTTCTTATACATGTGTCAGGGATTGTAAGTAAAATCAAGAATAAAATAACCCGAGCTGCAAAATGAAATAGTTTTAATGGAAATCATGCGAAACCAGCAAGAGTGTGAATGGATTTTTTGTTCGTTTACTCGCAATGGCAGACAAACCAACAATAGATTCACAATACAACTCTCTCTTATAACTTTTAGGCATCACTTGATAGTGTATTCTTGCGAGTTTACACATTTCGAAAATTTCAGTGAACCGTAAATATGGTAGGAAAAACCATCACAATGGAATTGGTGTAAGACAACAACATGGTCTGATGATCATGCATGTATACAAAACCAAAACATTATGCAACGAATGCATATCAATGAGAGCGACCATAATCCTCACCTATTTCGAAATCAACATAGTATTGAGTTATCCAATGTGCATTGTTCTTCTGTCCTTTCCTACAGTACTGCTAGCAGGCATTTGGTCAAACACATAGCATGCATATATGAGGAAAGGTGTACCTGTTGAACCAGCACAAATCGTACAGAGAAAATCAATGGAGTGCTCTAAAATCAAATGAATGAAAGCATTAAGGGTAGAGAAAAACACATTACAGCACATGGAGATAGTTGTCTTACCAGGCAGCACGTTGTCTATCAACTGCATAAAACTTGCAGAACGTGGTCGTTGATAGTTGTCTCAGGCAGCACGTTGTCTATCAACTGTATAAAACTTGCAGAACGTGGACGGAAAACGACCGGATGGTGACGCAAAGACCAAGCATCTGGAAGCGGCGAACTTTCTGCGACTCCTCGCCAACGCCCAGCACCATCCTCTTCTCGACGGGGTCGAGCGCCGATGCTTCCACGGTCTAGCCAACCGTCCGTGCGGGCTGCTGGACGGTAGGTCGGGGCTGGCCCAGGAAAAACACAGCAACAGCCTGATACGCAGGCGGGCGCGGCGTCGCCAAAATCTCACGCTGCCGCTTCCGCAGCGGGACGTCGCTGGCCGCTGCTGCCCCGACCTTCCTCACTAGTAGAAAACAGGCCTAATATCCAGGATGAATTTGAGCTTTAGTCCCGGTTGTGTTTTGATCCGGGACTAATGCTCACATTAGTCCCGGCTCAAAAGGCTATGTGGGCCAAAAATCTTTAGTCCCGGTTCAAATGGGACCTTTAGTCCCGGTTGGAGATACGAACCGGGACTAAAGGGTTAGTGACCTTTAGTCCCGGTTGGTATCTCCAACCGGGACTAAAGCCCCACCCTTTAGTCCCGGTTGGTGTTACCAACCCGGACTAAAGGGTCTCCCCCAATTTTCCTCTCATGCCTACCCCCCCCCGCCGCGTAGAAAAAACATCTAAAAAAAATAAACGAAAATGATAAAAACTTCAAATTTCAAAATCCTTTGACATGCATGTACCTCATGCAACTAACTTTTATGGAAAATTTGAAATTTTGAATTTTGAATTTTTTTGCAAAAAAAGGTTGTTCCAAATTAAAACGGCTCTAACTTTTGCATACGGACTCGAAAAAAAACGTATAATATATGAAAAATTATCTACACAAAATGGAATCTATATCACCACATGGCATATGTGGAGAGCAACCTAGAAAAAATGGAATCTATATCGTGAAGTTCTTGCAAAATGGGTCTACTAGGAGGCCAAATGGAGAGTGGAGGAGGTGGAAGCCAAATAGAGGAAGGGGCATCAAAGTGAAAAGGTACAATTTAATTGTAGATTTCTGTGATTTGGCATCAATCTTTTTATGATTTAGACTTCGCTCGACCTCAAAAAAATTCGTCCTCAAGATCAGAACTACAAATCACATATCTATCTTGCTACTTTCTCTACTTCATAAAAGTATCGCTATTTTAGTATAATTTTGCACTAATTTATACTAAATCATTCAAGTTATTACAGACCGGAGGGAGTATTTGAGAAAATAGACCAAATGCATACTCGGAGCGCCTGCATAATGATGGGCCAGTGGGCAAGCGGGCTTCGATTAACGGTTTCCGGTAGAAATTCTTTGGGATAGAACAGATACAGGAAAAATAAATAAGGTAATAGCCTAAATCATGCGTGGGCCCTTTTTTTTGCTTCCACCCTTTCTTCTGGCGATTCCTATTTGACGCCTTTAGCGGCGGGAATCACCCGATGCGTACTTCCCTCCTCCCCCTAAAATCCAAAATGGGCCGGCCCATTCGCAACCACACCATGTTTTGTTTTTTTTGGCTCTGCCCGGTTTTTCAGGCTCCTTTTGTTGGTAATGTTGGTTTCTTGTTAATAGGTTTCCTGGGTGGTTTTTCCCATCCGGTTTTTTTATCTTTTCTTTTCCTATTTTTTTTTTATTTCCCTATTTTTTTTTTCCTTTTCAGAAATACAAAAAACTAATTCGGAATAGTTTAACTTTGAACTAATTTCCAGTTTGAACAAAATTAAATTTGAACAAATTTTGAATTTGAATTTTTTTAAATTAGAACAGATTTTAAATTGAACAATTTTTGAATTTTTACGTATTTCGATTAGAACAGATTTCAAATATTGCATAGATTATGAATTTCAATATATTTCGAATTTGAACTATTTTCAAATTAGAACAAAAATCGAATTTGAACAGATTGGGAATTTTCATTCAACATATTTCGTTTGAAATATTTTCAAATTTGAACAGAATTCAATATGAACAGATTTGAAATTTACACAATTTCGAATTTGAACAGATTTCGATTTTTCAAAATATATATTTCAAATCTGTGACTTTAAATTTCAATGAACGTACCAGCTAACAGTTTTTATTGAACAGATTTAGTTTGAACAGATTTAGACAACGTACCAGCTAACTGTTTTAGGGCGTGTTCGGGAATCCACCAACTTCCAGATTCCATAAAATTCTTCGTGGAGCAGCGCCGAACACTCTGATTCCGGGAAGCTAGATGTGAGAAGCTGGGCAAAATCAGTGTACAAAACACGGAGCACCTCTTCCAGGATTCCACGGCACAGCAAACCGCGGAGCAGCTAGTAATTACAAGGAACTGCCACCGCTTAGTCAAAGAAGAAAACGTTTGGCTGCGTATACTCATGTCTCGTCCGGTCGTCACTCTCCTTATCCTCAAATTTCCCAATCCACAGGCGACCATGGCTGTGACCTAGCCGCCGCCGCCACACGTGTCCTCCCCGCCGCCGCCAGATTCTGCTCCTCCAGCTAGCCGGCACGTCGTCAAACTCAGCTCCGGCCGCCGCCCTCCGCGCACATCTCCGCCCGACGCCCGCACCAGGTGCACCTCCGCCCGCACTAGGTGCACCTCCGCCCGCGTGCCATCAGCAAGTTGAAGCAGCGGCGGCCGTCGGAGACCTCGAGCATCAGCCGGAATCCATCGTCGCCGACCGGTAAAGGTGATAGCCCAGAACTTCTTAGATGAAACTGCTATGCATTTGGTTAATGTGGACTGCTAGTGTACTGTTAACTGAATCTGCAGTGTCTTTTCCTATAGAAGTGACACCGGTTTTGTAGAGTAGTGTCAACAATGGCTGCTGAATGGACTGATGACAACACTAGGATAATTGTTGAGTTGTTTGTCAAACAAGTGCGAAAGTGCTTCGGATTCATCTACTCCGGAGGCAAACGCGGCTGACATGGATGACTTTAGAGATGAACTAGCTACAGCCATTGCTCTAGGATGGTGATGAGGAAGGCATGTTAGATATACTAGGAAACTTTGGCGCGGCGTCACGCCGCGCCCGTATCAGTAGAAATAAGCTAGTGGTACTACTATTGCCTTAAACCCTGGCCAGCAGCGTATGCATTGGCAATAGAAAAAACATGTTTTATGAATAACTGCTCAGACAGCAAGACTCGGGAAAAGAAGATCAAAAGTTCTGCAGGCAAACGAATCCAAAAAATTGATAGGCAATATTTCGTATATAAAAACGAAATAATTCCCCCATGATTTCAGTATGCATCACCAAACAAATCATCAGTAAGTTGTCTGCGTGACAGTTTGATCATTATTCTTAAGCAGTGGCAATCAAACGGCACAGACTGATTACATGGCATGACAATTATACAGACAAAATGCATATTACAAAACACTTCAGTGAGACTACCAGCTATAAGTGCAGTTTCAGAACTAACTATCAAGATAAATGACAGGTAAGCTCGCAGCTCTAGCGAAGGCACTGGTAGGTACACATCAGGGAGATGAACTGGGCCGTCTGATCACGGCTGCACAAAATAGATCCTCAAAGTGACGGAGCAGAGAAAAAATCAATTAACCGAGTGTGCAGGATATACATATTGAAAATGTGTGGATTTAACGCAAAACAATGATCCGGACCAACTAATCTCATAAGCGTTAAATGCACCCAGAAATCAAAAAAGCTTCAAGCATTTAGTAATCAGCTAGATATACTGGAATTTTCTTATACATGTGTCAGGGATTGTAAGTAAAATCAAGAATAAAATAACCCGAGCTGCAAAATGAAATAGTTTTAATGGAAATCATGCGAAACCAGCAAGAGTGTGAATGGATTTTTTGTTCGTTTACTCGCAATGGCAGACAAACCAACAATAGATTCACAATACAACTCTCTCTTATAACTTTTAGGCATCACTTGATAGTGTATTCTTGCGAGTTTACACATTTCGAAAATTTCAGTGAACCGTAAATATGGTAGGAAAAACCATCACAATGGAATTGGTGTAAGACAACAACATGGTCTGATGATCATGCATGTATACAAAACCAAAACATTATGCAACGAATGCATATCAATGAGAGCGACCATAATCCTCACCTATTTCGAAATCAACATAGTATTGAGTTATCCAATGTGCATTGTTCTTCTGTCCTTTCCTACAGTACTGCTAGCAGGCATTTGGTCAAACACATAGCATGCATATATGAGGAAAGGTGTACCTGTTGAACCAGCACAAATCGTACAGAGAAAATCAATGGAGTGCTCTAAAATCAAATGAATGAAAGCATTAAGGGTAGAGAAAAACACATTACAGCACATGGAGATAGTTGTCTTACCAGGCAGCACGTTGTCTATCAACTGCATAAAACTTGCAGAACGTGGTCGTTGATAGTTGTCTCAGGCAGCACGTTGTCTATCAACTGTATAAAACTTGCAGAACGTGGACGGAAAACGACCGGATGGTGACGCAAAGACCAAGCATCTGGAAGCGGCGAACTTTCTGCGACTCCTCGCCAACGCCCAGCACCATCCTCTTCTCGACGGGGTCGAGCGCCGATGCTTCCACGGTCTAGCCAACCGTCCGTGCGGGCTGCTGGACGGTAGGTCGGGGCTGGCCCAGGAAAAACACAGCAACAGCCTGATACGCAGGCGGGCGCGGCGTCGCCAAAATCTCACGCTGCCGCTTCCGCAGCGGGACGTCGCTGGCCGCTGCTGCCCCGACCTTCCTCACTAGTAGAAAACAGGCCTAATATCCAGGATGAATTTGAGCTTTAGTCCCGGTTGTGTTTTGATCCGGGACTAATGCTCACATTAGTCCCGGCTCAAAAGGCTATGTGGGCCAAAAATCTTTAGTCCCGGTTCAAATGGGACCTTTAGTCCCGGTTGGAGATACGAACCGGGACTAAAGGGTTAGTGACCTTTAGTCCCGGTTGGTATCTCCAACCGGGACTAAAGCCCCACCCTTTAGTCCCGGTTGGTGTTACCAACCCGGACTAAAGGGTCTCCCCCAATTTTCCTCTCATGCCTACCCCCCCCCCCCCCCCGCGTAGAAAAAACGTCTAAAAAAAATAAACGAAAATGATAAAAACTTCAAATTTCAAAATCCTTTGACATGCATGTACCTCATGCAACTAACTTTTATGGAAAATTTGAAATTTTGAATTTTGAATTTTTTTGCAAAAAAAGGTTGTTCCAAATTAAAACGGCTCTAACTTTTGCATACGGACTCGAAAAAAAACGTATAATATATGAAAAATTATCTACACAAAATTTTACATCCGATTTCAACAGCCGTAGGCCGTTTGCACAAATTCTACTTTCTCAAAATTCCAAAGGGAAATATGAAAGCAGGAAGATTTTAGTTTTTGTTAGAAAAATGAGAAAAAAATGATTTTTTGAAGGATTTTTTAATTTCTTTAGTTGTTTCTTCCACTTTTTAGTTATTTTGAAGTTTTTAGATTATTTTGGAATTTTTTAAGATTTTTGAATTTTTTGTTTTTTTTTGAATATTTTGAGTTTTAAAATTAATAATTAAATTTTGCATAAAGATTATTTGAAATTCATTGATGCTTATTATTACTTAATCATTATTACTTATTTTTGAAATTATTTGGAACTCAAAAAAGTAAAATGATATGTTATCAAAGTCTAAGGGGTTAATACAATTCACAGCATAGTATTATCAAGAAGTCGCGAGCGCAGTCTTGGAAGCTAGTAGGGAAGGAATAGAGAAGTTAAGCGTGCTAAGGGTGGAGTAGTGTAAGGATGGGTGACCGGCCGGGAAGTGGGACCACGAGTATATACTTTGACATGACATATGGGTGGTGATTAGAGATTAGAGGGAAAACTGTCAAACAAATCAAAAATCCAAAAATAGGAAAATTCAAAAAAAATTGAAATAATCTGAAACTTTTTTCGAAAATATTTGAAAATAACAAAATAACCTTTAGTCCCGGTTGGTGTTACCAACCGGGACTAAAGGGTTCTCCAGCCCACAGCACTCAGGGCGGCCACGTGGAGGGTCTTTAGTCCCGGGTTGTGGCACAACCGGGACTAAAGAGGGGGACTTTTAGTCCCGATTGGTTAGTCCCGGTTGCTACAACCGGGACTAAAGGCCTTTACCAACCGGGACTAAAAGCCGTTTTTCTACTAGTGCCTTCGCGCCCTTGTCCAGCTTCTCGTCTTGGCCCGAGCCGTCGTCCATGGGCACGTCGACCCCGACCCCGCCCAACTTCGCTGCATCGGGAGCGGCGCTAGCGGGAGGGTGTGGATGGAGCGGGCGTGCGTCCAGCTCCATGAGAGAGCGGCGGCCACAGGGTCGAGTTGCAAGAACCATGATTTGGATCAGAGAGAGGGGACTTTTTTTTTTGAAGAGAAAGTGGGTTATGGGAGACTTCTAGGCCTGGTCAAAGAGGTGACACTGAAAGGACGTGGCATAAAAATTGAAGAGCCACGCGGACAGCTACCAAAAATAAGTAGAAACGTAAGAAAAGCTACAGGTACTGTAGATGACATCTACAGTAACCCATAGCTGATTTGGCATGCTAATGGAACGCTAAAACTGTCAACTTTAAAATATAGTAGTATCTGCCCATTTTGATTTGCAATAGCCTTTGCAAATGTGATGCTTTTGTACTTGCTACCACCGCTCTATATAATGGCCTGTCTTGTGTTTGTGTTCAGATTACCAAAATATCTGCTATATTTCAATGTATTCCTGCTAGCTACCGTGGTAGTACAAGTGATGGATCGATACCTGTATGATACATGTACAATAGCTTGTAGGCTAGTATGATTGATAAAATAGATACAAAACAGGCCGATCAAAGCTAGCAAAGGACCAGGCCGGCCACAGCTAGCAAACAAATAGGCCTGCTGAAATGTATCCCAGCCCAGCCGAAACGACGCGGAGTTTGCCGAACGTTTCCTGCTCTGATCGGGAAGCTGGCGAGGCTTTGAGAAGCTGAATCTAAGGATTTTGGGGAAGCCAGCTGATTGCTGAACACGCCCTTAATTTGAACAGATTTAGACAACGTACCAGTTTCAGCGGAAACGAACAGGCACCGAACGAATTTGATGGGACGGCCCAACTAGACAAGGACTTTACTACCTAGCGGCGCCGCATAATTTTGCATCCGTGCGGCGGCAGCTGACCCCGTCCTCGAGCGCACATGCTGTTCTGATAAAAATCTCGTGCATACGATTGTCCTCTAGCACATGCCCTGGCCCACTAGTCCAAGCGACCAGACATGAAACCACCAAGCACCAAGGACGTCTCTTTGCAGCTGTGGCGCATCAAGTAAAAAAGGTGCATGCACCTGTTATTATAGCCTAGTATAATTATGATAGTACGATGTTTACACTAATCCTCTCACCACCTTGATCCCGTTCGCTTTTAGCCAAACTCTCACAGAACTTGCATGCGTAAAATATAAGCTTTTGGAACGAGACATCTATCAGATTTTTTGACTAGTTGCCTAGTTCTAGCACCGAATTGCCAGATTATAAATGCCTAGCATAGTAGCATCTAATGACACAGAACTCTCGTAATACTATGCTATCCAAATTCTAAGTGTCTAGCTGCCAAGTTCTAGCATCTAATCACCAAATTAGAAGTACCTGGTACGATGTTGATATGGTTACCAAGTTCTAACCCCTACTTGCCAATTTCTCGGTGCTTAGCTTCCAAATTCCCATTACCTAGTTGCCAAATTCTCCGTGTGTGGCTTCCAAATTATACCTAGTTACCAAATTCTCCATGTGTGGCTTCCAAAATCTCAATTCCTAGTTGCCAAATTCTTTATGCCTAGCTTCCAAATTTCAGATAAATAGTTGCCCAGTTCTAGCGATTAGCGACTACCAAATTCCCCAATTCCCAATGCCTAGTTGCTAAGTTCAAGCAAATTGTTGCCAAATTCCCTGTTCCTAGCTTCCAAATTCTCAATGCTAGTTACCACATAGGTTAAAAAAATGCGATGAATATCTTGTCCTCCAAAAACCGGAGACACATGCAACTAGGGGATCACTTATAGGATAGTTCATCAACAGATAAAAGTATGACAGATAGAGATATAGGGGGAGAGTAAAAACTCAGGTAAGCATCGCGCCGGTCGCCGCACGGACGCCTCCATCTGCTCGGCCTCGCGCTCGCCGGAGGCAACAAACTCGCGCTTGTCAGTGGCGGCCTCGCTGCTCCATTCTCGGCAACGCTCTCCTTACAACATGTTTGGCGGAGGACTCCCCGCACTAGCCGATAAACGCCACCTCCTCGCACGCATGATAATCCAGTAGAAATTACCAAATAAGTTAGTCACAATAACACATATGCATCAATGCATGTACGCAAGCTAAGCACGCTGACAAGCAGCTAGATGGATAGCATTTTGGCACAGCAAGCTAGCTAGCTACGCGTGCGCATGGAAGAACTAAGCATTGGAGACGGCATTAGCTGCAAGGGCAATCGGCGAGAGCAATGGTGGCGTGTAGGGCAAGGGAAGATGGCGCGTGCAGCCCTTTGACAGGTGCGTGCGCAGGACATCGCCTACGTGCGACGCAGAGGGCAAGCTCCAGCGCGAGAACGCGCAGGCGCAAGGCTGCGGAGCATAGAAAGGTCACGACCAGTGGAAGCTCACCGTACCCGTCGAGCTCGTCCACCAGCCCATTCAGCGTGCAGCGATTCCAGCGACGCCATAGAGGCGGCTGCAGCCAACGAACGAGCCGACGGTGAGGCCATCAACACCGGCTCCGCGAACATGTCCCCTTGTTGGAGCGCATAAGCGCGAGCACCGCCACCCGCGCCGGATGCGGCGTCACCAACCAGCCTCAACGGCAGCCAGCAAGCCGTGCCGAGGCAACGTGTCCTAGAGCCGCGTTGGCGTCGCACAGCTCCGCCGCCGCCACGGCCAGCAGCCGCGGGGGTCGAACCGCTCCGCCGCCGCCGCGCCCAGCATCTGCGTGTCGGACCGCTCCGCGGCCACGCCTCGAGCTCCCCTAGCAGGGCGCTTGGACAACATCGGTCCCATTCCCAGCGAGGTGCTCGCCTGCGACCTCAAGGCGTGAAGCGGCTTCCTCGACCTCCTATCGCGGGGATGCTCCTGCGGCGTCACCATCTGATGGCGGCCGACGCGTCGTCGAGGAACCTCCGGTCGGAGAACTCGACGAGAGAGAAAGGGGTGGATGTGTGGGCGTGGGCTGAGCAGATAAGAGGATAAGGTTAGCTGAGGTGATAAGGAGAGAGAGGCCTCTCTCTGAGAGGGATTAAGATCGAACGGTTAGGTGCGCGCCGCACGCGAGGGAGAGGTGTGCGGCGCCTCTCTGTATCTTTTCCCACTAGACAATCCTCGCGAGCGTCGCTTCGTAGGCGACGCAACGGGCGTCGTAAAGGAGCTCCCCTTTCTTCTTCCCTGCGCATCCGCCTCCGCCTTCGTGCGTGCAGGCCCTGCCGCCCCCGCCCTCGCCGCCCGCCGCCGGTCCAGAGCTCGCTATACATCCCCGCCCACCGCCCGCCGCCCTCCCTCACATCCCCGGCCGCCGCTCGCCCGCACAGGTCCCAGGAGCTCGAGATTTGCGGCGAGTAGCGTAGCGGGCCAGGTGAACCAGTCCCCAACAGGGCGCCCTAGGCCCTTCCCGGCGCCACTGCCTCCTCCTCAACCCTTCCCCGCCGCCGCGTGACCGCAAGGTTCGTGCCCAGAGTCATGGACTCCTCACTCGACCACCTCTGTTCTAGTGTGATGAACCGGTGGATATGTTGATAGCCGTGTAGGCGTGTAGCAGTGTAATTTACTCCCTCCGATGGACACTTTTATGGATTGGAGGGAGTAGTCATTAGACACTCACTGCCACTCATATTGCCCCTAATACGATTTATGGTCTGTCTCGTTCAGGTCGATTTGGTGCTATCTATTCCTCCTTCTTTTGCTATTTCAACGATCTAGCCTTCTTGAGTTCTAGGTTAGATTTGCAGTACATAGATGATACGAAACTAGCATAAACTTAGTTATGACCTGCAAGGTGTTTTTGTAGAATTGCAGAGTTACTCAAAACCTAAATCTCGTGCTGAACCCAATAGGCTTTCATTTTTATCTAGTACACATGCCAAGCTTAGAAGTACCTGATCTAGTATGCAGTTTTGACGAAAAGTGCTAATTCAGGAACACTAATGTTATAGCAGTAAACTAATTGAATGGTTGTTCAGTTCAATCGGGATGCGAAATAACCTGCTATATCTATCTACCTCGCCATCTCTCTACAGGCGCTGCAAAGATGCCGCAGGTGATGGTTGTAGCGCGGAACTTCATGGACATGGTGGCCGCCCTGCCTGCTGCCAAACTCGACATGCTCTACGATTCCGCCTTCATCTGCGAGGCCGTGCTCAGGTCTGCGATCCACGAGTTGTGCAATGCGTTTGAGAGGTCTTGTTGCTGTCATCGTGATTTTTCACGCTTCCACTTCTGCAGGTCGTTCCCGCCACTGGCAAAGAAGTATGTACTTCAGATGTTGTACGTGTCGGCACCGGTGCCTGCCGCAGCTATTGAGGAGTGGGTGCTGGATGAGTATGCCTCCAAGCACAAGGTTGCTATCGATAGGCTGGTCCAACTTAGGGTCTTTGTCGAAGTACGTGATAGGTAAGATCTTCATCCACCTCCGTCCAGTGCTGGGTATTGATGGCTAAAATTTCCGACCAGACCGTTTAGTCTTCCTAGATTTGACCAACTAGCAATTTTCCGGATTATTTCAACTTAGAAGCTAGAACTATGTTGTTTGTTTTGCCCTAGTGAGATAGTGGGCAATAGCACATGCTGCATTTTTGGTAGACGGTGATTTGATCTCTACTATGGATACCAAGTAGCTGAAACTTTATCAGAACATCGATTTTCATTCGCCTCTCTATTGAAAGAAAATTTTATTAGAGATAGTAAACAGTGTCTTGCCCTGCATTTTTTCAGTCACCATTTGTTTTTCCCTTGATAGTTTAGGTCTCTGTTAGTATATATGTGTATATGCATAACTAATATTCCCTCCGATCGGAAATAACTGTCGGTGGCCTAATACAAACTTTGTACTAAGTTAGTACAAAATCACCGACACTTATTTCCGATCGGAGGGAGTACCTAATACGAATTCTTTTGTTACAAAGTTTTGCATTACTTGCATGATGCAAATTAAACTGTTCTACAAAATGAAATATGTAATTACTAATTCACTTGGTTTCGCTGTACATACAGAAGAAAGGAGGTGAGCTACAGGATGAATAATAAGTTCCAGGCTAACATGCAGAAGTATTTGGTCAGTGGGTAAGTTTTAAAATACTTTGTTTTTTGAAAACATTGTCAGGAAAATATTTATTATTTAGATATAATTGGGGGTAGTGATACTCCTCAAGGTTTACTACTTTGGCTTTGTCCTGTAAGTTCCTCCTATTGGGCATATGAAGTTATGATACAGTTGGTCGAATTACATTCTTTCTTGTTGCAGTGGAAGTTTACCAAGGGAACCAGTACCATTGAGTATTACTGCCAGATTGCCTACAGTAACAGAACTAGAAAACTATGCTCTTGAGCAATGGGAGGTTAGAACGACATAGCTTAACTCAAAATTATGTTTTCGATGGATGTTCACATTGTCATGTTCTTTTTTGCTCATGGGATCACACTCATCAAACAGTTGGAAGACTTTGTTTGCTTAGTTCCCCTTCTATAGACTTATACTCGTTGATATTTTATGGCCAAACAGTTTTTTTTGCTGCAATTGATCAACTCATCTCAAGTTGAGAAAGGGACAAGTTTCAGCTCGTCTATGATGAGAACGTTCCAGCGAGGTCTTCTGAGTTCAAGGTTCAATTTAATTACCTCACTGGCTTTGACAGTGAGCTATTAATTATGTATAAACTAGATATTTATTTTCAGTAACATGACATGCCAAGTTTAGTTCTTTCTCTTGCTAGTGCAGTTAGATACCATATCCACTGGCAGTGTCGACATAGTAATGGCCTAACAAAAATTAGAAAGTAAATTTAAGAAAGCAAATTGATGTCTATTGGTTCTGTTAATTTTTTCTGGTTAAAAATGGGATTTACTAGTGGTCATAACAGCTAACAACTCACTGGTTTTAGCATCCTGAGAATTTTTAATTTACATACATTTTAAAATATGTTGGTGTTTAATTCCATGTGGAACTTCTAAAAGATAATACTTCTGTTTTCTGCTGTATATTCTCCCTTTTTTGACACCACCTATATATCTCTCATTTTATTTCACTTAATCCGTAAAAATAATTCAATGGTCCTAATTTCAACATATTTTGCAGGGATGGTGAAGCTCCTAAGTTAGCTGAGAATGGCTTCCAGTTTCTGGTGTGTGTTTTGGTTCTCAGTTGGTTCAGTTATCTGACAGACTTCCACCTTCGGTTCTCATTCTTTTCTGTTTAACCAGCTAATGGAGACAAATGCACAACTTTGGTACATAATGCGGGAATACATTTCATCAGCAGAGGTATCGATATCCTGCACTTATTTTTCTCGACCATGCAGGAGAGCTGCGATATCCTGCATCTTCTTTAAGTATTTGTTTGGACATGAGTTTTTATTTTTCCCTGACTGTTTTGTATTATTTAATAGGAACGTGGAGTGGACCCCACGGAGTTGATATCATTTCTCTTGGAACTTAGTTTCCATAAACTAGGAGATGTAAGAACCATTCAAACGCAAAAAGTTACCAACCTTTATCAGCAATTACCATGAATTTCTATTTTCTATATTTCATGGCACCATTTTCTTCAATAACAGTAGGTTATATATCTATCTAAAAGAAGTGTGCACGTGTCAAGTGGGAAACATTATTCACTTGGGGTTTATGGTATATGAAACGGATCATCTCAAAGATAGAAAGTCTTTGGTGTAGAGTATTTGTTCTTATCTAGTATCTAGCAGGATAGGGACCCACAGGGACATCAACTTTTTTTCTCTTTCTGATTAGAGTGTCTTAAAAAATATCATAATCGCAGCTCTTAAAAGAAGTTAAGGGGGTGTAGGACAACAGTGATCAGATTAAATTGGTTCTTATGTGTTTAAGAGATGCTGCCTTGTAAGCTGGGCATAAATTAACTACTAATGTTCTGTGTCCCTCTGGTTATGCTTCAGGCTTATAGCTTGAATACTCTGACTGATGTAGAAAGAATTGCCATTAGGGATCTGGCAGAGCTGGGGCTAGTCAAACTGCAGCAGGTAAGAATTTTGATTTAGTTTTTTTCCCTGATCAACGTGATGATTATGGATTTCAAAATTTAATCAATGACAGGGTCGAAAAGATAGCTGGTTCATACCTACAAAATTGGCTACAAACCTCTCAGCGAGCTTGTCGGATTCATCTGCCAGCAAAGAGGTTTCATGACTTCTTCTGTATTGCTGTTTTATGCTCTTCAGATCATCATAACTTCCATCTACTTTTAGTGTTAGCAACATTTGCTCAAGAGGCAGTACTCTCCACCTCAGAGTTGATACTGTATAACTGTGGCAGGGTATTGTGGTGGTGGAGACAAACTTCAGACTGTATGCTTACTCTGCTTCCAGATTGCACTGTGAAATTCTACGCCTTTTTTCGAGGTACATGAGGTTTCAGATGAGTACCTAGCTCATCCGTCTGCCATCTTTTACATTTATTTTGGCTACTGCTTAGTAATTTATATTGCATGTTTCTCCTTGCTCTTCTTTATCAATGTGTTAAATGTTTTGTATGCAAAAGAGCTAAAGTTTTTTGGGTGGCTCTGTGCTGCTTCCAGACACCTCCTCCCCCATCCCACAATTACTGATTATGTTATGCAATATCAACCTTCCCACTGTAGTCCAGTACTTAATCTAGGGAATACAAAAATCAGATGGATCCAGTGTAGGTCTTTTAGTTTGCAGGATTGCACTCTATAACTAAAATGTGCTTGTAGGGTGGAGTATCAACTTCCGAACCTCATTGTGGGAGCTATTACGAAAGAAAGTCTTTATGGTGCTTTTGACAACGGGATCACTGCTGAACAGGTATCATCTATATTATACTTCTACAGGACTCATTATATAGCCACATACAGTTACGCTTTTGTCGTTTTTTGTCAGATAATTGCATTCCTTCAGCAAAATGCCCACCCTCGTGTTATAGACAAAGTACCTATAGTCCCAGAGAATGTTACAGATCAGGTAAGCACAGCAACCTATACCTCGCCGACCAGACATCATCTGTCCATCAGATACAAAATATAGGACTGACAGTTCTCTGATGCAGATTAGGCTGTGGGAGAATGACCGTAACAGGGTTGAGATGGTCCTGTCACATGTGTATGAAGATTTTCCGAGCAAGGTAAAACTCTTTATTTAGTCGAATCTGGGCAGTTCCTTCTAGTTCAAAACACTACGCGGAGCATTTACTATCTGGGTGCCTCTTCCTTGCGCAGGATATGTTTGAGCAATGCTGCGACTATGCAAGGGACAACGGGTTCTTGATGTGGGAGGACGCGAAGAAGATGAGATTAATAGTAAGAGGAGAGTTCCACCAGGAAATGCGGGAGTTTCTCCGCCGGCAAAGATGAAGAGAGCCATGGATCTCTCTACTGCCATCTTGACCCAAGTAAAACGGCCATCTGGAGAGAAGCAAGCTAGTGGTCTGTACAACACGCTTCTTGGTGTGAAAGCCTGGAATCGTGCGACAACTCTTGAACAAGATTCAGTTGCAGCAGGCGGAGACAGACGTTGACAATAGTCTCAATTCAGTGTAATATTATACCAGTAAACTTGTAGGCTTAGTTTTAGTCAGTTTTTAAAGTTGGGATAAAAACAGAAGTTATATAATATATTATTTTTCGGTTGAGTGAATCAACTTATAATACAGATAAATTCTTTGTCTAGTGTTGTTTCCTCGACATTTATCTCAACAGTATTGAAATATTTTTTTTCCGTTGTAACTTGGAATAAAATGTACTTCTCTGTGAACTAGTAAAATACCCGTGCGTTGCCACGGGTATAAAAACATGACAAAGAAGAAAAATAGTAAATATGAACATCAATTATCACTGAACATGCCCAAAAAAATTATACAGAACTCTTAAAAGCAACACATAAATAGATTCAAAGTAATAGTTAACAAATTGTCAAATAAACTACTACATCCTATAAAGTCTAGACACCACATTTCTACATTTATACTTCACATGCACGCATGAACTCCTCCTCCCAAAGACATGCTCAGTTCGGCGACATGCTTAGAGCAAACATTTTTTTTTGCCTGAATTGCACTCATACATGAGAAAAGCTGACCACTGGAGCATATCATTGAATTTCTTTAGCTTATTCCGAAAAACTTTCCTATTTAAAATACATGCATGTTTCCACAGGTTTTTAAACACTGTGCTTCTTAAGTAATCATCTTTTTTTTTTTCCTTCTATGTTGAGCATGTTGCCTATTGCGTTCTTTGGCATCTACTACTACTTATAAATTATATTATATCACCATCGTTACTTATGTTGATGGTGTCGGGAAGGTCTTCAAAAGGAGTACATTCACTGGATCGTGTTGGAGATTCCATCTGTGAGAAAAAACGTAGGCATCTTAATCAAATGATTCCATTAAGAGATTATCTCGGCCATTAACTGCACACAATTACCTTGATCGCTGAAGGTGACAATCGTAAGCCTGGTATTATAGTACTCCAGTAGTTTGACACGCAAGAATATATTGCCGTTAAGAGTACATATTTTCCCTACCTCCAAATCTCTAAAATGCATGTAAAATAATCTATATGGGTTCTCTCTCTCACCTGCGTAAAAAAACACGGACATGCGAGAGCGCGTTTGGATCTTGAGAAGATTAATTTAGACTAACAATGTTCCCCTAATACGACCTCTCACTCGCGACCGAGGTACACCCCTGGTACACAGTTTCGGTGACGTGAGTTACAAAGTCTCCTAGCGCCTAACCCCGAGATCCACCCTTAAATTTCTGATGGACAAGGACGATTGGATGCAAAACAGCTCAGCTCTTAGCTATTTCTAAATTTCGAATGCATCTTTTTCACAAACCGTATGTCCAAATAGGCTGAAACTTTCCCAGATTTGATGTTATCGAGTATATAAGTTACTGGAATATTTTCAATTTGCTCTAGAAAGTTTGAATTCTGAGTTGAATTTCAGGACATGAACTTAAAATGGATTTGGGACATGAACTACAAACCGTATGCTCAAATTTGGGACACGAATTTTGAGTTCAGATCTGGGAAAGTTTTACGGTTTGTGAATAAGCATCATTTAAGTTCATGTTCCAAATTTGAACTTAAAATTCAAACTTTTTAGAAAATTTTGAAAAAATCCAATAAATCATATACACCGTACAATCCATTTTAGGAAAATTTCGGAATATTTGAGCATACATTTTGAGAATGACAAGCATTATAAATTTTTGTCCAAAATTTTGAACTGAAAATTCTAACTTGTCAGAAAAAATTGAAAAACTTATAGTAAGTCGTATTCATCGTCATATCAATCTGAAAAGTTTCAACTTATTTTGCCATACAGTCTGTGAAAAATAATCATTTGAAGTTAAAATAGCAAAGAGCTGTTGTTTTGCATACACTCATCCTTGTCCATCGGATCATGATTTAATGGTGTATCTTGGGGTAAGGCGCAGGAAGACTTTGTAACAACGTCACCGAAGCTGTGTCCACTGACACTCCCCTGATCCCCTCTCCCTCGCTTGCTCTTCTCCCCATGGACGCACTCCGCCCCTACCCACTTTCCTCATGGCCATGGTCGCCGCCTGATCTCCCAGGCCACTATGTGCTCCCCCCTGATCTCCCCGGCTCCCGTGGCCTGGCCCCACGGACATCGTGCTCCCATTAGTCCCCCTCTCACAACGGCGTGCTGACCCGAGCGCGAGGAAAGAGGAGCAACGAGCGCGAGGAAAGAGGAGAAGCGCCGCCGCCGACCTCAGCCATTCCGTCCCCGGCAGCCACCGACGACTCGAGGTCAGATCACAGCTTCTTTTCTTCCTCTTCAGTTACAGGTGTTTATGGTTCCTCTCGAATTACAAAGTTCAGGTTACATAAATCAGTAGTCTTTGGCAGCCGCAGCCTTAACCTCAGGTGGAGCCGACCCCAGAAGCGCGTGCGCGCGCACACACACTGCACAACGATCTTCTTTTGCTAGCTCATGAGCCACGCTGTTGCCAGACCTATTCACCTTGCTGATTCTAAACTTTGGTACTGTGCTAACTGTTTTGCTTCAGAGACAGTGACGCCAGTAGTTGTAACTTCTCACTTCAGATGACAGCTTACTGACCACACAAAAACAGTCCAACTCCAGATGCACCGGGAGAGTGGCCGATGTGTTGATCACTTTGATTCCCTACAAAACTGCCAAGGACTCTGCGTATTCGTCCTAAAGACAGCTATAGCATGTATTTAATCTTGTGCAGTTTTCATTTCCTGTTTACATCATGCAATACGTATGGACGTGACACCATAAGTATGTTGTATTGACTTTGGCTCATGGATCCGAGTTCATTTTGCTAAAACCGTGCCTCCCTCTCTGTGGATTCACAAAAGTGGTTAGTGAAACTTAAAATTTGAGAGCTTCATTTTTAGTTTTGGGTTAATTTACATTCTGCAATGTAATGTAGACATTAACATACCATGCATTACATTACACTGTAGGATGGCTAGACAAATTAACAAACCGTATCACTCTTCTATCTTTCTTGACAATTGTGCATTTCTTGCTAACCGTGTCACTCTTTGTTTTTTTTTTCTGAAACCTGATTGTCTTGTCAAAACTCACAGAAACACAATTGAATATTCTTAGTAAGAATTGCAAATTACTCTCTGAAGTCTGAACCATGTCCTTGTATTATGTATTTTGTAGAAGGTGAGAAAAATCCTTAGCTGCAAACTAATTCTCAAGGAAGCAGCAAAGTGGCTCCAGCTCCTTTAGAGTCAACCAGTGAAATCATAGATGGAATGCCTGTATGTTAGTTCTGCAATTTAGAATTTCAAATTCAAGTTCTCCACTCTAAATTTTTTCTTCCATGCAGTTCCCTTGGAATTTCAAAGCTGAGTCAAAATTTATTGTCTTAGGTTATTACTGTTGAAGGCCTGAAGGTCTATAAAGTGTTTATAAATGTGACTTGGATAATTAAGATTGTTTCTTTAGCTAATAAAACAAAAGCTTCTTTTCGCCGAGAAGGGTTGGAAGGTAATTATGTGGCCTTTAATAGCTATGTTACTATGTGTTTATGTGCTATGACTCTTTTAAAATGTTTCCCAGTGTAACCGTGTACACTTCTGTCACAATTAATTTTGAATTTATATTTTAAAAGAGTCATAGCGCAAAAATAGATTCAAAGTAACATTGCCTAGCTAAACACCTAGGAAAACATTACAGATTAGCAGATAGTCTAGTTTTCTCTACAGAAGAGGGTTTGTTCTATGAATGTAAAGCATTTGGAGCCGGCATAGTTATCGAAAGCTTAAACTTCAATTATTTTTTCTAGACTACACAAGTTTTTGTTACTTACATGACTGCCTTATAACTCTTACAGTATTAGCTCGTAACCATTGCATGCCCATTCTCTTGCATAATGCATGGAGCACAGTTTCTGTCATCACCATTTTGCTGCACGTGAGCTCTTTCTATATTTTCCCTTGGAAAGTTGTGCACTGCCCAAAGGACAATACTGTTAAGTTAGTTCTTAGTCTGTTAGTCAACTTCAATATGATTAATCTATTCTATACTTTGTTGTACATGCAGTTATCATGATAGATGAAGTTGGATTAATCACCATGGCCTGACATCCCCTGCCTCGTCTATTCGCTCCGATTGGCTTGATCATGCGAACAACAACGACGACAGTACGCACTGCGTTATCACCCTCGAGTCAGCACGGCGCGAGCGGTAAGATTTCCGCTCTCCCAACCTGATTGTGCATTGTTGGAAGATAATGATATGGAAAACATGGATAATTCATTATACTTACCCGAATCCAATCATCGATTACATAATATTACACAGTATTCTTGATTGGGAAGCTCTTATCAGGATAAGTTCTTACAGATAGGTCGACAAGGATGGCAATGTAGATTACATCCCCACCCCTGGTTTATTTGTTTCGGCGAGAAATAATTTGTGTCATTGCCTCCCAGAATCTGCTGTAAGAAAGGAAAAACGTCAGAAAAATGATTAATCAGCCAATCTGATGCAAAAGAGAAGAGAATATGGCGCGTTACCTGTTAATCGGAGGAGTCACGCCGACAGGACCAGGACAGGTGTGTAGTGTGATCAACCTCGACGCCATCACCCTCTTTGAGCTGCAGCGGTGACCGAGGATGCATCGAGTTGCCATGGCCATATCTTGAAGATGGATCGGGAGTGGTATAGGTTTAGAGATCGGGAGTGGTATAGGTTTAGGCTAGAAGCACATCGAAAGAGATGGGTCATTAGGGGTTTATTATATGCCATGGCAGGCGTGAGTTTTGGTGGCCTGGAATAGAGCGTCATTTTTGGAATTCCAATTAATGGTGATTATGGACGGGTTGTATAATTAGAAGCATGATTTTTGGAATCCTAGAATTAACCAGGCATGATGTGATTGAACGTGATTTATGGACATGATTCTAGACGTGATATTTGGCAGTGTAATGGGACAAGACACCAGGCCCACAAAGAGTTTGATGGGTACCCGATTGGAAACAGTGGTGGGAGATTACCGATTTTGATTAGCGTGGGAGAAAACCGGTGTTGACGATGGTGGACGAAAGGACGAAGCGAAACGCCCCTGAAAGCAGAAAACGGAACGCTCTCGCTCTTTTTAAATAGTACTGTTACTGTAGAGAAATTGATCAAGAAAAAACTCGCTGTCCAACTGCTTCTCATCGATTGGGCCTCGTAAGCAATAAGAAGATGCAGCAGTAGCAGACGATCACCTGGCCCAACAAATGGTAGCTCGGCCCACCACACGGACAAGAGGAGGCTCGGACCGACCGGACCAGAGAAACCGCGCCACGCTGCTAGGGTTTTATTTACCTCACAGCCGTCTCCTCCCCCTCCTCCGCCCTCTACTCGCCTCCGACCCAGCAGCCCCCTCGGCGACGCCATGGCCGGCAAGAAGCGCAAGTCCTCGGAGAAGCCGCCCAAGGGCAGCCGCCTCCCGCTCGGCGCCGACGCCGACGCGGTGGCCGACGCCGGGAAGCGCCGCCGCTCGGGCGCCGCCAAGCGGCACCAGGCGGAGGAGGAGGCCTCCGTGCCCTCCGCCATCAGCGCCAAGATCCTCCGCGAGGCGCTCAAGCAGCAGCAGGAGGAGGGCCTCGCCGAGTCCCGTGAGCAGCTCACCTCCTCCGACGCCTCACCATCCGTCGCCGCAGCAGCCCCCTCCACGTTCGTCCCCGTCCCCGTCGACGATGACGATGATGAGGAGGACGTCGACGAGTTCGACGGCTTCGACGCGCAGAGCGAGTACGACGGCGGCGTGGTGCGTGCTCTTGCTTCATCATCGCAGTAAAATGGGTCGGTGTTTTTGGGCGTGTCTGACGCGAATTTGGTGGTGTTTTGTTAGCCGGAGATTGATGAGGAGGACGAAAAAGCCCTCGCTGCCTTCACGTCGAAGGACACCTCTTCCAAGCAATCTCTTGGTGATATCATTCTCCACAAGATTAGGGAGAAGGACTCCACGGTCTCAACAGGTGAGCTTCCATTCTGAACTCACCATTCTTATCCGATACTTGGGACACTGGTTGCTTGACCATTGCGCTAACCATGGAATCATCCGAATCCAATTTAATCCAAGTTAAATGCAATGGTCAATTGAAAAAATAAGGCCAAATTACTTTCTATAAGTCAGTGCGTGTTTGTGCAGAAGGACGGCCTGCTGTCAAGTTGGACACCAGAATTGTTGAACTCTACAAAGAGTATGTTCCTGCCTCCTTGCTCACTTACCGTACAGCGAGAAGCCTCTTTGCACTGTTTTATATCCAGTGCTCATTGTTGAGTTCGTCATACGCAGGGTCGGCGATCTCCTGAGACGATACACCAGTGGGAAAATTCCCAAAGCGCTCAAGCGTATCCCGTCGCTGGAATGCTGGGCGCAGGTGCTGCAGCTAACTCAGCCCGAGCATTGGTCTCCTAACGCGGTATACCAAGCGACACGTCTCTTCTCTTCAAACATGAGCGCGAAGAACGCCGTGAGGTTCTACGAAGCTATCCTGCTCCCCCGTATCCGCAACGACATTAAGTACAACAAGAGGCTCCATTTTGCGCTTTATCAGGCTATGAAGAAATCCCTCTACAAGCCTGCTGCCTTTTTCAAGGGGATTTTGCTGCCACTCTGTCAGGTAGTACTATTTAGAGTAGAGAATTTTCTAGAATGCGTGGCGAGTTTATTAGTAGTATATGTGATTCAGTTGAGCTATATTGTTGATCATCCAACCATAAGCCACATTTAACGCCAGTTATAGACTTGTATTTGCATTGATTGTGTATCGTTTCATTTTCTAATAAGCTCACGTGTTATGGCTGCAGGAAGGCAATTGCACTCTGCGTGAAGCAGTAATTGTTGGTAGTATTCTCGAGAAGTGTACCATTCCTCCACTCCATGCGAGGTTAGCTTAATATAGTGTAAGATTTTTGTCTAAGATGGTTGTGTAGTTGATATCTTATATCTGCTTGACATTTTGTGCAGTGCGGCATTAATGAAACTAGCAGATATGGAGTACTGCGGCACAACTAGGTAAAGTGTGACACCTTAGTCTTTTTTTGTATGTTTGCACATAGTATAAGATCTTCCACAATTTTTGCCAATGAATTACTTCTGTGACTAAACATTATATGTTTATTAGTTAAAATTATTACTAGTTATAAACCTTTCTTGTATGTATATAAAATGTTGATATAGTAACAAAGATTATAGCTGGTCAGATGTTACTTGATGCAGAAACCAGCAGTAATTTTCTTGTACCTCTCCTTTCCCTTGTCTATTTGCCAATTTATAGTTTTATACAACATTTTTGGCCTTATGGGTTTGCATAAGCTGACAGTTTCCCAAATGGAGGCAACTATGCCACAGGATTTTCATTTATTATGCTCTTAAAATTTAGGAGTTGCTATGTACTTGTATATTCCGCGGTTGAATCCTTGTTGTAGTTATCTGGATGAGCATTCTAGCTTCTTGAGTATATCCCATGGGTGAGAGTGGTCAATTGTTGTCAGTTTACAGATTTTTGTTATGTAACCAAGTCTTCATGTTATGTATACGATGGACTGAAATGTTCTATTACTTCCTATAAGAGGATACTTCCAGTTCTGTTTAGCTGGCAACTGCATTGCATGTGTAGCTCTGGTGTCTTGCAGTGTGGCTGAACTGTTATCGTTTTTCTCGTTGTGGCATGTACCTACATTTTCTTTCAATAGCTTCTTATTGCCTTGAACATGCTTTAACCTAATATATCTCTTGCAGTTACTTTATCAAGATATTTCTGGACAAGAAATATGCTTTGCCGTACCGTGTACTTGATGCAGTTTTCGCCCATTTCATGCGGTTTCTTGACGATGAACGGAACATGCCTGTTATATGGCACCAGTCGCTGCTCGCCTTTGTTGAAAGGTCAGTGATTGATGTGTAAAGTGTGAAGGCATATTTTGGTTAATCTCAAAGGCATTGCTCTTAATGTAACAAAAACAACCACTATGCTTGTAATGTAGCAGGTTATCTTTACCAAATTTTCTTATTGGTAAACCTTTTTCATTATTGTTCTGAACCTGTTCTTCTGGGAAGTGTGAAATTATACAAATTGATTACTGACAAGCTTCTTTGCTATTTAAGACTCAGACCTGATGATAGATAGGTCATATGTATTTCCTTACAACTGTCATCGCAATGTTTTTATTGGTTCATTCATGTGTTGGTGTATGTTTTATAACAGATACAAGAATGAGCTGGAGAAGAAAGATAAGGAGAAACTTGCACGCTTGTTGGATCACCAGAAACATTATTTGGTATGATCATCTTATTTCATCATTCACATTTCTGTACGAATTTAGAAAGGTTTCCATTTGACTGTAGTACGCTTCGTTGCTCCTCTGTATGTACACAGGTTACTCCAGAAATTCGTAGGGAACTTCGGGGTAGCACCAACAGGGGTGATAAGGCGACCGACATGTCAATATATATCCTTAACAGTCCACATCTTCCATTTCCAGTCTCTTGCTTTGCATGCTATTGTTTGGTCGAGCAAAATATTTATTCGTGCTATCAAACTTTTTTACTGCTCTACAACACAGTTGTGTCCTTAACTTTGTCCTTACGCTCACCTGTTTCTGTGATCACCAAGCCTATTGAAGAAGACAGGTGGGATGTTCCAGAAGTACCTATGGAGGAGGATTAATCGCCGCACAGAAGGTGTCAAGTTGCTGTGTGCACTTCATCGGCACTTCAGTTTTGGTGGTAGTGTGGTTTTGTTTGGCGAATTGTACCTTTTCGTTGTTGTTGAGAAAGAGATATACACATACCCTGGTTTGTAAGAATGCCTGCTATGGGAGTTTGAACGAATTCATATGTATTCCCGCAAAAAATTCAAAATATATTAAAGGTTCTGTCATTATTCAGAGTTCGTACTGACTGTAAATGAAATGAAGAACTTTCAACATCATTGGAACACACAAATCATCAAACGTTGAATGTTGTGGGTATCCATGTTTGGATAGCGTGGATGTAGACCAGTTCCTATGGATTTGGAAACTAAGGGCCCGTTCGGAACCTCTCTCCTCCACTCAGGGAATCGCTAGTGCGTCGCGCGGAGCTCGATTTGATCAGCTCCTGCTAATTACCCTGCAGCTCCGTCCGCTCTCGGAGCGTGGTATCCGGAGCGGAGAGGTCCCGAACACGTCCTAAATCTGAACTTGGTATTCAAGTAACAAACTTGTATCCAAGTAACAAACTTGGTAGTAAGAATAGACTCTGCATCAGCGTGTGCGCCTTCTGCACAAATCTTTTAATCTCCAAAAAAGCTTAATGGTATACAAACAACCTCTTGATTTCGTTGAGTCGAGCTGGAGCAACCCATGACCATACGATTGCAATGGAACTAAAACATGTTTTTCCATGTACCCTAGTTAGCATCTTAGTCCAGAGTGAAGTGCAAAATACATTGCTACCATGGGAATAACTGGGAGGTAAAAGACCAGTTAATAGTTTTACAAAATTTTGGGACGCATAGGCTATGCTGATGTGCCAGGCACGTCTTCACCCTTCGCGACAGGTTCTGAACCCGTAGTCCGTTCTACCACCGGTGGTGGCGGCTTGCATGGCCTGTTCGGCTTGATCTGTTCGACTTTCTCCGCTGGTATATCGAACTGTCATACAACAAAACGACGCCTCTTGTGAGATGTTTGGTATCATACGATTTTTATCGCAGCTAACCATATGTTCTCGAGAAATCCATTACTTACCCTGTATCCACATCCGGATATACAAGCATTGAAGCACTCCTGATGTGAAGAAAATTCAAACTTATTAGGAAATAAACACTACTAACTGAACTTATTAGAAAAATCAGAATAGTAATAATCCAGACAAACATGACTGACATTTCCACGAGCAATCACATCACCTAGCAACTATATTGTTGTTCGGCAAACTATTTAATCTACAGAAAGCTTAAGGGGGTGTTTGGTTCTCAGCCACGTTTTGCCAAGCCAAAGTGTGGCTAGCCATAAAAGTATGGCAGCCACAAAAAGTGTGGCTCAAAAATATGAGGCCAAAGTTTGGCAAAAGTTGGCAACAACAATAACTCTATGACAAATGGGCCACACTGAGAATAAAATATGACAAGCCAAAGTGTGACAAGAACCAAACATGCAGATATGGAATCTACCTGCTCTCTAGGAATTTACAGTAAAACATGTTGCACATTAAATTGGAAGAGAACTATGTATACAAGTGATCCTCATAAGTACCGAGCAAGCCGATACTTAGCAAACTATCTACTATGTCACATTAATATTTGCATTTACGATTTTCCTAAATAATCAACAAACCCCGCCAGGGCATTCTAACTTGACTGTAAGTAACAATTAAGAGTTATCTACCTGCTGAATTTTGATGCACCTATTAATAAATAAATTGAGGATTCATGCTATGGTACAAGTTTTTAAAAAGAGGGAAACCAAACGATTCAGTCATTCAGTGATCCCAACTAAAATCCCAGAAACTAACATAAGATGCATAGCAACCCTAAGAATATTAGTCTACTCGACCCGACCATGAATTATAACGTGTTCCAAGGCAACAGGAGTATAATTTAGACATGTATTGCTAAATAGATTTTCACATAACAGATTGTGTACTCATGGTAGAAGGAGTTTGGTGACGAGAAGACATGTGAAACAATTTATAAGATGTTTATTTTAACAGATAAAAAACTCACCAAGGAGTAACTGTCCTCCCCTGGCGACCGATCGATGTAAGCACTCCACTGGCGATCTTCCAACACCGGATCTTTGTAGCAAATCTCGGTGCATTTACCTATGCCTGGGGATAGTACAGCGTGCAAGTTAGCTTGCACATTGACAGAGGACTAACTGAAGGGCAACAATCTGCTACTTTGCAGTCACCCAGAATTATAATTTTGACGCATATGAGTTATAAACAACATAACAGAGAATTGTTACAGCAATAGAAACAAATGGAGAAAATGCAGTTTACTCAGCAAGTAAGGCACCATGAATGAAAGTAAACAATAATCCACTGACTACCACTACCATTGACACACAGAGCCTTATTTACTAATACGAACAATCACTTCATAGAACAAGACGTGTGTCCTCTGAAATATTTCTCCATTGATACACAGAGCCTTATTTAAACGTCGTAAAACAGGCAGCTTGTCCTCTGAAATATGTCTGTTAATCATGAATGTTTCGTGTGAGGATTGCAATACGAACATTGTCTAACACTTTTTTTTGAAACTGAACATTGTCTAACACTACTGAACTCCGAACCACAACTCCATGAAATTGATAATTTAACCACGCATACATAAATCCACTCTATTTCAGGGGCAATCATCAAAGGAAGCCAACAACCTAATACTACTAGGTTTCACCACCTCATTCCATAGCATATACCAGATTCAAAATCCACGAGGAACCGAACCAGAAAACCAAACCAGCGGATCAATCAAACAAGTTGCGCCAGGCATTCCACAGTTTGTACGGTACTCACACTCCTCCCAGGTGTCGCCGTCCGCGTTGCACCCCTTCTTGCAGAACACCCTCCCTGCGCGGCGAAACGACAGCAACCAACCGTAAGGAAAAACCGTCAGTCTCGATCAACCAGGCAGAAATCCGCTGACGCGGAGGGCGAGTGTGCGAGAGTGAGTGTACGCGGGGGGTAACCGACATGGGATTCGGACGAGGGTCGCGTACTTCTTGGTGCAGCAGCTGCCGCACGGCGGCGTCCATTCGCCGGAGAACATCGCCTCGCCTCGCCCTCTGCTCGTGGCGTCGCCGAATCCTCCGCTCCGGCGTGCGCACGGTCAGTGCGTTTGCGGGTGGGAGGTAGGGGTGGGTGGACGACGGAGGTGGCGGCGCCGGTGACGGGAGGAGGGCGAATGGGGGGTGGAGACGGAGGGGGGAGCGGAGGCGGCGGAAGTTTGTGCGTTTTGAGGTTGTCCGGTCCGGAGGAAATTGGGGAGGCACGGTCTGCTTGCTCCGAAAACTGTCGGAAAGATCCTTCTGAATATTTGATTTTCCGGGAAGACCCGTTGTTACCACTGGGGAAAAAGTAATATCGGATTTGCACTTTTGTAGGGTCAAATTTGCAAATAGGCTTTTCCTGTTTTGTTAAGGTTTACTTTACTTCTATTGATTTTATAGAAGCTTTTTTGACACGCATACTATTAGTAGTTTGGGACATCCTTTTGGTAATGCAACTTTCGTCATGCCCTTTTGAAGTACACATGCATCTCTTTTTCTATTGTACGAGCTCTCATTTTCCATCTTTTTGACCAAGTTGAGAATTCCATATTTGTTTAACAAAAAAATATCATCAAGCGTACAACTACCATTGCTACCCGCTAGGCCTTTTTTAAGGAACTTGACTTTGGTAAAGGGAAGGTTAAGATCTCTCAGAGAATTCAAACTCTATGCAATAGTTCCTACTACTCGTCTCTTTTCAGCTCTCAATATAATGAGGCCAAGGACAACCACAAGGACAACCCACACAATTACTAGTCTACGCTACAGATGCCTTCCTGTGTGGTTAACCACCTCCGAGGGGAATAACCAGAGCTTCACGACTGACGGATGGCGACCAGCGCGGCGCCGCCCCCTGCGCCCCTTCTTCCTCGGCTGGAGCAGTGTGCTCCCCGCCCCCTCGGCTCTCGGTTCTGGTCCTTGGCGGAGGACTCCTCGGACGACGAGGGCTCGTCTCCTGCGCCGTCCCCCTCTGCGTCCCCTGTTCGTCGGCCTGCGCAGGTGACTGTGGGCGATTTCATCTGCTCAGCGTTAGGTAGTCCGGTGGCACCTCGCAACGCTCGAGGTAGGAGGCAAGCTTTCGCGCCTGGTGGTCGGGTGCTGAGCTGGGGTTCGTCGCGGCCTGTGCCTGCCCGGCGTTCCCCGTCCCTGGTGTCTCTGGCGCCGGCGAGTGTGCCGGTGCAGGAGGTCCCGGTTGCTCCGATTGGCGCGCCAGAGTGGCGGTCCCGCAAGGTTTTCCCCCCGCTGGTGGAGCTCGCGCCTGCTCCTCCGTCTCCCTGTGCTGGTTCGCCGGCAACGGCTGTGTGCTCGCCGGAGCCAGATCCAGATCCAGATCCCGCAGTTGCGGCGGCGCCCGCTCCTCTGCCTACGTGTCCTATTGGGGTAGGTGGGCCCCATGGGTCAGCGTCGGAGAGGGTGGCTCCCTCTCCAATCGAGCCGTTACCGCCCAGGCCCAGGGTGGCCACCGCTCCTTCGCCCGCTTCTGGGCCGCGGCCCAAAGCCCACTTCCGGTCGCTCCCTCGAAACCCTAAGGTATTTAAGTGGCACTGGCGGCGTGTCGGCTCTCATTCTCTAGGGTTTCCAGCCTCCTGTCTCGAGAGCTGGCGGTGGCTGAGATCCAGATCCAGATCCCGCTCCTCCTCGCCGCTTCCCCCCTTCGCGCCGCCCTTCCCTCCCTCCATGGAGCGCTCTCGTGACTCTCGTGACCACCGCAGCTCCGGCGACTACCGTAGCTCCGGCAAGCGCCCCCTCTCCGAGATTTCCCAGGAGGACCGCGACTACGAGCTCTCCATCCGCCAGAAGCTGGAGCACAGCAACCTCCGTCGTCGGCGCGAGCAGGAGCGCCCCAGATCTCCGGAGTGGCGGCGCGGGGAAGCCCGCCGCTACGACGAAGGGCGGCGCTTCGAAGCAAGCCAGAGTGTCAACCGCGCGGCAGAATCTGGGGAGCAGCGTCGCTTCCGCAACTTCAAGACCACAGTCTCCAAGCGCCGGCCGCCGGCGACCCCTGACCAGGTGACCTCTGCCCCTCTCCCCTCGGCCGGCCAATCTGCGGTCCCGGAGGGTTCCCTGCCGCCCCCTCCTGCGTCTGCTGGGAAGAAATCAAACATAAAGTGCTACAACTGCAGTAGAGAAGGCCATTCTCAATCTGGTTGCACCTTCCCTGCTCACTGCAGCCGCTGCGATGAAGATGGCCATACCACTGGTATGTGCCCGGTGTTGGTGAAGCCAGCAACCCTGCAGTGGTATGGGTATGTTGTCGACGGGGTGGGTTTCCACTGCCTTGAGATGGACGATGCTCTGTTCAACGCCAGGGTGGCGTTGCCAGAGAATGCCGCGATGGTCATCATCAATGAAATTGATCCCCGGTCCAAGCTTTCAGTGCAGCTGCTTAGTGATGACCTCAAGAAGTTGGTGGAAGAACATTGGGACTGGCAGGTGAAGCGCATCAATGACTCAGATTTCTCGGTGATCTTCCCTAATGCTCAAAGCCTCAAGCTCTGCAAGAACACAGGTGGCCTTACCCTGCCAGTTAGCAAGGTCTCGGTGCTGGTGGTGGAGCCCAAGGTGTACCAGACTTCAGAATCGAGTCTAGCCAAAGTCTGGGTCTTCTTGTCCGATGTGCCAGAGGTGCTGCGCAACGAGCTCATGCTGATGGAGGCTACTAAGATGATTGGGCGCCCGCGCCTGGTGGATGAGGCCTCTTTGGCTGGTCCTGGTCCAATGCGCATGCTCTTCCACTCCCAAGCTCCGTCAAGAATCCCGTCCTCGATCTTGCTTTTTGCTAATGACCAAGGCTTCCGCATTGGGCTTGCTTCCGAGGTAATCAGAGCCAAAGGTTCCCCACCTCCCCCATCCCTGCAGCGCAAGAATGATGACGATGATGAGGAGGAGACTGAAGACCAGAGCAGGTCGGATGCCCACTGGAAGCACAGGTCTTCTAAACCTCAACCTGATAAGGGGGCTGTGGAGGGGTCTTCGGCGGCGCCCACGGCTGACCAGGCTGGAGCAGGCAAGCAGAACGCAGACCAAGCGCCCAAGGAATCAATCTACACCTACAAGAAGGGCTACTACAAGGTCTCTGCTGGGAAGCTGCGCAGCAAACCATCCCAGGGCAGCAGCTCTGTCCCACTCCCGTCGGCAGTTGAGACCTCTGTGACCAAGCCTGCTTCGGCTCCTGCTAAACAATTGCCTAAGCCTGTGCACTTCAATCAGTATGGGTCTAATATCCCTAGGGAAAGAGCGTTTGATGATTCCCCTGGCTCCAAAGCTGCTGCTGCTCCAGCCAAGGCCTCCTCTCCGATTCTGCTCTCGGAAGATGATTCTCCTCCCAGGTCTCCGAATGTGTTCAAGATCAACAAGCTCAACCCTGCTGACCGTGCTGACATTGGTTGGGAAAGCCCTCCGGGTTGGGAGTTTAGCAATGAGACTCTGGCTGTCCACCTGGCGAAGCTTAAGAAGAAGCGTGATGGAGAAGTGGACAACCCTTCGGACTCGCCTGCCCAAGCTTCCACTGCCATCCCGCAAGGCGTGGCGCCCTCGCCGCCATCTGGGTCTCGCAGGAGTGCTCGCGGACGTGGAGATGATGCTGAACCTGCCTTGCAGAGGGCCATGCGGGCGGTCGCAGCCAAGAACAACCCAGGTATGTCTCCTTGCAAAGCCTTTGTTGCTTTCCCGGAGTTTGATGATGCACATTTTTTGGGTGTGGCTGCCTATAGTGCTGTAGTGTTTGATTCTTCCTTTGGTTCTCCAAGAGAGATTCTCTCCTTGATCCGTGCAAAAGAAATCGCCCAAGCCTGCCTTGCAGAAGCCATTGCGAAAGCTAAAGAGGAACAAGCGAGGGTCGCTGCGCAGCACGACCTGGCCAGTGTGGCTAGGCCGTCGGTCTCGTTGCAGGACTCTCTGGCTGAGACTGTGGTGCAGGATGCACACATCTCTGGGACAGTAGCAGGTGATTCCAAGAAAGGTGAAAAGAAAAAGAGGAAGGCAGCTGCCCAAGTGTTGGGCCCTCGTACGAACCTGCGTATGACTCCAGCCCGCCAAGCACGGATGAACATCTCGCTAGCCAAATGAGGATCATGAATTGGAACTTCAGGGGTTTTGGCCGGTGTGGCCGGAGAACCCAGCTAAAAGACTATTTGCGCAAGGAAAAAATAGATATCATCTGCCTCCAAGAAACCATCAAATCTGAGTTCACTGACCAGGAGCTTCGAAGCCTCGAGCCTGGTGAGACGTTCCACTGGAATTGGGTCCCAGCAGTAGGACACTCTGGGGGGTTGTTGTTAGGGGTGAAAGACAGCATCTTTGAGGTGGGCTCAATTGACAGTGGTCAATTTTTCATTAGTGCCTTGGTCTATCATCGTGAAGCCAAGTTCAAGTTTGAGATTATTGGGGTTTATGGCCCTGCTGATCATGCTAGATCAGAGATATTTCTGCAGGAGCTGGAAACTAAGGTGAACTCCTGTCAACACCCAGTGGTGGTGGGTGGGGATTTCAACCTCATTAGGGGCCCGGAGGATAAGAGCAATGACAATATCAATTGGCCTAGGGTGCACCTCTTTAATGACTGTATTGCAAATCTTGCTTTGAGAGAAATCAGAAGGATTGGTGCTAGGTTTACCTGGTCTAATAAACAACTTAATCCCATCAGGAGTGTCCTGGATAGGGTTCTTGTCTCTCCAGAATGGGAAGCCAGATTCCCTTTGGTTACTTTATCGGCTGAAACTTGCATTGGGTCTGACCATGCACCTCTTATTCTTGATTCTGGAGAAGGTTCCTTATGTAAATCAAGCAGGTTCTTCTTTGAGACTAGCTGGCTTTCTTTGCCAGGCTTTGTGGAGATGTTTAACAACCTGTGGGTCAAGCTGCTGGCCTCCCCAGGTAGAAGAAGAGATGTTATTGACTGCTGGCAAATTCAGTCTGGTGGGCTTCGGCAGTACCTGAAGGGTTGGGGTGCTAATAGAGGCAAAGAAGCTAGAGAGGCCAAAGCCAGGATCCTTGCTTAGATTGTGGAGCTGGATTCCCAAGCTGATCTGGTTGGCCTGGATGAGGACGATTGGGCCTACCGCTACTACTTGGAGGAGGAGCTGATGTCTATCCTCAGTTGCGAGGAGGAGTACTGGAGACAGAGGGGGAGACAGAATTGGCTGCTCCAAGGTGATGGTAATACTGCATATTTTCATGCCATTGCTAATGGTAGGAGAAGGAAGTGCTCCATTGTGTCTCTGCAATCAGAGGAGGGAGAAGTGTCTGGTCAGCTTGCCATTCAAGAGCACATCTACAAGTTTTACATGGATTTAATGGGCTCAGAGGAACCAAAGTTTCTTAACTTAGCTGGGAACTGCTGGAATGAAGACTGCTCTGCCTCTCAAGCAGAGAACGAAGCGTTGGCTCTCACTTTCACCATGGAGGAACTAGAGGATGTCCTCCAAGGGACCAAAACTGCAACTGCTCCAGGGCCTGATGGGCTGCCGGTGGCCTTCTTCAAGAAATTCTGGCCTGTTCTCAAGCAGTGGGTGCTGCAGATTCTGAACGATTTCATGCTGGGAAGAATTGACATCTCTAGATTGAATTTTGGGATCCTGTCTCTCATCCCCAAGGTGCAAGGTGCAGACTCCATCAAACAATATAGGCCAATTGCGTTGATCAATGTGCTGTTCAAATTTGTGTCTAAGGCAGTGGCCAACAGACTAGCCCCTATTGCTCACAGGATCATTGCTCCAACGCAAACTGCCTTTATTAAAGGAAGATTGCTCCTGGATGGAGCTCTTTCTTTACAGGAAATCATTCATGAGCTCAAGGTTAGGAAATCAAAGGCTATTCTGCTTAAGTTGGACTTTGAGAAAGCTTATGATAGAGTCAGCTGGCTGTTGCTAAAAGAGGTGCTGCAGAAGAAAGGTTTCGATAGTGGTATAATACACCGCTTAACTCAGCTGGTCTCTGGTGGCCAGACTGCAATCTCCATTAACGGGACAGTGGGTCCATACTTTCGTAATAAGAGGGGAGTTCGTCAGGGTGACCCCATTTCTCCTCTGCTCTTTGATTTCATTGTGGATGCGCTGGCCATGATGTTGTCTAAAGCTAGTGAAGCTGGTCACATTCAAGGGGTAATTCCTCATCTTATTCCAGGTGGAGTAACTCACCTGCAGTATGCCGATGATACTATGATTCTTCTGGAAAGCACAGACCAAGGTCTGGTAAATCTCAAATTCCTGCTGATATGTTTTGAACTCTTGTGTGGGTTGAAGATTAACTATCACAAGAGTGAGGTCATTGTGTTAGGAGTTGATCAACAGGAACAAGCCAGAGTGGCTAACCTTCTGAACTGCCAACAAGGATGTTTCCCTTTCAGATACTTGGGTTTTCCCATTAGTGACAAGAAACTCACCATTGCTGACCTAGAGCCAGTGGTTGCTACGGTTGGGAAGAGAGTGGAGCCTTGGCAAGGCAGATTTCTGTCTTCTGCTGCTAGGCTAACTTTGACTGATGCGTGCCTCTCCAGCCTCCCTTTGCACTCGATGAGTTTGTTTATGCTGGCTGATGGCACTCATGCTGGATTTGTGTTATCGCCACATTTTGGCCAAATGAGGAGATGGGCCGTAATCAAGATGGGCTTGGAGGCTGGATCGGCCTTGCGCGTGGATTTGGGCTAATTGCCCGTGTATCTGTATATTATGATAGAGTTCGTTTCGGTTTAAGCAAGAGATAGAGTTGTTAGGTTTATTCCAAAGATAGAAAGTCTCCGGACTATAAATATGTACCTAGGGTTATTGAGAAAGGAGGACGACCACGTTCGCAACAAACACAATCTCGGCGCATCGCCACCCCTTGTTTCGAGGGTTTCTTTCAGGTAAGCGTCGTGCTGCCTAGATCGCATCTCGCGATCTAGGCAGCATCTGCTTATGTGTCGTTTGGTGTTGCTCGTACTGAAGCCTTGTTGATGGCGAGTAATACTGTTATCATAGATCTGTTTGGGCTAGCATCAGTGCTTTTGTTTCTGTTTGCTTAGTCATGCTGCCCCTAGAGATCTCGCTGCCTTTGCACCTATTTTGGGTGTAAGGGCAGCATCTTGCTTGATCTTTATTCAGTCGATTCAATCTGTCATAGTTGTTCCTTGTTCTCCAAGGATTAGTTTAATATCCGCATGGTCAGGCCTCACAAACGGGTTGAACGGTCCAGTAGTACGTAAGGATATGGTTTGCTAATTCGAGAGGAGTTGTTCCGGGAATTGACTCTACGTTGGTTTTTTGGCCTCCTCTAGGGTTAGTTTCTGTTATCTTTCGTATCTACCAGGCTCAATTACGTGTGGGATGTTCCAATTATGTGGTGAAAGCGTTAAACTGTCGTAGATCGATTTGACTTGTATTGTTAAAGCAAAAACCCCATGTTATCGTAGATCCAATGCAGATCCATGGGACAATCGGCTACCTGAGCCGATTCACAGGGAAACCTGAGAGCCGATCGAGGCCCGTATTTAATGTTTACATGTCTGCCATGCAGGAAACCAATCGAAGCAATCCATCACCTTCCTGATCAGGTATAGGTCAGGTGGCACGCCCTTGCATCAGCCAGGACCTGTGCCGGAGTTTTGCGGGCCGTTGACCGAGGGACCAGGGCCCACCAGCAGCTCTGGGAGCCTCCCGGCTCTTCGTGTTGCTCGTCGCTGCTCGCCGGTGGGTTTTGACAGGCAACACATTCTGGCACGCCCGGTGGGACACTCAACAACATCTGCATCAACATCTGACGCTGCGATGGGGGACAGACCAATCACGTACGACGATCTGTCTGATGAGCACAAGAAGAGGTATGATGATATCAAAGCTCTCTTCGAAGCCGATCTCATCGGCTCTTTTGAAAGGACCCGTAAGCATGGCATCAGGTGGAAAGGGTTCTCACCCGAAGGCGCTCTCGATGAGGTGGATCTGTCTGTTCCTTCAGAGGATCGCACCAGAGCTCTGCGACAGGAAGTCAATTACATGGTGGCTCATTCTCTTCACCGCCATTCTGAGAGCCTGGTGAACGCTTTCGAGCGCGTCGCGGTTCGCGTGGTTCAGGAGATCATGAAACATCAGTACTCTCCGTCGGGGCCTACCCTAGGGACTCACCAGGGAGAGAGACCGCTCCAGACCAGGCCACAGCTACCATTCACGCTTGCAGCTCCGGAGCCACCGGGGTCACCGGCGTACGTCGTCTACAAGATTGGAGGTGATCCTGGCGATTACCAGTTCCTGTCTGAGCCACCTAAAGAAATCCCACATGGATATGTGTGCACATACGTGCCGGACTGCAACAGCCTGACGCGCACGAACCAGATTGCAACCGCAGGGATTTCTGGGGCAGGTGTTTCTGGAGTAGGGATTTCGGGAGCAGGGATGTCCGGGATGGACGCTGATAAACAGGCGTGGCTAGCTAAGTATGCCACCGGAACGAGTCATGAGAATTTAGCCCCTGCAGCTCAAACGGTGGAGCAAATCAGTACCATCTTGAGAGACCAGTTCAGCTTCGTGCCGAAGAGGAGAACAATCGGCTATTCCAAGCCGTACCCCAACGAGTATGATCTGATTCCGCTTCCACCCAAGTATCGGCTCCCTGAGTTCTCAAAATTTAATGGTTCAGAAGGGTCTAGCTCGATCGAGCACGTGAGCCGATATTTGGCACAGTTAGGCATGATTTCAGCATCGGATCAGTTACGCGTAAGGTTCTTTGCGCAATCTCTGACGGGACCAGCTTTTGGGTGGTACACCTCGTTGCCACCAGATTCGATCCGGACCTGGAAGCAGCTGGAAGAACAGTTCCATATTCAGTATCATTCAGAAGCTACCGAGGCTGGCATTGCCGATCTGGCACAGGTGCGGCAGAAGCGGGGAGAAACGGTAGCTGAGTATATTCAGCGTTTCAGGACTGTCAAGAACCGATGTTATTCGGCTCGTTTAACTGAGAAAGAAGCAGTCGAGCTGGCCGTGTTGGGTCTCTCAGCCCCGATCAAGGATCTGGCTTTCCAAGTAGAATACAATTCACTGGCGCACATGGTCCAGAAACTGACAATGTATGAGCAGCGCCACCCTGAGTTGTACCAAGACAAGTTCAAACGTCCGATAGGCCTGGTCGATACAGAAGAAGAGGATCTTGCAGAAGACCAGGAGATAGCCGTGGCTGAATGGGCTCGGGGAGCAGATCCTGTGTCCTGCAAATGGGTGAAACAGCAAGGGCCTGCAAAAGGGTTCGACTTCGATGTAGGCAAAGCTGAGCAGATATTCGATTTACTGCTGAAGGAAAAGCAGCTGAAGTTACCCGAAGGCCATAAAATCCCTACGGCGCAAGAGATGAACGGGAGATCATACTGCAAGTGGCATCACTCGTTCACCCATACCACCAATGATTGCAAGGAGCTACGTCGGCAGATCCAAACGGCGATAGAACAGGGCCGTCTGATCCTTGGGCAGTTCGCCATGAAAGTAGACACAAACCCGTTTCCTGGCATCAACATGGTAGAGCACAGCCACTCCACGAGGCGTCAGCTAGATTTCTCGTTCGATATTAACATGGCAGGGCCTGTGTACCACCATGCCAAGTATAAGGAGGAAAGCGGCCACTCCCGGGGCAAAGGAAAGGAAGAGGCCGGTCCACGCGACCGGCCCCGTTATGATGATAGGCGGTATATAACCGAGGAACAAGTGAAAAGCGTGCGATATCAGAAGCCACACTCCACGCATCTCCTTAACAAGTATGAGCGTCAGTATGACCGACGTCGGCAGTACGACAGTGATGATGAAGGAGATCGTCGGACCAACGCATACGATGGGAGATACCGTCGGCATGATAGATATGATGAAAGATATGAGCACCGCGCTAGGGGAAGGTCAAAGGAAAAGGAAGGCGTGGATAAACATTGGGATTGTCCTTTCTTCAAGTACTGTTGGGATGCGGGAATGAGCCGATTGCCTACAGTCGACAACTGCCCGGAATGTGGACAGCAGAAGGATGACACAGGTCCAGTTTCAGTGTTCAAGCGTCTAGGGCCTCTCCGGCCTCAGAACGGACAAGGGGAGTCATCTCGAGCAAAAGATCTCGAGGAGTCAGAGGATGAAGAAGAAGATAGATATCACCGGCCAAGGTGGTGTCCCGATGGACTCAGACACTCCCAAAAGCGTAGAGTTCAGCGGCTACGTAGCTTGGAGGAAGCCGAAGCGCAGTACCTCCACACTTTAAGGAAAGCCCGGCCTGATCTGGCCGTGAAAATTCAGCAAACCTTGGAGACGGAGGCCCGTCCAAAAAGGAAAGAGTGGCGCCCCAAACCAGTAAAAGCCGATGCGAAGACATCGGCTGACACAAACATGGTGTTCATACTTCCGTCAGAGTTTTGCGCTCCAGGAACCAAAGAACTACCAGTGGCACAGTTTGACTGCGGCCCACGGCCGGTCATCTTTGAAAAGCCACAGGAGAAGAGCTACAAACATCTGAAAGCCCTGTACCTGAGAGGTTATATCAATGGGCAGCCTGTCCGCAAGATGTTGGTTGACACCGGAGCGGCAGTTAATATAATGCCATACTCTATGCTGCGGCGTTTGGGACACTCCACTGCAGATCTGATCAAAACCAACGTCACGTTAAGCGACTTCAACGGCCAAGCTTCAGAAACGCAAGGCGTTCTGAACGTGGATCTGACCGTGGGTAGAAAAACCATCCCTACGTCGTTCTTCATTGTTGACAGTAAAAGCACCTACGCCGTCTTGCTCGGAAGGGATTGGATTCACGCTAACTGCTGCATTCCATCCACGATGCACCAATGCCTGATACAGTGGGATGGAGATGAAGTGGAGGTCATTCATGCAGATGATTCGATCGAGATCTCATTAGCTGGCATGAACATTTGGGACGCAGAAGACCAAGAGCCGATCTCTGGAGTCAGTCTAGACGGCTGTGAGCGCATTGAAGCTACAAAAAACGGGGTGAGGCTGGTCTTATCCACTGGCCTGACAGAGTAGTAAAGCCCACGATTGTGCGTGGTAAGGCCGATCCCTGCGATCGGCCACAAAAAAAAAGCAGTGATCTTACGACAAGCATGTCATGTGGTCGTAGTAGGGAGATTCCCTACCATTGTAGAGCACAAATAAGTTGTAAACCTTCCTTGAGTAATGCAATCAAAAAGGGGGCCGATTCCGGCAATCGGCCCAAATTATCTTTGTTATCCTCACCAAACTTTTGGCCGGTGTTCAGCATCGATTTAGCAGGTGACGGAAAGCTGGGGTATGGGTTTACATCCGCTGATGAGCTAGAGGAGATTGACATCGGTCCTGGGGATAAGCCACGACCGACATTTATCAGCAAAAAGTTAGATCCGAATCTGCGGGGTCCGATGATAGCTTTGTTGAAAGAATATCCAGATTGCTTTGCCTGGGACTATACGGAGATGCCCGGTTTAGACAGGAGCATCATTGAGCATCGGCTCCCGCTTAAAAAAGGGTTTCGGCCATTCCAGCAGTGAGCACGACAAATGAAGGCCGAAATTTTAGAGGAAGTCAAGAAAGAGATCGAGAAAATGTTGAAAGCTGGGTTCATCAGGCCATGCAGGTATGCTGAGTGGATTTCTAGTATCGTACCTGTAGAGAAAAAGGATGGCCGATGGCGTGTTGCCATAGATTTTCGGGATCTCAATAGAGCCACTCCAAAGGATGAGTATCCGATGCCGGTAGCAGAGACATTGATCAACGCAGCTGCTGGTCATAAGGTCTTGAGCTTTATGGATGGCAATGCCGGTTACAATCAAATTTTTATGGCTCCAGAAGATATACACAAGACTGCGTTCAGAGTCCCAGGTTCGGTGGGGTTGTTCGAATATGTAGTCATGACATTTGGACTGAAGAATGCCGGCGCCACATACCAAAGAGCCATGAATTACATTTTCCATGATCTGATCGGCAAGCTGGTGGAGATTTATATCGATGACGTGGTAGTCAAGTCTGCTTCAGTACAAGGACACTTGGACGATCTGCGACGCGTCCTGGACCGAACCAAAAAATTCGGACTACGGATGAATCCAAAGAAGTGTGCCTTCGGTGTGACGGCCGGTCAGTTCTTGGGTTTCTTGGTCCATGAACGCGGAATTGAGATCGGCCTGAAAAGTCAGGAGGCAGTGCGAACAATGCAGCCACCTACCACGAAGAAAGAACTGCAGTGTCTCATCGGCAAGATCAACTTCGTCAGAAGGTTCATCTCCAATATGTCAGGAAGAATAGAGCCGTTCATGGGACTGGTGAAAATTAAATCTGACGAGGAGTTCCGCTGGGGGACAGAACAACAACGAGCCTTCGACGAGATCAAAGAATATCTAACGAAGCCGCCAGTGTTGGTTCCACCGCAGCAGGATAGGCCGTTCTACATTTACTTGTCGGTGGCTGACACGTCCATCGCCTCGGTGGTGGTACAAGTTTATGATGGTCTGGAGCGAGTTGTGTTTTACATCAGCAGAAGGATGCTGGATGCAGAGACGAGATATCCTGAGATCGAGAAGTTATGCCTCTGCCTATTTTTCACCTGCACCAAGCTGCGACACATCTTGCTGTCAGCAGAGATTATCATCATATGCAAATCAGATGTCATCAAACATATGCTGTCGGCCCCTGTGTTGAAAGGCCGACTCGGCAAATGGATGTTTGCATTATCGGAATTTGATATCCGGTATCAACCCGCCAGAGCGGTTAAGGGACAAGCGTTGGCCGATCTCATTGCTGAACGAATCAACACTGATATAGCAGCACTGTCTGTACGTGCATGGGCTATGTTTTTCGATGGATCGGCTTGTGATGATGGTTGCGGCATCGGCATTCTACTCGTGTCGCCCCGGGGGGCAACATATTCCTTCTCCATCAGGCTATCTACCCCTTGCACCAACAATGTCGCTGAGTATGAGGCAATACGCAAGGGAATGGAGTTGCTCATTGAAGCCGGAGCAGAAGCAGCGGAACTTTTTGGAGACTCCAAATTGGTGATTTCCCAACTCACGGACGAATACAAGTGTGAGAGCGAGTCACTCTTCCCATTATGGTTGCAATGCCGTGAGCTGATGGCACAGTTCAGGTATCTAAACTTTAACTGGATCCCGCGGTCGCAGAATACCGAGGCGAATGATCTTGCACAGATGGCTTCAGGCTACAAAGACATAGCAGATGGAACTGATGTTCAGGTACAGTTCCTGGAGGCGGACGACTGGAGAGCCGATATCTTCAATTACTTGAAAGATTCTGCTCGGGGGGCACCTAAACGGATAAGGTACAAGGCCATGAAGTATGTGCTTATTGGGGATGACATGTTCTACAGGACTTTGGAAGGGTTACTGCTCAAATGTCTGGGGCCAGCCGAGGCAAATCGGCTTCTACACGAGGTACACGAAGGCGCCTGTGGAACTCACCAATCGGCTCACAAGATGAAATGGTTGATCAGGCGATCAGGGTTTTATTGGCCCACCATGCTTGAGGACTGTTTTAAGTACTATAAAGGGTGTCAAGCATGTCAGAAATTCGGGAAGATTCAGATGGTACCTGCATCAGCGATGAACCCCATCATCAAGCCTTGGCCATTCCGAGGTTGGGGCATGGATATGATTGGCAAGATCAACCCTCCATCAAGCAAAGGCCACATGTGGATTTTGGCCATTACGGATTATTTCACTAAATGGGTGGAAGCCGTCCCTATGAAGTCAGTAAACTCGAAGGATGTTATCAATTTCGTGAAAGAACATGTCATTCATAGATTCGGGATTCCCCAAACTATCACGACCGATGGAGGTTCGGTCTTCATTTCTCACGAGTTCAGAGAGTTCTGCGAGGACACGGGAGTTAAGATGATCCGATCATCTCCATACTATGCTCAAGCAAATGGGCAAGCTGAAGCGTCCAATCAGAGCCTTATCAAGCTGATCAAGAGAAAAATCGATGAGCACCCTAGGCGTTGGCACGAAGTTTTGTCAGAAGCTTTGTGGGCTTATCGCATGTCATGTCATGGAGCGATAAAAACCTCGCCATACCATCTAGTCTATGGACAAGAAGCCGTATTGCCATGGGAGATTACGGCTGGATCGAGACGTGTCACTTTTCAGAACGATCTAACAACTGAAGAATATGCAGCCCTGATGAGTGACAGTGTTGAGGATTTAACTGAACTTAGGCTGTGGTCGCTTGAGAAAATTAAAGAGAACAAAGCCAAGGTAGCTCGTGCATATAATAAGAAGGTGAGACCAAAGGAGTTCCACGTTGGGGATCTGGTATGGGAAGCTGTATTGCCATTGGGAACTAAGGATGCAGCATACGGTAAATGGTCTCCAAATTGGCACGGGCCATACAGGGTCGACCAAGTTTTAAGGGGCAACGCGTACATGCTTGAGGAGCTGGACGGTGTGAAATTCCCAGTGGCTGTTAACGGTCAGCATCTCAAGAAATATTTCCCAAGCATGTGGGATGATGGACAGTGAAATATGGGGGCCGATACATGAAATCGGCCAGTAAAAAAATATATCCAGTGAAACATGGGGGCCGATACATGAAATCGGCCAAATAAAAAAAAAACAATGCACAGCCATCGGCTCTTTAGGTTTTGACTTGGTTGACCATATCAAGCGTGGTATGGTGAAAGCCGATTCGTTACTATCGGCTTTTGGAACGTTGACCTATTTGACTATCGGCAAAATCAAATGGGGAAAAGCAAGCTTTGTTGATTCCAAAAATGGTTGTTTACAATGGAGCCGATTGCTTACAAAATAGAGATCTACTACTAGTACTACTACTTCCTAATCTAAAAAGCGGCGTCGTCGTCGTCGCCGTTGCCATTGCCGCCGCCGTCTTCGCTGTCATCGGCGCTGCTGCCGGCGTAGTCCTCACCGCTGCTGCTAAAGTTGGCAGCGGGGGCCTTTTCGTCCTCGTCGTCGTCGTCGGTGTCCTCGCTGGACCCGGCGCGGAAGCGCTTCACCGGCGGGTACTCGTCGGAGGAGGTGTCCTCCTCTGCTTCTTCCTCCTCATCGGAGGAGCTGATGTCCTCGCCCCAGGACACGGCGTCGTCGGCACTCTCCGCCTCCAGTTCCCCGTCGACGAGGAGTTGGAGGTCTTCCTCACCGTCGGTCATGGACTCGTCGTCCTCTGACTGGGCGGCGAAATCCCAGTCTCTCTCGTCCCACCATTGTGGGGCGAGAGCTTCGTACGCCGCCATCGGCGGGTGCTCCGGCGTCGGCTCCCGGTTGACGGAGTCGGATGATTGGTAGGAAAGGCCGGATGTGTTGGAGGAAGAAGAGGAGTCCATGGCGGAGGAAGAGGGTTTTTTGGCTATGGGAGAAGAATGAGGATGCAAATGGTTCGGATAGATTTAAATAAGGGGAATAGTGGAAGGTGGTTCAATGCCATAGCGGTTTCCGAGGATGTGGTGCCAGAGTTGTCAAATCGTGCACTGCGGAGAAGTTGATAAGGCGAGGCATCATGATGAGGAGGCGATATGACGGTTCTGCTCTGCAACGCGTGACCCGATGAAGAAAAAAAACAGAGTGGTTTTGGAATTATTATTGCCAAAACCAGGGGGGCATGTGTTATCGCCACATTTTGGCCAAATGAGGAGATGGGCCGTAATCAAGATGGGCTTGGAGGCTGGATCGGCCTTGCGCGTGGATTTGGGCTAATTGCCCGTGTATCTATATATTATGATAGAGTTCGTTTCGGTTTAAGCAAGAGATAGAGTTGTTAGGTTTATTCCAAAGATAGAAAGTCTCCGGACTATAAATATGTACCTAGGGTTATTGAGAAAGGAGGACGACCACGTTCGCAACAAACACAATCTCGGCGCATCGCCACCCCTTGTTTCGAGGGTTTCTTTCAGGTAAGCGTCGTGCTGCCTAGATCGCATCTCGCGATCTAGGCAGCATCTGCTTATGTGTCGTTTGGTGTTGCTCGTACTGAAGCCTTGTTGATGGCGAGTAATACTGTTATCATAGATCTGTTTGGGCTAGCATCAGTGCTTTTGTTTCTGTTTGCTTAGTCATGCTGCCCCTAGAGATCTCGCTGCCTTTGCACCTATTTTGGGTGTAAGGGCAGCATCTTGCTTGATCTTTATTCAGTCGATTCAATCTGTCATAGTTGTTCCTTGTTCTCCAAGGATTAGTTTAATATCCGCATGGTCAGGCCTCACAAACGGGTTGAACGGTCCAGTAGTACGTAAGGATATGGTTTGCTAATTCGAGAGGAGTTGTTCCGGGAATTGACTCTACGTTGGTTTTTTGGCCTCCTCTAGGGTTAGTTTCTGTTATCTTTCGTATCTACCAGGCTCAATTACGTGTGGGATGTTCCAATTATGTGGTGAAAGCGTTAAACTGTCGTAGATCGATTTGACTTGTATTGTTAAAGCAAAAACCCCATGTTATCGTAGATCCAATGCAGATCCATGGGACAATCGGCTACCTGAGCCGATTCACAGGGAAACCTGAGAGCCGATCGAGGCTCGTATTTAATGTTTACATGTCTGCCATGCAGGAAACCAATCGAAGCAATCCATCACCTTCCTGATCAGGTATAGGTCAGGTGGCACGCCCTTGCATCAGCCAGGACCTGTGCCGGAGTTTTGCGGGCCGTTGACCGAGGGACCAGGGCCCACCAGCAGCTCTGGGAGCCTCCCGGCTCTTCGTGTTGCTCGTCGCTGCTCGCCGGTGGGTTTTGACAGGCAACAATTTGACAAACACAAAGCAAGGTTCTTCTGGGAAGGTGTGGGCGACAAGAGGAAATACCACTAGGTCAACTGGGCTGAAGTTTGTAAGCCCAAGGACCAAGGGGGGCTGGGGGTAATGAATACCAAGCTCATGAACATTTCCCTCATGGTGAAATGGATCTGGAGACTGTTTGCTGAACAGCCTGAATCTTCTCTGTGGCATCGGATAATTTCTGCTAAATACCCAGGTGCGGGTAATATCTTTACAGCTTCCGCTAGGCATGGTTCCCCCTTCTGGCGAAGTCTTCACAAAATAAAAGATTACTTCAAACTAGGGGCCCGATATTCGCTGGGCAATGGGGAGAAGATTCAATTTTGGACGAACTGGTGGGTAGGAGATGGCCCTCTGGCTCAACGCTTTTCTAGGTTGTTTCAGATCTCTGCTGAGCCAAATGCTTCTGTTAGTCAGCTTTGGAGGAATGGTGCTTGGAGTATTCATTTCCGTAGATCTTTTGGTCCAAGTGAAAGGGAGAACTGGGTGATGTTGCTGGATGAACTCACTGCGTTTCTCCCCTCTGAAGGGCAGGATAGTGTGTCCTGGGCCCTTGAGCCTTCGGGGCATTTTTCTACCAAGTCCCTTTACCAGAAATTAGTTCAAGGGGCAGCCGTTGCCCACGCTAAGGATGTCTGGAAAATTGCCTGCCCCCTCAAAGTGAGAATCTTCATCTGGCAGCTGGCCAGAGGGCGCTTGCCTGCCAATGATCAGATTCGTTATCGTCACGGGCCTTCGGATGGCCTGTGCAAGTTGTGCCACTCCACTGAAGATGTCCAGCACATCTTTTTTAACTGTCCGCTGGCTAGATTTGCCTGGAGTGCTCTGAGGGATGTGTTTGAGGTGGACTGGGACCCCTCTTCCTTTGCTGATTTGTTTGCAATCTTTCAACGTTTTTCTGGACAATTTCGTCGCATCCTGTGGCTTACTTTTGCGGCTCAAAGCTGGGCGCTTTGGCTTTTGCGAAATAAGTTTACCATTGAGGGCAAATTTCCAGGCCGACCCACTAACTGTGTCTTCAAAACAATTTTGTTCTTGCAGCTTTGGCGACCTCTTCAAAAGTCTAAAGTGCTTCCCCAGCTGGATGGTGTGGTCGCCAAGTTCAAGGAGACACTTGCCAGATCGAATGCTTAGCCTTCATCGCCCTCCTTACTTTTGTCTAGTCTTTGAACTTTGGTTAGTGCAGTGTGCACTGCCACTTTATTTGGGCTGTAATCTCTAAAACTCTGGTTCGCCAGTTCTGTGTTATGTCACCTGTACGCTTGAGTCTTGGGCTTTATTAATTTAAAGCAGGGCATGCGATGCCTACGTTCTAAAAAGAGAAATATACAAAACCAACTGATTTCGATCAACCTGGCTACCTCCGGCAAAAACACATTTTTTATAAGGGGCATTTTATTACTTTCATAGATTTAAACCATTATATCTGGCATCTGCATAGCTACGATGCACACAGCCAGGGACAGATCCTACACATCAATGCACAATGACATTGGAAGTAGCACATTTGATTTACTGCAGGGGCCAATCGGCAAAACCTAGGGGCCTTGCCAAAATCTAAAATGGGACCCTTTCTAACTATAAAAAAATAAAACTAATGTACAATCTTAATGAATATGTCTAAAATGGAACATCAAACTAAAGAACTACTCTCAGTGCCCATAGATTCTGAACCTGTCGTAAAATCATCTTAAAAACTACTTTAAGGGGACATACATAGTTTTAAAAACTGGGCGGACCGACTGCCTGACAAAAAAACTACATCTAAAAGGGTTTTGATATCTTTGAACTGTTTGGGTTTCAAAAACTAGGAAAGTACTTTCAATCTCAAAGGCTATTCCAACACATGCGTACAAATAAGCCCATTACATGAACTATCCTCGCAATTTGTAACACATTATAATCAAACTGACCTCGCAATTTGTAAACTGAAATCTCAATGATTAAAAAAAATCCGAGAAGTCAGGATATCTTAGTGTAGGTTTTGATATGTTTAAGACTTCGAACTAGAAATTTGTAATCAAGAGTAGGCATAGTGTGTTTTATACATGCAGAACAACTTAGTGATAGCTTGTTTGGGTTTTATTCAATGGCAATCAAATGCACAAGATTGCATGGCTATTCTTTTATGTTCAAATAAAGAGAACATTGCTTCTATATGTAGGACTCGAACTTGCAACCTCCAAGTCATGTAAACTAACATAGTTGATGCCCAATACAAACTGAGTTGAAATGGTTCTATTTTTGTCTAGTGGAGTATACGCAACAGAAGGCGGTCCTCGAGCCGGTGCGACCACCTCATGTTGCATCAACGTGGTCATCACACATTGGCCATGATTGCCACCATGATGTGTGGCCGACTCGGTGACCAAGTGAGGCGCCAAGATGACTCCCTTTGTAACCTCCACACAGCTTCTTGCCAGAGTTCCTCCCTGGCTCCCTCCTTACCGCAGTCAAGTGGTTCGTCCGCGGCGCGGTCTAGGCGGCCGGCAACGGAAGCTCATCGTCAATGGAGAGGACAAACTTTAGGGACCCGCTTCTCCGGTTTTATGTTGGAGGTCCTTTGTGCGAAAATCTAGGACGATGTCACGGGAAAAACATTTATTTATTATTCAGCATGCTCGCCGATGTAAGATTTTCTATGAAGTCTTAGAACGCATAAATATGTCACCTGGATTTCGCGGTCTCTCGTCATCTCGCGCCGTGCTTCCACGCGAACAGCGTCCTTGCTCGTCATCGGCCTGCGCCTAAAAAACTGTCGATTCGGAAGTTTCTACCGGGCCTGCCCTATGAGTACTTTAAGGAACATGCGGGCCTTAACGCAGACGTTGTGCATCCATCCAATCACATATATACGCAGACGTTTGGAGTTCATGTGACCGACCAAAACGTAAACGTGCCCATGATTATTATTCAAGAGGGTTGAGCCGATGTAAGATTTCCTATAAAGTCTTAGTACACACTAGCACAATACCCGTGCGTTGCTACGGGTAGAATAATTATTTAAAATATTTTTAGTAAAATAATTACTTGTTCTAAATTGGAACACATTGATTTCATTAATTAGATTATAAACTCAGCGAGATCGCCTGTCAAATTATTGAGTTTGTCAGCAAAACAATTACTTGTTTTGAACTGGAACACATTGATTTTATTAGATTATAAACTAAGCGAGATCGCCGGTCAAATTATTGAGTTTGTCAGGTCTAACGACATAAGCTAAGATCCACGCTAACTCGCATCAATCGTCGCTAGGGCGTGTGCAACATTACTAAAATCACAAGGGCTCTACGAAAACACAATAGAGCTAAAATTGAGGAAAATAAAAGCACAAATAAAAATAGAATAGGGCTAGCCGTTGTACTCCAACATCGTCAAATTGGTGTCATCCCAGACGAATTCATGGTGTTGTCGTCCTCCTTCTACCACTCTACCCCACCGTTCTCACCTACTTTGACCCCGCGGAGTCTTGGTCAACCTAAACATGCCCCGTGCCCTCGCTGTCTGTGATGCCCTATACTACCTCTATTTCGATGAATAAGGCGCACACCTATTTAAAGATGAACTTTGATCAAAAAAGTTGAGCAACAAATTCTTAATTATATTGTACATAATTAGTATCATTTGGATTCATATTGAAAAAAAATGAAAAACAAGGACGATCTATTCTTTGAAATGGAGGGAGTACTTGTTGAAATATTGCGAGTCTACATAATTGATTCAACAATCTTATGTTGTTACTGACCGTGTCCATGGGTGAGGAGCTTCGTCCTAGTCTTGGACATGACCCTTTGGTTAGCCACCGAGAACAACCTTGATGTAGCCGCGCCGACCATACATGTTCTTTCTTTCTGATAAAGTTGACATATTAGGAAACATTTTGCCGCTTGTCTTCCAAACCAAGTTTAAGTGAAATGAATCATTTTTCAAAAAAGTGAAACAAATCATCAATTTCATGAAAATATTGTGAATCATAAATTTTCTTTCCATGTATGGTTCACTGTGAGAGTAGAGCGCGATAGAATAAGAAAAAAATGTCCATTGTTGCCACTTGATGCCTTCCTAGAAAATGCAAATTTCTTTCTCCCTATCTAGTAGCTAACCAAAGTAGGAAATAGCCTATGTCCGTTCGTAGCAAAACAAAGGAACAAAAAATAAAAACCATGCCTCGACCTTCCTCTTCCCTAACCACTGAACAATCTTCTGACCTGCTCTCATGGCGCTGCCGCGCGGCCTGCACACCCATAAAATAACAAAATATACATCAGTAGCTTGGTTGTGGGGTAATCTCAGTGTAACTACTAACAACCGTTGGTGGCCGTTGGCTTCAGGGAACGGGGCAGCCGCCCCGCTCGTCCCTCCCAGGTTTAGGTCGGGCACCAAACCTGAAGGCTGAAGGGAACCGGATCAACACGGCGTGGTCTTTGTCGTCCGATCACAGCAGAGCCCCGGCGAACAGAGGACGTGCTGGGCCAGAACTTGCCTAGCAGGGATGGGGGGCGATCTGCGCATGTCCCATTGCCAGGTGGAGGACGCTGGCCACTGTGCGTTGGGATTTTGAGAGTACTCGAACCTTTAAGTGGAGTAGGCATCGAGCGTCGAGCGAGATACATGGATCGGCGCCGGCGACCAGGGGGCAGGGGCAAAGGCAGCGGTGGGAATGGAGCTTGTGCCGTACGCCGACGGTGGAGTCAACTTACGAAGCCACCGGTGAACGCCACGGGTTCGACTCAGCCTAGGAAACAATATACGAGGCGTTTTATTAACTCACCGGCGGCGCCGAGGAAAGCGTATTTTAGGTGAATTGAAAGCGTATTTACGAGCCACGGACCATACCTGTAGCAATATTATTAGTAGAGATATATACGTAGGGAAAGAAATATTAATTTGCAAGATTTTTTGAGTGAAAAAAGTCTGTACGCTCACGTAGACCAGGTGTGATTCAACTGGCGTGCGGTTCACTTCGGTACGCTGAACCTGAAGACCGTGGTGCGCTTGTCGCTGTCCCACGGGACATGTCGAGCCCCGTGCAGCCAGTCGCGAGCCGTCACCTCGACCGTCCATCCCGTATCTCATGGTATCATACCCAACCACCCCAGATTCTCCCTAGAATAAAAATAAAAATAAAAGATTCTCAGCCTATTTTAACGGCTCGAAAAGATTCCCCAAATCCCGAGTCAGCCACTTGGATCCATCCACCCAGCCATAGCGTATCAGAACAAACGCTGTCCCACTACGTCAGTACGCCAAGATCTCCATGCACCCGGCTCAGAGAACTCGTTTCACATTCCCATGGGTCCCGCAAGAATCTCTTACTAGAAGGTCCAGTGCACCGCGACCACGGGCGCGGCCACCCAAGCGGATACCGAGCCAGTGGAGGCGCACGCACGCAGACGCAGACCCAGACGGGGACAGGACTCGCGCGCACTCGTCGAGGAGAGAGGCGATGGCGGCGTCGGGGAAGGTCCTGCCGCTGCTGGCCGTGGCGGCGGCGCTCGCGGCCGCGCTCCTCTACGCCGCGCCCTTCTCCAAGGTCAGCCCCGACATCCACCCCTCTCGCATCTGCGCTCCGTTCTGTCGGCGGCGACTGACGAGCTGTTGTCGTCGTTGTTGTTGTGCGTGCAGAGCTTGGGCGGGGAAGGCTGCAGCCTCCTCCCGCACGACCACTTCTGGATCGCCAGCGAGCGCGTCGTCGCGCTCGGCCGCGTCGGCCCCGCCGCAGGTTCGTTCCCGTCGCCACCCGCTCGCCCCAGCCGTTGACCCCCGTTCCATTCCATCGATCGCCGTGACGGAAATGCGCGAGGGAAAATCAGACTGATGCCATCGGCGTGTGTGTGTGTGTGCAGTGGAGGTGAAGGGAGGCCTGATCAACGCGATCGCCGTGGGGGACTACCGGAGCTTCGTGCTCCGCCGCCCGATCCTCGACTACGGGGACGCCGTCATCATGCCCGGCCTCATCGACGTGTACTAAGCCCTGCCCCCACCTCGTCTCCCTCACTGTTTACTGAATGAATGAGCCGATTGGGCTGGTAGCAGCTCTGAACACAAAAATTTACTCGCGGTTTCACGGTGGTGTTTATTCTACCTTCAGGCACGCGCATCTCGACGAGCCTGGGCGGGCGGAGTGGGAGGGCTTCTCCACCGGCACCAGAGCCGCTGCGGCAGGTACGATCATCCAGTTCTGTCACACGACGCCTAAGTAATTAGCCCCGTGTCTGTCAATCAAGAGCAATCTAACTATTCTATTCTGAACTTAGCAGTTGCTTTAATTCGACAGTGTAGTGTCTGCTCTCTATTATTCGACTTGGATTAAGATTAATACTGGAGTAGTAATTAGCTCTGTGCTCCCTCTCCTGCTCCATAACTCTGCAAATTTTCCATGTTCAGGTGGCATAACAACGTTGGTGGACATGCCTCTCAACAGCTTCCCTTCAACGGTTTCTGAAGAGACTCTCAAACTCAAGGTTCAGTGTGTTTTCTCTCTTGGAGTACCCGTAGCACATGTACATGATTGGTCCTTTCTTTCTCTGCAATATACACTGACAATACTTGTGCTTTACTATCAGGTGGATGCAGCTCGGGATAAACTATATGTCGATGTAGGTGAGTGTCACGATTCAGTCTCATGGCAAACTAGCAGTGTAGAGATTAGAGAACCAGACCAGCAAAATTATTTTTATGTTTTATATGCATCGGATTTCAGCATTTTTTATTTCTGAACAGTAGTGCACATATCTGACTTGCCTGCTCTTCTCATACAGGTTTTTGGGGAGGCCTTGTGCCAGAGAACGCCATGGACCCAAGTAAACTGGAGAGCCTACTAAATGCAGGAGTGTTAGGACTTAAGGTTTGTTTCTCAACTGGTAACGCATGCCTCATCATTTCTGGTCCACATTATTGTCTCCCTCTGTTTCTTCTTTCCGTTTCTACAAAAGCTGACACTAGAAGGAGAACCTGATTGTGTTTTCTTTTCATTTGTTCTAGTCTTTTATGTGCCCATCTGGTATCAACGATTTTCCCATGACAAATTCAACTCACATCGAGGTGCGCTGCTCTGTCAATTCTGTCATGTTTTACTTGGCATCGACAAGATCTTCATTATTCTGCTTATCCACTCCTTCAAAGAATTTATTGTCTTGTTTTCGCACTGAAGGAGGGACTTGTTACATTGGCAAAGTACAAGAGACCCTTACTTATCCATGCAGAGCGCATACCGGATGTCGCGAGTGATGAGGAGCTCGATGGTGAACTAGATCCTCGATCCTACGCAACATATCTCAAATCAAGACCAGCAGCATGGTAATTTGCATTGTACAAAATGTAATTGGATGCTACCACTTTCTGAAAGCTGGAGAGAGCCACATCTTTTCTTTCAAGTATACTGTTCAGAATCAGTAAATTACAGAGATTCAGTAATTAAATTTGTAAGATCTCTTATACCCAGGGAGGAATCAGCTATTAGAGATTTGAAACGTGCCATGAAGGACACTGAAGTGGGGGGTCGGTCAGAAGGAGCTCATCTCCACATTGTTCATCTCTCCGATGCACAAACTACGCTCGAGCTTCTAAAGGTGCGACGACAACATACTAGTTTAACTTTTACTCACCGGTTTTCTTGATCATTTTAACTGATAAGTTTGTGCTTGTAGGATGCAAAACACAGCGGCGCAAGACTCAGCATAGAAACCTGTCCACATTACCTTGCATTTTCGGCAGAAGAAGTTCCAGATGGGGATACTCGTTTCAAGTGTTCTCCTCCTATTCGTGATGCCGCCAACAAGGAAAACCTCTGGGAAGCTCTGCTTGTACGCCATCTCTTACCCTTCCCAATTCCATCTTGCTGCAACCTGGTGAATGGTGATCAACAGTTCTAGTTAGGCTAACTTTTGCATAAATGATTGGATCAATGCCAGGATGGGCATATCGACATGCTCAGCTCAGACCACTCACCGTCAACTCCTGATCTCAAGCTGATGGAGGAAGGCAACTTCTTAAAGGCATGGGGAGGTATATCATCTCTTCAGGTTAGTTCCCAACAGTTTTGTGTAATCTTGCACATTTTTCATCAGTATCACAATCCTAAACTACTGCATGCAGAATATGCGAATTCACCATCTTTTTTTTTTTACAATAATATGCAGTTTATCCTCCCAGTAACATGGTCACATGGGAAAAAGTATGGCATCACTCTGAATCAGCTAGCCTCGTGGTGGAGTGAGAAGCCCGCTGAGCTTGCAGGGCAAAAGAACAAGGTAACCAGTGCATCAGGATGCAGAGGCCTATTTATTTGTTTTACCATCTTAAACATGAAACATTGCAACCTAAAAACATTGCCAGCTAAAAACATTGCAAAGATCTTAATTGTTTCATTTATCTTAAATATGAAACATTGCCAACTAAAATTTCGGTGTAATTGTTCTACCATCGTTAGATTTCCTTTTGTTTGCTCACATGAGAGTTAAATACATCTTTATCGAAAAAAATGAGTGTAAAATACATAGTATATTGGTAGCTCTTCTAAAGTAGATTTACATGGTTGGATTGGAACCATACAACTTAAGTGCATCACTGTTTTGTGCAGGGTGCTATTCTACCGGGGTACCATGCCGACATTGTGGTGTGGAAACCTGAGGCGCAGTTCCATCTCGATGATAGCCATGCTGTCTACCACAAGCACCGGGTTCGCTTCTAGACTCCATAAAAATAAATTAAATGAATATTTATACTATTCCAACAGTTCTACAATCTGAACTGGAACGAGACTGATTTTGCATTTTGTTTGCAGAATATTTCAGCGTATCTAGGGAAAGAGCTCTCCGGCCATGTCCTTTCGACGTTCGTGAGAGGTAACCTGGTGTTCGCCGAAGGGAAGCATGCAGGGGCTGCTTGCGGTGTCCCCATCCTCGCCAAGTAAAAGTGTACAGCTATAGTTGCTGATTCGTAGCTAGCGTATATGATCGTGTGCGCTGTGTATGTCAATTCTTAGTTGTTTGTTTCCCTGTGTATAGTTGAATCCGTAGCATGCCCACCATTGTTGTATACCCATCCATTTATTAGATTGCGCTGCATTCTGCCTTAATTGGACAGCACAGAGAATATCTGAGTCTGGTTTTTCTAAAATATTCAGATGTACTCCTATTGTATCTGTAAGTACAATCCTAGAAGAAGTAAATGTACTGCTTTTCTATTCCTGAATCATTTCAGATAAAATAAGTATCTTTACTGTATTCGAATTCGCTGAAGCTCAACTACCAGATGATGTACAGATGTATGTCTGCTGGGTGTCAATCCGTCTAGGAAGTGGAATTTGGAACATTCCAAAAAGTGTGAGATCCAACTACAAGGAAGGTAGTCTGATATATATATTGACCTCTTTTTTTTGATTTGACATGGGAAACAAAACAGCTCTCATCCTTTCTTTGTCTCTTTTTCTTTCTTTATATGGGAAATTCTCCGAAATGACAAATGAATAGGTGTGGAAGTTATAACTGTAAATAAACCACGATCGAATCTATGGAAGCATTGGTTTATACACTACTGCATAAAACGCGGTGTGCAGTCGAATTTGAGGCTCTATTTGTTTGGATTTCTGAAATTTTCCCCAATTTCTGCCAGAATTGAACGATTACATTTGAAATCCACGTGACTCAGAACTGGCCTGAAAGACAGGTAACACCAACACTGGAAGGACAGGTTGTTGCTAGGACAGGGATGTCCCAGGAATTACTCGATACTATTGTGCTGGTTATTCTGCATGCCCTGCATCAGTGTAAGTCCTGTCCTACAAAATCGGTGGGTGCACGCATCAAGACATCAGCATGCTTTCTTCTACACAGACTATATCATAATGCAAACCGTACAACACAGACCCAAGCTGTATACTAATAAACCGTACAGACACCGCTGTATGAAGGGATTAGGGGATCTACTAGTACACGTAAGACCACAGGCAACACCTATCTTATCCTCGTTCGCTTTGGTGGTGTCGAAGGAGGAGGATAGAAGCTGATTTTTTTGTATAGGTTTATCCTATCTTTTCAGTTCTGTAAAGTCTGTTCGTTCGTAACTTGTAACTTGTTTTTATCTTATGAATAAAAGAACGAATTACAGCGTAAAAAAAACACCTATCTTATGCATCACAGTGAAGTCCTAGCTAGAGTCACTTATAGCTTGACGATGCAATAGCTATAAAAAAAGCTAACTCAAATCAGCATGAATTAAAGATAAAAAATGAACTCCGGTTTGCTACAAGTTGACAACTAAAATTCATAGGATAGATCATTGAAGCTTGATGTGTACATGGTTGGACAAAAGCTTCATTTTATTTTGATATATACCTAGTAGAAAATTAAAGCATTGGCTCGATGAGGTGCCATCTCAAACCCATATATGAAAATAAGATTCACCAACATTTGTACACACTCAACGGTTCCCTGGTCTCGACGTAAACGAACGTCGACATCACCTTGTAGTTGTATTCAATGTTGTAAGGTCTCCCACGGTTATTTTTGGTGGTCTCCACCACGCCATGGCATGCCTTTCTCGTGTCGTCGACTTTCGGTATGTGTCCGAACAAGGCATTATCCTGATCTTGCGTCAGGACATGCTTGTCTGTATGAGCAAAATGTGGCTGCGAGAGATGCTGGAATTTGTGCCACAACCAGTACCCCTTGTTCACCTGCAAGACGTACCAGCAGTTCCACTTACGTTGTCCCGCCATGCCCTCCATTACCCGCACCTCAGTCTTGGCAAGCGTTGGTGAATCGTGGGTATAAGCGATGCCTAGCCTCCCGCGCACCTCCGTTAGGCCCTAGCTACCCCGCGCCGAGAGCATATTCGGCAGTGGTCGAACGTATGTGAAGTTCTGGTTGTTGAGGTCGAACGACATGATTCTTGGCTCCCTGCCTTCAACTACAAAATACATGTAGCCTCCATCACTCACGATACCGGCGTCAAGGTCGCATCTCGCGCCGCAGCCGGGCATGGGAACATCCCGCCAGGACGCCTCCCCGAGCGTGAACACCAATACTCGGCCCAAGTATCGTGGAATGTGCAAGATCATGTACTGTCCCGTTTCCGGGTGGTACGTGAAGCTGTATGTCCGATGCCACTCTCGAGAGCCGCCGGCGTACGGTGATGGCAACAATGGGATTGCGAGCGTCTCTCTAGGGATGACCGGGTTGAACAGAGTGATGGCGCCGCTGCGGTTGTCGCATAGGCAGATGAGACCATTACAGGTGCCAACCATAGTCATGCCTTTGTAGAAGTCAAAGTGGACACCGATCCGTAGGTCCCTATAGAACCCTGTTGACAGATCGTCAAAAAACGTACATGGTCATATCTCGGGTGACGACGAGAGTCTTGGTGCGGTTCCGCATGTCGGTGACCGTGCGCGTGTCGACGATGTGGCGCCAGTGCCGGCAGACAAGGCGGAGCCGGCGGCGATTGTTGGGCGGGAGGCGCGCCATGATGTCCGCGAGGACGTCCGGCGCGAAGGTCCTGCAGCTTCCGGCGCCCTTGTCCATGATCGATCGTCACCTGGATCGTCTCGTGGCCAGACGGCCCAAGTGTTTGCGGCTATTTCCTATTGTTGTAGTATGAAGTAAGAAATAAAGGAAGAGACACAAATAAGACTTTTGTATTATTGCATTGTGGGAGACCCACTTATATACATGGGTGAAGGGGTGTCTTGGGGAGACACCTTTTCCCCAACAGACACCTCCTGGGAGGCATCCCTCCCATACAATTGATCACATGTTTTATTTCTCAACACTCCCCCTTGATCAATTCATCATCTGTATATTGCAATCCAAAAACTCCTCCTAAAAACCCTATAGGAAAAATTAAGGAGAAATATTATAACAATATGCCATCGAAAACTCCTTCAAAAACCCAGTGGGAAAAATATAAGGAGAAACTATATGACATATGTCCGCACTTGTATTTGTATTATCTCATTAAAAACCTTGTATGAGAAACCTTAGGGAAAACTCATAAAGGGAAAAAGAGTACAATATCGGTGATCAGGAGATCATCAACGAGTTATAACTTGGGATTTTACTCCCCCTAAACATTGCAAACCTCAAGGTTATCCCATACCAATTCCACAAACCTAATTCTGGAATATAAACGTTGGTAGAGATATTGTGAATGTCACAATAGGTTGTTTACAAATTATCCTCTTACATTTCTTTAATTCATGAGGATGAATACAACTCGTAAGCAATACAAGTGACATTATCTCGGTAGATAATGATAACCTCCACATGATTTTACATGTGACCAATCATTCTGCAAAGCCATGCACATCTTGTAATGCTTTAAATAATTACCGCAGAGTGATCATCGGAAGGACTCATTTAGAGTCTATTCAGAAGAATTTCTTCAGAATACTCTTCCAGTAAATCCAGTCTTTGATATGGCACCGTTGGGATCACATAATTAGCCACTATCGTATATCACACCATGGTCCGATCTTGATTTTCATGATAGAATTAATCAAGACATTTTGTGCCTTGGACATATCTAAGAATATTCCATACACAAATCTTATACCCTTTGGGGAATTGCACTCTCAATAACTTGCCAACAACTATAATGTCAGGCCTGACGTATTCTGCAAGATAATTGAGTGCTCTGATGGTGTTTAGATATGGAACTTCATGTCCAGCTATCATGCCACCATTTCCCCTACCTATAAAAGGATCTGTATCCCAATATTAGGTATAATATGACCTTATGTGTCACTGATGTCATATACCCATATTGAACATCTCCAATATTTCTAGATATATGAAGACTGATAGACATCTATTCCTGGGGGAATATGCTTCAAGTTACAAACTTAAGTACAATTTGGTTTGACCCAAATCTCCGTCTTAAAATGATTGTGTGTATCCATATGTCGTTTAGACATCGATGATAAGATCATCAACACCACACATGTGATGTAAAATCCAATTAAGGATTTCTTCGTGAATACACATCAACAATCATCAATATTAGAGTTATCCTTGTCAAGGAAGAACTCACTTAGTCGGTCGTACCACACAATTATCCGACTACTTCAAGTCATAAAATGACTTCACAAGTTCCACACATTCATGTTGCGATTTTGTTTGGATTCAGAATATTGAGTCCTTCAGCGACTCCAAATATGCATATTTGAACTAACTGTCCCATGTGAGTATGTAGCTACTACACACATCAACCACATGGATCTGTACTGCCAATAACATTCTTTATCGAAACATAATTCTACTCATACCTTAGAAAGTATGCAACATCGTAATCGATGTCAGGTCTCTGCGGAAACCCTTATGCTACAAGCCTCGCTTTTCTCACCACCTCATTTATTTTCTTTTCCAAACAAAAAATCAATTCTCTTTCCTATGGAAGATACTTATGAGGAGCAGGTTTTACAATGTAAACACCTCTCTTTTGATGAGCGAGCTCTACTCTTCTTCAATAGCTTCCTTTCATTGGAACCAATATAAGTGCAACAACACTTTCCATGGATTTTGGTTTAGGGCCCAAAAGGATTTTAGCAATTCTCAAGAAGAAATATATGTCGACATATGTAGACTTTATCATATACGATTCTCATGAATCAATATCCTTTGTGGAATTCTATAACCTCTTAACTCCTTGTGATTTCCCATAACAACGGAGTGAGGTGTTCCGATCTCCCAGCACTTAAACTTTTGTGCACATTTGTGCTGGGCTATGGATGATACACATCCATCTTGTGTTACTCAAGTCGAGGTTGAATCAAATTTACTGACTGAGGAGACCATCTACTTTGTTTCAATGGAAACATACGAGAACTTAGTCTCAAGTGACCAGAATTCTCCCCCTCTTGCTCTCATTTGGGGGCACGAGTGGTTTATTAGGTACCTCCACTCGTTCTGGTACTTGACCAAAGTTACACCTTTGTCATCAGTAAATAATTTGGCAGATTACTTGCAACATTCTGCAAATTTCTCATAACCTGAACCTCTAGTTCAGATTCTTAAGTACGTGGATAAAATGTCTATGACATTTCTTACCCATTCAATGGCATTCTTTGTGGTACTCATCTCCCCCTAATGCCAGAGAATGTCCTTATTGCAAATAGCAATCAGCATACGGGCTACAATAACTCCCTTGTTCGGGTTAAGGTATTTGACGGATTAACAATCATACCACAGTTATTCCTCACATAGATCCCAAATATATGTGAAGCCCCATGTTGTACGCTGGGGTGGTGATATCGGTATGCAACCGAATTATCGCAGATGAGAAATACTTTACAAATTCCATGCACAAACTGCAAGGGGATGCAATATTATATGAATTTGATCTCAGTTAGACCAAATATGCGGCGTGTGAAACCACATTTTACCACCAACAAAATGTTAGCAAATCACAATTCTGCAACATTGGCCATGCAATTTTCACCCTCTTTCATAAGAAATCTAGCCAAACAACTTTGGGTATGTACACATACTGAATTTAACCATTGAATGGTTGTGAATCAAATTCAACAACAACTCCATTCCATGGCATTATCCCATGTTAGAATACTTTGCTCCAAATTCGTCAATTTGAGCACTCAATTCAGTAAACAAATGGTTTTGTGTGAATGATACACACCTAAGACCATCTTCTATCTTCTAGATGTGTCTAGTAAAACTATGAAGTACCAACATAACCCATACATGGTTGAGTAATCCGCATATATTCTTGAATGCTTTTAAGAATAATGTCTGGCTGATTTCAAATTTTAAGGTGAGAGTGCCTTAAAATTATTTCCCCTATGGCACGTGAAGTGCTCATAAAAATCTCACGATTATTGGGAATATTGCAACTTTTAAGTTGTGGCCAATGGAATTGTCAATAATTTCCATGTATCATAATGACAAATGATGGCAAATTATTGTGTACGCAACAAGATTGAGTATGAATTGATTCATACACTCAATTTTCTCAACGATCATGTCCAAGGGACAAGATGTTGCAAATTATATTACATGTAGTAGTATAATTATAGGCTCATGATATTATGGGATAACCAGGAGACTACAAGAGTTCTCCAAAATATTTTGAGAATAACCATCCACAAGCGTATCATCAAAGTAGAGGAATCATTTTCCATCTACATACCAGAATAATTTCTAGTTGTTCCTTTTGAAGTTGAACTTCAAAACTTTCCCATTTGAATCATTTGCCTTGCCAATGACTCGGTGGTATGATTCAACCCAATATATGACAGATTGGTAATCATTGGTACGATACTTTGTACAACCACCCCTTTGTCATTGCGATCATTTTTATCTTAAATGATCCCTTCCCTCTTGAGATACATACGCCATGGTATATTTGCCATTTTATTTTCACTTTATGTTTAACTCCTCGTGGTTCTATAACCACTCAATCGCTTAGTACTAAAAGCACCAGCATGAATTTCAGGCAATGGTGTCACACCCGCAGGGCGAACCTGATGAATCTTCATAAGAAGTTCATCATATTTTTAGCCTAAAATAAAGATGGTATTTCTATTTACCATCATAGGAGATCATAAAGTGCAATAAGGATTTACAATCAGATTTAGATCCAAAATTACCTTATCACATAATCTCAACTCGGTGTTGATTTATTGGCAACAGAATTATAAGCCTCAACGGACTTGAAGTCCCGACTACAAATGAATTGTTATTCGTGTTGCGCTTATAACAACATATCTCTTTGCAAGGAAGTCCCTCCAAGGGCATATGGATATTCATCATCCACTAAATACTTAGTTTGAGAAGTGAGTCATTGCGATGCCACATAAATGCAAACATGCATTATTTATAGCTATATTGGAAATAGCCATGACATTCTTTACAGGTGGAGTTCCTGTGGCGACAAGGCCACAAGTTGACATAATATGTCCTTGACCCATATTGGATAATTACTCCAACCTAATGTCATAACATCGCATTCCTTTCAAAGAAAGGTCAGCCATATGCTGCATGAGATGCTCATGCATTCATTTGCTTTCAGCAAATTAAGTAGGATGAAAATGCTATGGCTAAACATAATCATGGTCATGGTGATTTATTGACCCATAGGAAAACCTTCCAAAAGAAGATAATCACCACAATGTGGTCTATATCTTTAAATTAAAGGTAATCACCTCAAAAGGGATAAACCTTAAATTTCCTTAAAACACATAGAGACATCGACCACCTAGTGGTCCCTGACACTTATGGACAATTCTCTTTGATCATATCCTCCACAACCTTATGTTATTTATAACACATGAATGTCACACTATGAAGTGACTTAAACCTCTCAGTTGTGCATGAAACTTAATTCATAGCTATTATGGTGTCTCATAAGTTGTGTTATATGGAAGGTAATCACCAAAATATGCAAGTATTTTGCATAATTCTCTTCATAGCATAACCTGCGATGTTGTCACTGCCAATTCCATTCCTGATGGAATATGTGATACCAAAGTCACAACAAATGACAAATGCTATGAAGTTGTCATATTTTTGAAAAACATAATGAAGGTAGTGACCAACGGTGTAGACATCATAGTTGAGAACAAAAATTATTTTGTTGCTATGATACCATGCCGTAACTATTGCGCCTTCATTTTGCTTTAAACACATGGAGATAATCACTACTAAGTAGTGTAGACCTCTCTCTTATGGAGCTTATCACAACCTTGTGTTAATTAAAACACATGGAAGGTAATCACCACAGAGTGGTGTAGACCTCGCAGTTATGAATGAAGCTAATTTGTTGCCATAATGCAATCCATAAGTTGTGTGCAAAATTGAAGGAAGTCATTATATCACAATGACATATAGACCTCACGGTAATGGTGCATAATCTACAATTAAGTAGTAGATGCAATATATCCATTACTTTATGGTTCGTCAATATAAATTTGACATAGTTAGGCAAGTGTCATACACCTTGCTACCTTATATTTTCCAAACTTGCACGCAAATTCCATATTTTATAAGAATCATGGATTTCAGCAGATTGCTTGCATCAGTATTACTCATGTAATATATTTATTTTACATCATGTAAAATAATGCATAATTAATTATTATGCCATTCAGCAAGATCTGATGATCCATCTTTTACATTTGCTCTTAGGCCCAAGGCACAAAGCGCAAATAACTTTATCCCAATGGTTAAAGTGCTGAAAACAATGCTAAGTTCAATGAGTCCAATGGCTTGATTGTTATTTCCGTAAGTCCAAGAAGCAGACCTAAAGATCTGAAATCTCTGGTCTCAACCAGAAATTCTGTGGACTTTAACAAAATTACCATAAAACTCTAGGGCTGATATGCAATAAATCAAAGAGATAGGAAATCTTCTATCTCTCCTGTCGGTTCCATCCCAAAAGGGGATTTTCGTAACCGCCGCCAGCGCCGGGAGAGGCTCTCCGCGCCGCTGGTCATTAGGAGCCTGCCACCACCGTGGTGGGGCGTCGCCGTCGGCCTAGCCCCGGGCCGCCACTCTCGCCGCACGACGCCTATGCCCTGCTGCGCTCAGGGTCGGGCATCCTTGCGCACTGCGCAGGCCGTTGGCCGCTAGCGTCGCTCCCCGGCAATGGCCGACGTCCCGCTGGAAGCCGCGCCTACCGATTCCCATGATGCTTAATTTGGTCGTGGCCGTCAGCGCTGCGTCGTGCATGCTACGGTAGTAACTAGAATACCACTCCGAACAACGTCTTGGAGTGTCGCCGAAGAAGAACTGCGCCGCGGCTGTTCATGCATCCTGGATGATGCCACTGCTGGAGTTGGTGTCGCCGAACGCCGGAGCAACATACTGGAGCCTCCGGACCGTGCGTTCATTATCTCCTGTTCGTGCGCCTGCTGCTTATGCATAATTGTATAGGAAATCCAATCAGTAATCACAAGAAGACAAAGCAAAACTAGACAATGTCCTGATCTAGTTTCTCTTCAGAACCGCCCCATGCATGTCCACGGCTTGCTTGTCTGCATGTGTCGTGCCAGAGATCGATCTATGGCGCGAGGCAGACTACTGCCAACACAGGTCGTTCTTGTGTTCGTGATTGATCCGCTCTAGATAGAGTTTGTTGCACGAGTTCTTCGATCTTGGCCGAACCCAGTAGTTTGAGCGTGCTGATAACGTGTTGTAGTATGAAGTAAGAAATAAAGGAAGAGACACAAATAAGAACACCTTTTCCCCAACAGACACCTCCTGGGAAGCATCTCTCCTATACAATTGATCACATGTTTTATTTCTCAACACCTATGATTTTGATCGATCGCCTTATAATCTCGGCAGGTCACATGGTCGCCATCGTGTATTAATCCAACCCTATGTTGTTCTAAAAAAAAGAAACCAATGTGTGCACGCGTGCATATGCGGCTTGATTGCATATGCGGCTTATATGTTTCAGTACGGCTGTTGTACGTACCTAAACTATAGGCAACGACATCATGTGTACTAAAGAGACCGTGTTGAATACCTAGTTTTTCGGGGGCATTTGTAAAAAAGGCCCGACAAACAGACGTCGCACCGGTCGCATATATAGCTATTTCATTAGTAGAGACTAGCAAATTTGCCCATATATTACAACGGAGACGGTTACACAAAGTATGTTCGATTTTAGTTCAGCCCCGATGTATCATATAAACAGCTTAGTTCAGCGTGAACCGCGGTTAGATGAGTTATCACTAATTTCTCCACTAGTAGAAAAACGGTCTATAGTCCCGGTTGGTAAGGGCCTTTAGTCCCGGTTGTAGCAACCGGGACTAACAAATCGGGACTAAAGGTCTCCCTCTTTAATCCCGGTTGTGCCACAACCCGGGACTAAAGGTTCTCCACGTGGCTGCCCTGAGCGCTGCGGGCTGGAGAACCCTTTAGTCCCAACACCAACCGGGATTAAAGGTCATTTTGCTATTTTTAAATATTTTCGAAAAAAGTTTTTAATTTTTCCTATTTTTGGCTTTTTAATTTGTTTGACAGTTTCCCCTCTAATCTCTAATCACCACCCCTCCAATCTCTAATCACCATCCCTATTCTTATATCAAATTATATACTTATAGTCCCACTTCCCGGCCGGTCACCCATCCTCACACTGCTCCACTCTCAGCACGCTTAACTTCTCCATTCCTTTCCTACTAACTTCCAAGACTGCGCTCGCGACTTCTTGATAATACTATGCTATGAATTATATTAACTCTTAGACTTTGATAACATATAATTTTACTTTTTTTTGATTCCAAATAATTTAAAAAATAAGCAACAATGATTTAGTAATAATGAGCATCAATAAATTTCAAAAAATATTTATGCATAATTTAAATATTAATTTTAAAACTCAAAATATTCAAAAAAAAATCAAAAACCTTAAAAAATTCCAAAATAATATAAAAACTTCAAAATAACTAAAAAGTAGAAGAAACAACTAAAGAAATTTAAAAATCTTTTTAAAAAATCATTTTTTTTCTCATTTTTCTAGCAAAATCTAAAATCTTCCTGCTTTCATATTTCCCTTTGGAATTTTGAGAAAGTAGAATTTGTGCAAACGGCCTATGGTTGTTGAAATCGGATGTAAAATTTTGTGTAGATAATTTTTCATATATTATACGTATTTTTCTGAGTCCGTATGCAAAAGTTAGTGCCGTTTTAATTCGGAACAACCTTTTTTTGCAAAAAAATCAAAAATCAAAATTTCAAATTTTTCATAAAAGTTAGTTGCATGAGGTACATGCATGTCAAAGGGTGATGCTTTAGTCCCGGTTGGAGACACCAGCCGAGACTAAAGGTCACTAACCCTTTAGTCCCGTTTCGTATTTCCAACCGGGACTAAATGTCCCATTTGAACCGGGTCTAAAGGTCCCGTTTGAACCGGGACTAAAGGTCCCGTTTGAACCGAGACTAAAGATTCCTGGCCCACATAGTCTTTTAAACCGGGACTAATGCTTATATTAGTCCCGGATCAAAACACAACCGGGACTAAAACTCAAATTTGCCCTAGACATTAGGCCTGTTTTCTACTAGTGCTCTACCCACCACTTCATTCAGGCCACATGGTAGGTGCGCGCCAGAGCGAGCAGAGCCATGCGACAAAATGGCTATATATCCACCCATACATTCGAAGTGGCCCCTTACTAACATAAGTAAATTTGAAAACGAATTTTTTAAACAAAATTTCAAGATGAGTTGCTTCTCTCTTTACTCATACAAAAACATTGTGGTAGCTGATTGGTACTTGTAGAAAATTACTCCACAACCTAAAACAAAGATGTAGCCCAAACAGTATACACCTACAAGAAGTCACAGATTGGAACTTATTATATTCCCAAATAGCATGATCCCAGGAGCCATGTCGGTGGCGCATGTTCCTCCTTCCAGCCAAGAAAAACCGCTGCGGTTCAGCCTCTTCAGCGACATATCGTCCTAGACTTCTAGTGGCCAGATCAGTTGACTACGACGTTGATGCGCATGACCATGGCGTCCACCGGCGGTAGTCGACCGTCATAATATAGGCTTCGGCTTCATCGTCATAGTCATGGTCACTGGCAGCGGCGCGGCCATGATGCAGGTGGAAGCAGGCCTCTCCAATAGACCTTCGCTTCGCCGCCCGACGTTGCGTCGTGCTCAGCGTGCTCCATGTAGAGTCACCGGCCAGCTGCCTGAGGTGGGTTGCGTTCTAACAGGTGTAGCACGAATAGGACGGACCCGGCCGGTCTTTGCCCCTGGAGGAGATGTTGGCGGCAAGCCCTCGGCCTGCCTGGACTCTAGCAACAAGCACACTCACCTCTACTATGCTTCCGCCGATGTCGTTAGGAGATCCCAAGGACATGTTGACGATGTTGCATCTTGGCAGATTAAGAAACTGCTTCCCGGTCCTGGGTTAGGCAGTTCTCATCCTGGTCGCGGTCTCGTCTCCTCGATGGTCGTGAGCTAGGGCCGGTGCCCAGAAGTTCTCGTCGTGGCCATCTAGTACATCTCGATCGTCTCTTGGTCGATCTCGTCTCAATGGTCTTGCGTTAGCCGATTATAGCAGAGATATCATAGTCTAGCTCGAAGGTCCAGTGAACCGAACATCACACCCATTTATGAGTTGTTGGAGATCCATGTTGTAATGGTGGTGGGGCCGTACTGACACCCATATAAATCTATTAAGATTAAGTTACAGCAAATTACAGTTAAGTTACAAACTTTGAAACTTACTCGCTGTCGTGGTTTCGTCAACAGATCTGCCATAGAGGTAGGGGTATGGCGGTTTGTGGAAGGGGGTGAACACGGAGGAGCGATCCAGAACGGTGGTAGCACGAGTTTACCCAGCTTCAGACCCCGCGACGGTGGTGAGATCCTACGTGCTGCTATAATTCACTATATGACAACAAGTGCTCGATTACAATGATGAGGTTGGCTGTTTCGCTATACGATTGGCCGTATGACTTGTCTCTTGCCTCAAGGGCTGCTCCACGCCGGGCTTATAAAGGCGCCTGGCGTGGGCTACACGTTGGTACCGGAGCAGATACAACTTGGAGTCCTAGACTAAGTCCTATGCGTGTACGTCAAGGTAACCCGCCATGGGCCGTCTCTGGATCCGCCATGGGCCTGTCGTCAGTAATCCGCCATGGGCCTATCTAAGGATCCGCCATAAGCGCCTACGTCCAGTACCATCGTGGAAACTCCAGCAACTGGGCCGCCCGGTATGGCGAATCCGCCATACCATCCCTGATGGGCCACCCTGGCTTGCTGATTTAGGACTACGTCGCTGGTATACCTATTTGGTATATCCCCAACAGTATCCCCCAGGGAACTTCAAGATTGCCATCTACATCCGCCATGCATGTTCTTGGTGAGTCATTTCCGCCATAGCTCTTCTTCTCTTCTGCGCTGGGATGGCGGTCATCTGGATGTTCTTTCTTCCATCTATTAATCCGCCGTAAATAACGGATCAAGCGACGTAGTTATCTTAGCGAGATTTTCGGGATCCGTTGGATCATACCGTTGAAATTCGCCGTAAATTTCGGCACACGGTTCCTTCTAGGGCAAGACTTACAGCGCATGCACTGTTTTCACCAAGTTACTTTTTTACCCCTGGACACGTGTCGCCAGATTAGGGTTTCTGCGATCAGGATAAACGGTGATGATGGCGGGCACAAATCTCGAGGCCCAGGGTCTATATATACCCTGGCCTCTCACCCCCAGCCGGTCACCCCCCATTCACCCCCGTCGCTTTCTCTCTCTTCAGCGCCGCCACGAGAGCTCCACCGCCTCCGACGAGCCACCGCGGGAAATTTCGCCGCCGGTAGCTATTTCCGCCGGAGCAGCTTGCTCAGGCACTTCGCAGATTTCACAGCGGAATCTTCCTTTCGCTCAACGCCATGGACGCCGGATCACCTTCCCGCCATCATTCCGAAGCCGAGGAGGAAGATTCCCCCCTTCAACAGTCAACTCAGGGAACACATCCCGCAATGGCGGATTTGGACCCAGAGGACATTATGTCCGAGGCCGAAGAGGAGATGGCGGAAGCAAACCCGGATGATCCCGCAGACAAGGAAGTGGATGGCGAGGCTGAGGAGGAAGGTGCTGAGGACGAGGAAGAGCAGATCCCCCAGAACCTCCATGGGTATTGGCAGAAATCCCATGTTAAGGATTCTGACGTCCAGGCCATGGAAGGCGAGGGCACTGTGGCTCCTCAAGCCGAATCTGGATGGCGGACTGACTTCAAGGCCCCAGTGCCTATTCCTAACCCCTCCGAGATCGTGATGCTCAAATTTCACGTGGAGAGGGGTCTCAGTATGCCTCCATCTCTTTTCTTCACTAATCTTCCGAAGTTCTATGGATTGCAGCTCCACCTCATATCACCAAACAGCCTGGTGTCTGTGGCGGGCTACGCAGCTTTGTGCGAGGGATACCTCGGGATCCGCCCCAGGGTAGACCTCTTCCAACTTTTCTTTTCCGTGCGGGCCAATTATGAAGATGACGGATCCCTTCGGACCTGCGGAATGGGTTTGCTTTCTTCCATGAAGGTCGAAGGAATACCCTTTCATCATGCCTCTGGATTCCGCCATCGGATGGAGAGGGTCCTGGTTCTATATGGCGGATAAGCCCGCGCCATCTCAAGCCCGCGGCCTTCCTCCCTTTAAGAACGTTGCTGCTAAATCTCGTGACTCCTGGACTGCTGTCAATGACGAATCCGCCACTCCCTACGTCAAGCTCTTGGCTCGGCGAATTGCCAGGCTATCTGTGGATGGCTTGAAAGGGATCGACACCATCAACTGCTGGATATCCCGGCGGATTCAGCCGCTGCAACATCGCGACAGCCTGATGCACGAGTATACTGGTGCAAATGATGGCATGCATTGTTCGGACCAGGAGCTGGACCCTAAAGTCATCGAGAAGCGCATCCGTTCCCTGATGAAGTCTCCTAGGAAGAAACCTTTGAAGTTTGGCATGGCTATGTTTGAGAATGGAACCTGCCCTTCGGTAAGTTCCCTTTCCGCCATAGTACCACATAATATCTTTATATTTCATAGGACATAACATTTTTCTTCTTATCAGCTCAAATCGCTTGGTCCTGCTCACTTTGCCCATCCCCTTCGCCGCTCCAACCTCAAATCTGCCGCTAAGGAGGAAGTTGTTCACTCTAGCGGAAACAAAGAGGAGATGGCGGGGAATGTGGATGATACAGCCCATATGACCCAGGAGAAGGTAGTTCCCAAGAAACGGGCTGGTAGTGGAAAAACTCGTGGTGGTGGCGGGAAATCTGCTGATTCCCATCGTTTCGAAGCTCAACGCAGGGCGGAGTTAGAAATGCCATCCGAGAATACCGCTACCATCAATCTGCCCAAGTCAAGGTAATCTTTGGACACCCTTCTCCATTGTTTGCTGCTTTCCATCTCTAATCCTCCTTTCCTCAGAAGAAAGAAGCCTACTGTCAAGGAGCCGTCATCCAAGCGAGCCAAGCCCTCCCCTGCTGCTGTTCCGCTCACCCCTGATGTACCAACTCCCTCCTCCGCTCGTATCGATATTGATATGGAGGATGTTGGTGGTCAGTTTGACCCAATGCCAGAAGCCAACCCAATGACTGAAGCTGCGGCTAATGATGTCGTCCAAAGCGAAAAGGCTTCTGGCTCGTTTCAGGGTCAAGTGGCGGATGCTCCAACGGGGGGCAGTTTATACTGGAGACAAAAGCAATTTGAGGTCGTCAATCTTATTTCCAGCCAGGAAGATGCCAGCAACCAGCTTTCCAGCGGCATCACCGCTTTCGTTGAGAAAACAGCCACTATGAAGAAGGTATGTACTCCCAGTAGCCCCCAAGCGCCATGGCGGATTTCTAAATTCGATCCGCTATGGGGCTTCAAGAGTGACTTCTGCAAGTTTTTGAATAACACAGCCCTCGAGCGCTGGTAGTTCACACAGTGCTCTATAGAGAACTTTTTTTTAAAATTTCCTACTGAGTAGCCCCCGAGCGTTATGGCGGATGACTATCTGGCATAAAGCTCTTAGGAAGACAAAAAATCAGTATAAGTAGCCCCCGAGTATCATGGCGGATTCTGTCCATTATGATGCTCTAAGAGTGACTAGAAAATCATCGTGAGTAGCCCCCGAGCGTTATGGCGGATACTTATCCGGCATAAAGCTCTAAGAGTGACTAACACTTTAAATTATTTTGCCAGAACTATAAGAAGGTGGTAGAGGACCTGGTCCAGGTTGTCAGCTCGCAAGAGAAGGAGCTGGCAACCAAAAGCGCTCTTGTGGCGGACTTGCAGCAACAGCTTGAGAGTAGCGGTAATTTACTTTAACCAGTTTTAATTCCCTTATGCTTATTCAATCAATGCTGTGCTGATACTTCTGCCATGCAGACGTTGCCAAGCTCAAGTCCACACTTGAGGGGGTGGAGAAGGGCCACGCCATTGCGATGGATGGGCTGCAGCAGCAGCTTCAGAAATCTCTGGCCGCAAACACCTCCCTCGAAGAGCAGCTGAAGGACCAGAAAAACCAGGGCAAGAAGAAGGACAAGGAGATAGCGGACCTCTACAAAACCGCCGCTGATTTTGAGAAGTGGCGGGAAGGCTTCAACGAGCTCCTCCATTACTTCCAGGAAAACTTGCTAGGTACCATTCCTACTTATAGCGTAAAGTTTTTTCCAATTTCTGCTATGCCGTGCGTGACGCATCTTCTTTTTCCGCTATGCAGTCGCTTTGGGGCAGGGCGAGGCGGATACCGCCGAAGGCTTGCGCATGGCCACCGACGTAGCGAAGAAGGAGCTTGATGGCCTTCTCAACGCTGGTCGCCAAGCGTGTGGGAGCCTGCAGATAGCGGGTTCTTCCAACCTTTCCGCCATCGCGCTCACCCAGAAGCTGCTGCTAGTGCCAGGGCTGGTGGCGGACTGGAAACTGTCCTCTGCTCGGGGTGGTGCCAGGACAGCTCTGACCTTGGCGAAGGCCCACTATCCCGAGATGGACCTGGACCTGCTCACCTCCGGCATCCCGGAGAGCGGCGAGGACGGCGTGCCTGTGGATGAGGCCGCCATCCGGCAGAGCGTGCTTGGATACAATCAACTGTGTGCCCTTGGCACTCAGTTGAATGTATACTATGAAGCATACGATCTGCCAGGGTCACCAAGCCAGGCTTCGGCATCAGCCTCCGCGGCTACGACTGGTGGTGATGGCGGTGACGAGGTGTCCTCCAAGGTTCCGCCGTCTTCTTAGGACGTGCCCTGCAATATGGCAAGAAAAAACACTTTGCATCAATTCGGCCCCTGAGTGGGTCTGTAATTTAAACTTAAACTGCGTGTGAATGCTTCTGCACTGTGACTGATCTGCTTGTGGTGGATCAGTTGAATGCTTTTGAACTCTTGCAGCTTGAAGTGGTTTGATTGTGCGAAGAAACTGCCAGGCCTAGTTTTATGCAACTTGCAGTTTTTAACATGCCCAAAAAACAACACTTTGAAAAAATTTCACGCGTAGGATTATGCGATCCGCCATCCGGCTCTCTGTGCTTGACTTTTCGTGAGATGACGAAATCTTCGCACGAACAATCCGCTAGGGCGACGATACTTAATAGCAACCGTCTAAAACCCTGAGCAGATGGCGGCTTAGATCGTCAAAAAGTCACTACTCTGGAATCCACACAGAAAACATCGAATGAAGATCAAAACATAAAAAAGCTACGCGGACCGCTTATGGCGGATTTAAAAGAGACGCAAGTGCAAAGCACAATTGCGCAAAAGGTTCTATACGATCTAAATGAACAATAAAGGAGGTAAAAGACTCAGAAAAAATCAAGAGTGAACCAAATGTTTTATTTCATTGATCATATAGAGGTGCCTATTACATAGCTAGGTAAGTGCTAAGTGTAGAAAGGACGTAGCTGTGCGATGTTCCATGGACGATCTGTCTCGTCGTAGATATCGTCAGGGTCTCTTCGTTTGCGCTTCTTACTTGGTCGCTTATCTAGCTCGCGAATATCAACGAGGTAGTAGGAACCATTCAGTAGAGCTTTGCTGATGACGAAGGGTCCTTCCCAAGGCGGGGATAGCTTGTAGGACTTCTGCTGTTTGAGGCGTAGCACCAGGTCACCTTCTTTGAACGAGCGTTGGCGAACTCGCCTGCTGTGATAGCGGCGGAGATTCTGCTGGTAGATGGCGGATCTCTGGGCTGCTAGGTCCCGTTCTTCTTCCAGCAGGTCCACAGATAGTTGTCTGGACACTTCTGCATCTTCTTCCTTGTAGGCCTCGACTCTTGGAGAATCGTACTGAACATCACTTGGCAAGATTGCCTCTGCTCCGTAGACTAAGAAGAAAGGGGTAAGGCCAGTTGATCTGTTTGGCGTGGTCCATAGACTCCACATCACAGATGGCAACTCTTCTGCCCAGGCTCTAGCTGCTCTGTGTAGCGGTGCTTCTAGGCGTGGCTTGATCCCTGACATGATTAGTCCGTTGGTCCGCTCAACTTGGCCATTAGACTGTGGATGTGCCACAGATGCTAGATCAAGGCGGATTCTGCTGTGATGGCAGTATTCTTCAACTTCCCCCTGAGACAGATTAGTGCCATTATCGGTGATGATGCTATGTGGGATGCCGAATCTAACCACAATGAACTTGACGAATTTGAGGGCAGTTTTGCCATCAAGTTTCCTGATGGGCTTAGCTTCCACCCACTTCGTGAATTTGTCTACTGCTACCAGGAGGTGCGTAAATCCCGAAGGTGCTGTTTTTAGCGGACCCACCATGTCCAGCCCCCAGACTGCAAAAGGCCAAGTTATGGGGATTGTATGCAGTGCTGTGGCGGGCATATGGGTTTGCTTGGAGTACATCTGGCAACCGTGGCAGAGCTCCACAATGCGGTCTGCATCTGCCTTGGCTGTTGGCCAGTAGAATCCATGGCGGAATGCTTTAGCTACTAGGGATATGGCGGCGGCGTGATGCCCACATTCGCCTTCGTGGATCTCTCTTAGTATTTCGATTCCATCCACTTGGGATATGCACTTCATGAAAACTCCCGAGGTACTTCGTTTGTAGAGTTGGCCATCTATGGTGGTGTACGCTTTGGCTCTACGCTCGATTTGTCTTTTTTGGACTTCGTCTTCGGGTAGCTTTTTGGTCGTCAGAAATTCCAGGTAGGGCTCTGCCCATGGCGGATTGCTGGGCAAAACCGCCATGACGGGGGAGCTAGCTAGCTCCGGATTTTCTGGATCCACCATCTTTACCGATGGTACGCGCAGATGCTCGAGGAATACGCCTGGCAGAACTGCCTTACGGCTAGATCCTAGTTTTGACAAGGTATCGGCCGCCATGTTATCTTCTCGCCGTACGTGTTTTATGTCGTAACCGAGGAAACTTTTGGCCATCTCATCCACTTCGTCTCTATATGCCGACATAACTTCGTTCCGAGCTTTGTATGTGCCAGCCACCTGCGGAGCCACAAGGTCGGAGTCTCCGCAGCACATGATGTGTTGTACGCCGATCTCCTTTGCGACACGTAGCCCGTGCAGTAAAGCTTCATATTCCACGATGTTGTTGGTGGTGGGGAAGTGGATCTGGAGAACATAGCTTAGCTCATCTCCCTTAGGAGATTTGAGTGTCACTCCAGCCCCCGAGCCGTGTAGCAACTTTGAACCATCAAAGTGCATCACCCAATGCTCTGGTTCTGGGACGGGCGTAGTTTCCTGCGCTTCCTTCCAATCCGCCATAAATTCCGCCAGAGCCTGAGACTTGATGGCGATGCGAGGCTTATAGTCGATGTCGAAAGAGGCCAATTCAATGCCCCACTTCGCAACTCGTCCTGTTGCGTCGCTGTTGTTGATGATGTCCTTCAGTGGGGCTTTGCTCACCACTGTGATTGATGAGGGGTTAACTCGACAAACGTCCTAGATGAAGGACTTAGGATCGGGGGGATAGGGCGTCGGATGAACTCGAAGGTAAAGTTAGTCGAAATAGGTGTGTGTCGAAAGTAAACTTGAGCGTTTAACCTGGCTTGCTTTCAATCTGCCCTACACCGTCCCCTCCTGGCCCCTATATATAGGTGACCAGGTCCCGAGGATCGGGTAGGGTACGATACAGATTACAATATCGACTGATACGTCTCAAACGTATCTATAATTTTTGATGCTCCATGCTTGTTTTTACACCATTTGCCTATTGTTTCGTTACACTTAGTGGTACTTTTATACACTTTCCGGGACTAACCTATTAACGAAGTGCCACAGTGCCAGTTTCCTGTTTTCTGTTGTTTTTGTGTTTCAGAAGTGATACACAGGAAATATTCTCGGAATTGGACGAAACAAGTTCCTGAAGTCATATTTCACCGGGGAGCTCCCAAACATCCGAAGACCTGACGGAGGGGGGCCACGTGGCCCCCACACACAGGGGCGGCGCGGCCTGGCCCCTGGCCGCGCCAGCCCCGTGTGAGGCCGCGTGGCTCCACCTCTGACAGCCCCCCTTCGCCTACATATACCCCCTGACGAGAAAAACCTAAGGGCCCGATCAGTTTTCCAGAATACATCGCGATCCGCCGCCGCCATCGACCCGAAGATCGGGAGGGTCCAGAAGCTCTTCCCGGCACCCTGCCGGAGAGGGGAATCGCCACCGGAGGTCTTCTTCATCGCCATGCTTGCCTCCGGAGCGATGAGTGAGTAGTCTACCTTGGACTATGGGTCCATAGCAGTAGCTAGATGGTTGTCTTCTCCACCATGTGCTTCATGTTTAGATCTCATGAGCTGCCCTACATGATTGAGATCACCGTTATGTAATACTATGATGTTGGTTTGTTGGGATCCGATGAATATTGGTGTTTATGATTAAGTTGCTGTACTGAATTATATCTTTTGTTATCTCTATGTTGTTTATGATCTTGCATGCTCTCCGTTGTTAGTAGCTATCTTGGCCGAGTAGTTGCTAGTGACTCCAAGAGGGGGTATTTATGCTCGATAGTGGGTTCATGCCTCTATTTCACCTGAGGGAGTGACAGAAACCTCTAAGGTGGTAGATGTGCTGTTGCTACTAGGGAGAAAACAACATTCATATGCTCAAGGGCATATGCTTTGTTTACATTACACACTTTGCTTAATGCAATTATCTGTTGTTCGCAACTTAATACTTTTGGGGTGTTCGGATGATATCCCCGAGGGTGGATTATTAGTCATAGATGCAGTTGGATGGCGGTCTATGTATTTTGTTGTAATGCCCAGAGTAAATCTCATAGTGATCTTCTTGACATATCACGTTATCTTTATTCTATCAATTGCCCAACTGTAATTTGTTTACCCAGCATGTTATTTATCTATGGAGAGACACCACTAGTGAACTGTGGACCCCGGTCCTATTTTAATCATATTGCAATCACCTGTTTACTTTTCCCGCACTGTTTACTTTACTCGCATATTACTACTGTTTTCCACTCGATACACTCATAACCTTTGTTTCAAGCAAACCGGTGAGATTGACAACCTCATCGCAAGTTGGGAGCAAAGTATTTGTTTGTGTGTGTGCAGGTTCCACGTTGCAGCTAGCAAGCAAAGCTTGGACGAGGCGCCATATATAAATTGTCCGCTGCTGTCGCAAACTAGTCCGCATCACCTTCAGTCGTCACCGTCCCTCTTCTTCAAGAACGATATTAAACCTTGGTTTCTTAACTGAGGGAAAACTAGCTGCTATACTCATCACACCTTCCTCTTGGGGTTCCCAACGGGCTGGTCATTCACCACGCATCAAGCTAATTTTCTGGCGCCGTTGCCGGGGAAGAGAGAAGACTTCTGCGAGGGGAGTTCTTCGCACACACATTCTTTACTTTGTTATTTGTTTTGCTTTACTTTATTTTATTTTACCTGCATTGCTTTTTATATCAAAAACCTAAAAAAATTAGAATCCTTGGTAGTTGTTTTTTACTTTACTTTAGTTTATCATGCTGTTCCCTAAGTTCGTTCTGGAGGACCTCTCAGTAGGTAGTGGTTCCATTATTGGAAATAGAAACATTGAGGAGTTCTTTAATCACGTTAGTATGCATGAGGAAGTTGAGGAAAAGTCTTTGGTTGAGTTAGCTCCTAGTTATGAAGTTGCTTCTGCTCATTTAGTTCACATGTTAGAAGCTAGGTTTGCTAGTCTTAATCCCTATATGCAATACATGTTCCTCAAGCTTCATGAAATTGAGGATCCCGAAAAGAAAGCTTTTATCTTGGAAACTCTGCGCCTAGAATTTAAGGATGTCGTTGTTGAAGCTAGGAAGGTTCTTAAACGTTTTAATAAACTCGGTTCTCCTATAAATGTTATTAGTACAGATGATAAAGAGCCCGAAATACCTATTCCTTGCAAGCTTTTGGGATTGAGTGAAGCTTTTGAAAATAATTTTGACTGGATTTGTCCTGAAAATCTTTTTGATGAGAATAGTGTGCCAAAGAATGATCACAAAGAGTCTTCTAAAACTTATGTGGATGAAATACAATGTCTTATTGATAAGACCTCTGCTGTTGATCTTAATGCTTCTTCTGAAAATACTTGATTCGCAATTTTCTGCGCCTAGCTCAAAGGCGTTAAAGAAAAGCACTCTTGGGAGATAACCCATTGTTTACTTTTCAGTACTTTTTCTTTTATTTGAGTCTTGGAAGTCATTACTACTGTAATGACCGCTCCTTATCTTGTTTATTTCGTTTTTGTGCCAAGAGAAGCCTCTAATTTGAGTGAGGTAAAGATTTGGGGTTATTGCTGTCCTGAAACTATTTTCGGTGCTGCACCGTAAAAATTCGTGAAAATTATCTGTTTATCTTTTGGACCTGCGATTTCTTGTGCATATGCCCCAGGTTATATCCAAACTTTTCTTAGTTGAACACTTTTTGATTTGAGCAACGGAAAATCCCTCAAAAATTCGTCCATTATCAGCTGTCCAGTTTTGACAGATTTCTGCCAATATTTGTTTTTGCCACTTTATCGCTTTCTTTTGAGTTCTTTTTGATCATGGAACTCTTGTGGAAGTTGCTACAGTAGTATATACTTTATATGTGGTAGTTTTGGGTTGAAACCTGAAGCTAAAAGAGGTTGAATATATTTTATGCTCACACTAATGTTGCTAATAGAATTGTGTTTAGTTTTGTATGAAGGAAGTTTTCAAGTGTAGGGATTGGAGAATGATGAGATGAGTTGAAGAATGGACAAAAGCTCAAGCTTGGGGATGCCCATGCATCACCCCAAGAAATATCCAAGAAGTACAAGCGTCAAAGCTTGGGGATGCCCCCGAGGCACCCCTTCTTCATCGGCAAAAATCAGGTCACCTTTCAAAACACTATATTTTTATTGCTTCATGCACTATGTGTTTTTCTTGGAGCGTCAGTTGTTTTAGTTTTCTTAGTTTGTTTAGTTTGTTTGTTTGCTGCAATAAATGGTTGGACCCCAACAAATTTCCTTTGGAGGAGATGTACTCGTTTTCATTTGCAAAGAATGCTCTAGTTTTCACTCTTATTCAAAATCGAGCATTCTACTTTTTCTGCTACTGCTTTTGGTTTTCATTTTCGCCTTGATATGCGTTCAGATCTTGTCATATCTTTTCATCAAGGTGTATTTTTGCCTCTGATCTTTATTGGTTTTCATCAAAAGAGGTGTTTATAAAAATTTCGAATGGTGTTGGAAAAGAGAAAAAGCTTTGTGCAAAATAGTGGTACAAGAAGGAGCTTGTGTAGACTGCGGCTTAGGCTTTTTCATGTCATGCTTGATGTCTTTTTGATAGTATGCTTAGTGGTTTTGCTGTAGCATGACTTGTCTCAAATAACTGAGATTGCTTAATGAGCCTTTGAAAAAATCATGCGTTGTTTTTATTGTATGGAAGCATTATTTTGGTTTTCTCCTTGATGCTTTATTTGGGTTGACTTGGCGCATGCTCACACATGTTAGACTCTTACAAAGTCGCCATTAGCCTTCATGATCATTTAGTTTTTGACTTTTGATGCCATCGTATGCTTCTTTTAATGTCGCTTTGTCGCTTTGCATGATTATGGCCATTATTGCTCTCTTAGTTGGTCGCTCCCAGTCTTTTGCTAGCCCTCGCCTTGTACTGAGTATGAGCTCTACTCGTGCATCCAACTCCTAAAAGCCAAGTTTGTCATTGTGTCCACTATAAATTCCTATGCATGGTATTTGTAAGCCATTCCAAAGTAAAATTTTCGTGTGCTACCTTTCAAAAACCTTCAAAATACTTCTCGTTTTGTGACACTGTTTTCAGCTCATGGGGACATAGTGGTCGGATTTGCTATCTTCCATATTGCTTATTCCAAAAAGAAAAAAAGGGAAAAAAGAAAAAAAAAGGCACTCCTCCAATGAATGTGAATGTTGGTGGGCACCCGATGGAATCGGTTAGCCATGGTATGTGAAAGGAAAAGGTGGGGAGGAGTGCCAAGTTTTATAAAAAGAGCACGAAGTGCCAATCTCTCTCTCAAAAACTTGCTTTATTTTTGTATGGAAGATAGTAAGAACCCCATTGCCAGTCGTTGACAAAGACAACCACCTCTCAAAAATCAAGTTTTATCTCTGTTTTACAAATGAAAAGCTCTAGCACATGTTTAAATCACCGCTTCCCTCTGCGAAGGACCTTTCTTTTACTTTTATGTTGAGTCACCACCTTCTTTCTTTATGCACCATTAAGAGAGCATAGTTGTCATTCTTAGTGTGATATGCATTGTCCCAAGGTTCATTGATTGACTCATATTGATTGGTTTCACTTGTTCTTAAATTATTTGTATCTAGTCGCCCTCTTAAACTTTGAGGTGTCCTATGCATTTATGTTTTGCTCTCTTTGAAGGACAAGCTGAAAACCATTTGTATGTTTTTCCTTATGATTAGAACACACGTTTGACTTTCATTGTTTCATTATCATGATCTTTTGTTTGTGTTCATTTACATGTTTACAACATGGTTGCTAAGTTCTTATTGTCATGATTATATCTTTCATGCCCATGTTTTAAGTTCTATTGATCCCAGCTCACCAATGCTTACATATATGATCAAGATTGTGTAGGTGCATGTCACCTCAAAAATTATTCTTTTGTTATCACTTACCTACTCGAGGACGAGCAGGAGTTAAGCTTGGGGATGCTTGATACGTCTCAAACGTATCTATAATTTTTGATGCTCCATGCTTGTTTTTACACCATTTGCCTATTGTTTCGTTACACTTAGTGGTACTTTTATACACTTTCCGGGACTAACCTATTAACGAAGTGCCACAGTGCCAGTTTCCTGTTTTCTGCTGTTTTTGTGTTTCAGAAGTGATACACAGGAAATATTCTCGGAATTGGACGAAACAAGTTCCTGAAGTCATATTTCACCGAGGAGCTCCCAAACATCCGAAGACCTGACGGAGGGGGGCCACGTGGCCCCCACACACAGGGGCGGCGCGGCCTGGCCCCTGGCCGCGCCAGCCCCGTGTGAGGCCGCGTGGCTCCACCTCTGACAGCCCCCCTTCGCCTACATATACCCCCTGACGAGAAAAACCTAAGGGCCCGATCAGTTTTCCAGAATACATCGCGATCCGCCGCCGCCGTCGACCCAAAGATCAGGAGGGTCCAGAAGCTCTTCCCGACACCCTGCCGGAGAGGGGAATCGCCACCGGAGGTCTTCTTCATCGCCATGCTTGCCTCCGGAGCGATGAGTGAGTAGTCTACCTTGGACTATGGGTCCATAGCAGTAGCTAGATGGTTGTCTTCTCCACCATGTGCTTCATGTTTAGATCTCATGAGCTGCCCTACATGATTGAGATCACCGTTATGTAATACTATGATGTTGGTTTGTTGGGATCCGATGAATATTGGTGTTTATGATTAAGTTGCTGTACTGAATTATATCTTTTGTTATCTCTATGTTGTTTATGATCTTGCATGCTCTCCGTTGTTAGTAGCTATCTTGGCCGAGTAGTTGCTAGTGACTCCAAGAGGGGGTATTTATGCTCGATAGTGGGTTCATGCCTCTATTTCACCTGAGGGAGTGACAGAAACCTCTAAGGTGGTAGATGTGCTGTTGCTACTAGGGAGAAAACAACATTCATATGCTCAAGGGCATATGCTTTGTTTACATTACACACTTTGCTTAATGCAATTATCTGTTGTTCGCAACTTAATACTTTTGGGGTGTTCGGATGATATCCCCGAGGGTGGATTATTAGTCATAGATGCAGTTGGATGGCGGTCTATGTATTTTGTTGTAATGCCCAGAGTAAATCTCATAGTGATCTTCTTGACATATCACGTTATCTTTATTCTATCAATTGCCCAACTGTAATTTGTTTACCCAGCATGTTATTTATCTATGGAGAGACACCACTAGTGAACTGTGGACCCCGGTCCTATTTTAATCATATTGCAATCACCTGTTTACTTTTCCCGCACTGTTTACTTTACTCGCATATTACTACTGTTTTCCACTCGATACACTCATAACCTTTGTTTCAAGCAAACCGGTGAGATTGACAACCTCATCGCAAGTTGGGAGCAAAGTATTTGTTTGTGTGTGTGCAGGTTCCACGTTGCAGCTAGCAAGCAAAGCTTGGACGAGGCGCCATATATAAATTGTCCGCTGCTGTCGCAAACTAGTCCGCATCACCTTCAGTCGTCACCGTCCCTCTTCTTCAAGAACGATATTAAACCTTGGTTTCTTAACTGAGGGAAAACTAGCTGCTATACTCATCACACCTTCCTCTTGGGGTTCCCAACGGGCTGGTCATTCACCACGCATCATCGACATACGGTAAAAACTTGTATTCGACTATCATTACAATTGGGCCTAGCTTAACGGGCCTCAGGGGTACTCAACTAACGGGTCTATTAACTATACCCTTGTCAGTAGCCCCTGAGATTCTACCAGAATTGTAGATTCAGGTTGAATCTCTAATCTTCAAATCTTCGACTTGATCAATTCTTCGACTTCTTCTTATCTTCAAATCTTCGACTTAGTCTTTTTGACTTATTTTCATGATATTCTTTCGCAAGGTGTTTTGATGAGCAAGCCTGACAACTCTGACGGATCAAGAGGTCAGTTAACTGCCGGAACAGATACTTGTCACCTACTTCAAATTCAATCCACTTGGATTTGAATTCGGGATACCGGTCAAACCCATTCTTCTGCCGCATTTAGGACTTACAAAGAATGAATCCCAGTGGTTTTCAGGGTACCCAGTGCGTCCACCAGGATTTTCTTCGCATCGTAGACACGGATACATACCAGCAGAGCGCATCCATGTGCGTATACCAGGCTGATGTCTACGCACTTCTATTCTTGTAGACACTTGTTGGGCCTCCAAGTGCAGAGGTTTGTAGAACAGCAGCAAGTTTCCCTTAAGTGGATCACCCAAGGTTTATCGAACTCAGGGAGGTTAGAGGTCAAAGCTATCCCTCTCAAGCAACCCTGCAATTACGATACAGAAAGTCTCTTGTGTCCCCAACACACCCAATACACTTGTCAGATGTATAGGTGCACTAGTTCGGCGAAGAGATAGTAAAATACAAGTGGTATAGATGATTATAAGTAGCAAACGTGATGTGAAATAAATATCGCTGCGAGCAAACAAGTAACAAAATAGCAAGTAAACGGTATGCAAAGCTTGGAAACAAGGCCTAGGGATCATACTTTCACTAGTGGACACACTCCCAACAATATAACATGAATGAACAAGTAACTTCTCTTTGCTGAGGTACTCTGAATTACTCTCCTATTGAATAACACTAATCATCGCGTAGTGGCTACAGAAGCACCCCTTAAAGTTCATCAAGTACTTGACAAACACCACTCATAGAGGTACCCAAATCAGATCACAACTCAAGATAGATATCATTGCAACATAAACCAAGTACTAACACGGTGCACACACTGTCAACATTACACCATGAAAGGAGGAATAGATCACTCAAACTATCATAGCAATAATTATTCTCATAATCCATAAGAGATCACAATCATAGCCTAAACCAAGTACCACCATGATGCACGCACTGTCACCGTTACACCATAGCAGGAGGAATAGATTACTTTAATAACATTGCTAGAGTACACAAAATATCTGAATAATAACATGTACTTGTTCAACATGATACAAGGCTCACGATCATATAAAGATCACATCATGGGAGAGAGAGGTGAACCACATAGCTACCGGTAGAGCCCTCAGCCCCGGGGATGAACTACTCCCTCCTCATCATAGGAGACAGCAAGGTTGATGGAGATGGCGGTGAGGTCGATGGAGATGGCGAAGACGGCGATGGAGGTCGATGGAGATGGCTCCGGGGGCACTTCCCCGTCCCGGCAGGGTGCCGGAACAGAGACTTCTGTCCCCCGAAATTCATCGGCGATGGCGGCGGAGCTGCGGAACTGTTTCTGGAAAATTGCCGAATCCCCTAGGGTTTTCCGTCCCGAGGCTTCTTATAGGCGAAGGGGCATCGCGAGAGGGAAGCCAGGGGCTCCTCACACATGGGTGGCGCGGCCAGGGCCTGGGCCGCGCCACCCTAGTGTGAGGGCAGGCCCTGGCCCCTCTCCGGCTCTCTTTCGGATGTCTGGATGCTCCTGGGAAAAATAAGACTTCTGGCTGTTGTTTCGTCCAATTCCGAGAATATTTCCTGTGTATCACTCTGAAACACAAAAATAGCAGAAAACAGGGAACTGGCACTGTGGCAACTCGTTAATAGGTTAGTTCTGGAAAATGCATAAAAGTGCCACTAAGTGTAACGAAACAATAGGCAAATGGTGTAAAAACAAGCATGGAGCATCAAAAATTATGGATACGTTGGAGACGTATTACAGGCCACACAGGACGGATCCCGGGGTCTTACCTTCATGACAAGTCACGGCATTCGAGTTGTGTTGCGATAACGTAACTCGAGAATCTCATATCGCAGTCAAATCTTGACTGAAAATATTTGGGTTTCTTCAACCATAAAACTCGCTCCCGATGGGTGTAACACTCCTGTACTTCTCGAATTATAATGCTTTGCCAAGAAATATCGTCGAGTGCGCGCTCAGCGCTCCCGATGGGAGTAGCCCCCGAGGCTATAGTCAAAAAAGGCTTTTTTTGAGTACAGGCTCAAAAAATGTAATATAACTCATCATACTTCAACTCGAGATATTTTAACTTCCAGATACATCATCGTCGAGATACTTCAATTTTGAGACACCTTAAGGACATCTTGCCGTCTAATACTCATCCACCACTTCAGGGAGAAGTTTGTATTTACCATTCTTGAAAATAGGAGCCCCCGAGGCTATAATCGAAATTCCTTCGTATACAGTCTTGTGCACCTACTTGGCATTCGTCGGCGCCACCTTTTCTTCTGTGAACGTCTCACTGTTGGCGAGCCCCCGAGTCCAAGTCGAAGTTTTCATACCGTGCGACCATAGTCTCCTTTTCTTATTTTTCTTCTTTGATATTATCGTCTGCTGTGCGCAGAATTTAACTCTTGCTGTAAAATACGTTTACGGGCTTTGTTGTAGCACGGGGGCCCAATAACACGTGCTTATAAATAGGGCACCTTCTGGTTAAGGTAAATAACCCTAATCAGATTCCTCCTCTGCCGCATCATCTTCTCTCTCTATCTAGGGTTTTCCGAGGTTTCTCCCTTGTTCTCATGGCTGATGCTGAAGGTTCTCGTCTGACCCTTGGCTCCCCGGTGGCGCCACGAGGTCGGGGTCGCCCTCGTGGAAGTAAGAACAAGAACACCCCGCCGGCCGCCGCAGGAACTTCTTTGGATGCTCCGGCTAAGCGTCGTCCCGGCCGCCCCCTGGTAGCAAGAACAAGCCCAAGGTGACTGGCGCTGTTCCAGGTCCAACCGCTCCTCCTCCTGCTGCTCCTGCTGCGCCTCCCCATATCTTTTCCTTCCTCTGCATTGCCATGGCGCAGTGCCGTGAGATTCAGCGCCTGCCGCTGAATTTTACCAAGTTCATGGATGGCCGCGAACTTCGAGAGGCGGTTCTCCGTGAACAGTCTGGCAGTGGCATCCCATACGAGGTGGAGGTGTGGTATGATGGCGATGGCGAGCAGTACTTTAAGGGCGGCTGGTCGCAATTTGCAGAGGACCACGACATCCGCCAAGGCTTCTTCATGGCCTTCGACTTCCATATCGGCACGTCGAAGTTCGACGTGAAGATCTACGACGGCACCCTTTTCTGGAAGAAGTATGAAGCTGAAGTCCACTTCCATTAGGACTTGTTTTTATGTAATTTCATTTATAATGTCCTTGCTACCATGTTTATCTGTAATGAATATTCGCACTTGGTGTCGATGTTTTTGCTAGTACCAGGAAAACAAGTCATTGTTCTGAGGTACACTTTTCCATCTATCGGGTTCTTTGCGAACCAATTTAAGAAGAATATCGGGTTCCTTTATGAACCAAGTTGTTTCAATATTTATTGGGTTGCCTGTACAACCTTATAATGAAAAAAGTCTTCCAAGCTGCGATAAGAATTCCTTTCGTACGATCCGAGGGTTAAAGCCCCCGAGGCGAAGAAGTAGAGATATTTGTACAATTTTGTCGAGTTCAACCCCAAAAGAACCCGACCTGTGGCCTCATGTTCTGGGTTCAGAAGGTTAACTCGAATTTGCAGATAACACTACTTTTATCCTACGCGTAGAAACGCCGTAGCTGCTCTGCATTCCACGGGTTACTCTCGTCATTTCCAGTCTTCTTATCTTGTAGTCGATATGCTCCTCCTAGTATTACTTCGGTGACGATGTAAGGTCCCACCCAAGGGGACTCCAATTTGCCATGGCTATCTTGCCTGAGTCGCAAAACTAGGTCTCCCACCACGAAGGATCGTGGACGAACTCGACTACTATGGTAGTTTCGTAGACTGTGTTGATACTGCGTAGCCCTTTCTAATGCTTTATCTCTTGCTTCATCTAGTGCATCGACATTATCCTGCAATGCTTCTGTTGATGTTGTCTCGTCATATGCTGTCACTCTTGGAGCCTCGTGTGTAACCTCGACTGGAAGCACGGCTTCTGCGCCATGAACCAAGAAGAAAGGAGTTTCTTGAGTTGCTGCATTAGGCGTAGTTCTTAGACTCCAAAGAACGGAGGGCAATTCTTCTACCCAAGCGCTCTTGGCTTTCTCGAGAGGTGCTAAGAGCCTCTTTTTTATCGCACTACATATCAGGCCATTAGCTTTTTCGACTTGCCCGTTTGTCTTCGGGTGCGCCACCGATGCGAATTTTAGCTTGATTCCTAATCCTTCACAGTAACTCTTGAATTCCTTTGAAGTGAAATTCGTCCCGTTGTCTGTGATGATGCTATGTGGCACCCCAAAATGAAAAACTATGGACTTGATGAAGTTGATTGCTGCTGTAGAATCTTGAGTTGTCACCGGGGCCGCTTCCACCCATTTGGTGAATTTATCAACGGCCACTAGCATGTAGACATGCCCTCCTGGCCAGGATTTGTGCAACTTTCCCACCATATCGAGGCCCCATTGTGCAAAAGGCCAAGATAATGGTATTGTTTGCAGTTCCGCTGCTGGTGCGTGTGGTCTAGATGCAAACCTTTGACATGCTTCACACTGTCGAACTATATCTTTTGCGTCCTCGATGGCTGTTAGCCAATAGAATCCTGCTCGGAAAGCTTTTGCTGCTATTGCTCTGCTGCTAGCATGATGGCCGCATACTCCACCATGTATGTCTTGTAGTATTTTTTGTCCTTCTTGGGGCGTTACGCAACGCTGCAAAACGCTAGTAATACTTTTCTTGTACAATTTCCCCTGTAACACGACAAACGCTTTCGATCTTCGAGTTATCTTCTTGGCCTCCACTGCATCTTCTGGTAATTTTTTATTTATCATGTACGCAAGATATGGCTGCATCCATGTTTCTTCTATCATCATGACCTCCTCTGGCTCTAATGTAGCCTCCGAGCCTCCTGTAGTAGTCGAGCTTTTTCCACTTTTTATTGATCTTTCTACTATTTCCTCCCAAAATACTCCAGATGGCACAGGTAAACACTGTGACCCGATATTTGCTAAATTGTCGGCTTCTTCATTGCTGTTCCTGCTTACGTGCGAGACTTTGCATCCATCGAACGTTCCTTCGAGATAATGGTACAAATTTTTGTAGGCCAGCATGTTGTCATTGATTGTGTCACATCTGTTCATAACTTGCTGGACGACAAGGTTAGAATCTCCGAATATTTTTAGTCGAGTTGCTCCACATGCTTTAACCATCTTCATTCCATGCAACAAAGCCTCATACTCTGCTTCATTATTAGAAGCCTGTGGAAAGCTCATCCTCAGGACATACTTCAATTTGTCGCCATGAGGTGATATCAACACTACTCTTGCGCCTGCGCCTTGGACTCTTTTAGAGCCATCGAAGTACATTGTCCAAACACTAGATAAATCTGGTGGTCCTGTGCTCTGCAGCTCCAGCCACTCTGCCGTAAAATCTGGCAAAATTTGCGACTTGATGGCCTTCCTTTTCTCGTACGTGATGTCCATGGGAGATAACTCGATTCCCCACAAAGAGACACGTCCTGTTGCTGAGGGATTATTCAATATGTTCGACAGTGGTGCCTCATTCACCACTATAATTGGGTGCACCGCAAAGTATTGTCGTAGTTTTCGTGCTGTTGTGAAGACACTGTATGCTAACTTCTGATAGTGCGGGTACCTTTGCTTTGTTGGAGACAACACTTCACTAATGAAATATACTGGCCTCTGAACGCCATGGGCTTTTCCTTCCTCACTTCTTTCGACTACTAATACTGTACTCACCACCTGATGGGTTGCGGCGATGTACAATAGCAGTGGTTCTTTTTCCTTTGGTGCGACCAGCACTGGTGGCGTGGAAAGCACTTTTTTCAACTGTGCAAACGCTGCGTCTGCTTCGTCTGTCCACTCGAATTTATCGTCTGACTTCTTCATGAGTGCATAAAAAGGAAGTGCCTTCTCTCCTAGTCGAGCAACGAAGCGACTTAGTGCTGCGACGTGTCCTGCAAGTTTCTGTACGTCGTGTAGTTTCGTGGGTTTCCCCATTGTCAAAATTGCTTGAATCTTCTCTGGGTTCGCCTCTATTCCTCGTGCTGATACCAGGAACCCTAAAAGTTGTCCTGCTGAGACGCCGAAAGAGCACTTTGTCGGGTTAAGCTTAAGCTTATACCTGCTCAGGTTGTCGAAGGTTTCTGCCAAGTCGCTTATTAGAGATTTCTCCTCTTTTGTGGTGATGACTACATCATCAATGTAGACTTGTATGTTGCGCCCTATTTGGTTTCCGAGGCAGCTTTGCATCATCCTTTGATAAGTTGCTCCTGCATTTTTTAGGCCGAACGGCATCACTTGGTAGCAAAACACCCCATACGGTGTGATGAAGGCCGTTTTTTCTTCGTCTTCTTTCTTCAGTTTGATCTGGTTGTAGCCAGAATATGCGTCCAAAAAGGAAAGCCTTGCGCATCCCGCTGTTGAATCGATTATTTGATCAATGCGGGGTAAAGGGAAGGGATCCTTTGGACAATGCTTATTGAGAGATGTGTAGTCGACACATACTCTTTGTACGTATGTGTTCTTCTTGGGTACTATAACTGGGTTCGATACCCAACTCGAAGTTTTGATTTCTCTGATAAATCCGGCATTTTCTAGCCTGTGCAGTTCTGACGCTATCGCCTTCCTTTTAGGTTCATCAAATCGCCTCAATGGTTGCTTGACTGGCTTTGCCTTGGGATCTACATTTAGTGCGTGCTCGACGAGTTCCCTGTGAACCCCTGGCATGTCTGATGGACACCAGGCGAAGATTTCCCAGCGCTCACGGAGGAACTCGACGAGCGCGCCTTCCTATGCGGGATCCAAGTTCACCGCAATTGATGTCGTCTTGCTTGGATCTGTGGGATGGACCTGAATTTTCTTCGAGTCCTGCGTTGTGTCGAAAGCCTGATCTGGCAGGGATCGTCCAACGTCGGGTAGCACATTATGATCCGTTTCTCCTTTTAACCTTTCATATTCTGCTGTCATGCCAAAGGTTTGCGCCATCCTGTTGAATTCTCTGTCACACGTGTTGGCTACTTCAAAGCTCCCTTGTACTGTAATTGTTCCTTTGGGCCCTGGAATTTTCAATGTCAGATACGCGTAGTGTGGCACTGCCATGAATTTTGCAAATGCTGGACGCCCCAGGATTGCATGATATTGCGACGGCCAGTCCATAACTTCAAACTCCAGCTTCTCTCTTCTATAATTTTCACTACTGCCAAAACAGACATCGAGTTCTATCCTTCCCAAAGGGTAGTTTGCGGCTCCTGGTACTATTCCGTGGAAAGAGCAATCTGTTGGCTTCAAACTCGTCGGCGAGATGCACATTGCCTTTAGGGTTCTAGCATATATTAAGTTTATGCCACTCCCTGCATCCATGAACACTCTTCCGATGTCGTACCCTCCTATTTGCGCCTTTAAGACCATATGCGAGTGGCCTGGCCTGGGAATTTTCCTTGGGTGGTCTGCTCTACTGAACTTGACTGGTTGTTCCGACTATCGTAGGTACTCTGTGGTAGCTGGCGGTGATGATATTGCTAGGTTTACTTGCCTGGATATGCTCTTTCGCTCTTTCTTTGACTTGGGCACCGGTTGAATCATGGCTGATATATACACTTTTGACTCTAGGTGTCTTGCTGGCCTTTGCATTTGATATCCTTGATTTCTGTGCCTTTCTCCTTGCCTCCCTTCTTGGCTTGCGCCTATGGCGTTTTGCAACCTTAGGAACGTTCTGCAATCCTTCATCTGGTGATTTGAGACCCTTTTCCCTTCGAGATACGCGTAATGGATTCGATAAGGTTCGCATAGCATATCCTCGGCCGAAGGACCGGAGTACCTCGATTTTTCTACTCCTTTTGCCTGAAACCTCCTACTTTCATGTCCTTCCTCCTCTTCTAGTACGTAACCCGCGGCTACCTGATTTCGCCCTCTATGGTTATCCCTGCTGCGGTGTCGTCTCCTCTGTCTACTTATTCTGTCGACTTCTGGCGAACGTCCTCTTTTGTTGTTATACGCGTCCTCTCCATCGGCGAATTTGTTGGCTTGTTCCATTAGCTCGGCTACTGTCGTAGGTCTTGTTCTTCCTATTTCTTCCACAAGATCTGAGCGACGAAGTCCTTCTGAAAAGGCGTCTATCGCTCGTTCGTCGGAGACTTCCTCTGCTGAGTTTTTGATTATACTCCAACGTTGTATATAAGAATGTAGCGCTTCGCCTTTCCTCTGCACACATGCTTTAACTTCCTCCAGTGATGCTGGGCGCTTGTAGGTGGAACGGAAATTTCTTGTGAATTGACTTTCGAGTTCCCCCCAACTTCCAATGGATTCGTCGGGTAGGGTATTTAACCAGGACCGTGCGGCGCCGGTGAGGTGCAACTGCAAACTTTGCATTGCAGTCGCCTTTGTTCCCCCTAATATCTGTACTGCCTGCAGATAATCTAACAGCCATAAGGTAGGTTCTTGCGACCCGTTATACTTATTCTGGTCGTGTGGTAATTTGAATCCTTTGGGTATCCGCGTTTTTCGAACCCTACGGGTAAAGCACAACGCACCCATATCTTTATCGTCGTCCTCGTAATTCTCTTCCCTCCAAGCATGTCGCGATTTATTTACTCGAGCTTGTGCTATTATACTTCTTGCGTCTTCCTTCCTTTTTTGTCGCTTTTTCTCTTCTGATGATTCGCTATGCTCGTCATCTGTGAAATTGTATCTGAGCTTTTCCTTTTGACTTCCCTTGGAATTTGTCGACTTCATCTTTGGACCATGTTCCCTGATCTTTCCTTCTACTATTCCGAGGCTTCGTATTGCTGCTTGATGCATATCTTCTCGTGGGTCCCCAGGTTCTGGTCTTGTAGCTAGTAAATACGCTTGCGCTGCTACTAATGCTGCCTCTGGCGTTTTTTGTATGAAGTCGTCTTCCTCCTCTTCTAGATGCGGGGTAGGACTCCTTGAGTACCTTTCCTCTCTGTCGCGTGCTGTCGACCCTCTGTTGTGTTTTGGGTCTCCGTGCCTTTCTCTGCTGTATTCTGAATCTTCACTATAATCTTCCCAGTATTCTTCCCTTGATATACCGTTGTTGTCTTGAAAAATCATGTTTCTTTCCTCCCTTAGTTTCTTCCTGTGTTGGTACAATGCATACTGATAACCCATTAGAACTTCTCTTCTCGATCCTTCGGGTACTTCTGTACCATGATTAATAGCTGATTTGATCATTCTCCATTCACCAGCCGAGACATGGACCTTCTCCTTTTCCTTTTTGTTGTGATCTTTCATTTTGTCGACTTGCCTGTCGACCTTTTTACTTCCTTCGCTATTGTTTCCTTCTTCTGCTTTAGTGATAATGACGCATAGCTGATGTACTTTGGAGACGCCGCTGCTTTCCACGGCGAAGTCCTTTCCGTTGTTGTGCGTTTGACACGCTTTCTCTTCTGAGTCGAAATTTTCCCGAATTTTGTCGCCTTTTGTGATTGATACTTTATCTAAGCTGACCGGTGAGTTTACCTCACTGAAAGAGCCTTCTGATGATTCCAATGTTTCCTCTGCTTCATGCTCGTTTGCCGGCGGATCTGGTTTCGTCGAATCCGAGAGGCGAGACGAACCCGATGGCCCGACGATGATGCTCAAACTTCCAATGGTTAACTCCATCTCTTGAGTTCCGTCGAGTTTTGAACTGCTGTTGGCTAAAAGCGAAAAAGCCGTCGAATTCATGATTCCAACGCCCAGAGTCCCCACGGTCGGCGCCAATTGACGAGGGGTTAACTCGACAAACGTCCTAGATGAAGGACTTAGGATCGGGGGGATAGGGCGTCAGATGAACTCGAAGGTAAAGTTAGTCGAAATAGGTGTGTGTCGAAAGTAAACTTGAGCGTTTAACCACTACAGCACAACAACCTAAAGACGCTAAATTCCAAGACTTGAGACGCTAAATTTCATCTCTAGACGACTGTAGAGCCGCTTCTCTAAAGCGTCTTTGGAGCGTCTTCTTATGCACCGTCTCAAGACCATAGAGACGCTCACTAAGCGTGTATACATGGTATAAAGACGATTTGTTGAGACGTTCAAAAGCAAGTCTACAGATGTATAAGACGTTTTAGAATGCATGTCAACAGACCTTAGGCACGTTTCTTAGTATACACTATGATGTACATATATACTGAAATTTATACACAAAATTTATATTCTGCGTGTACATCTCGTAATACACATGTAATTGAGCATGCCAATTGTAACAAAGCGTCTCTAGGTGGATACCTGGTGGTATAATTCATTTTATTTGTATATTCCTGTATTTGTTTTTATATTGTGCAATTAATACCTAAAAAAGCATACACTAGTATTATATTATACAAACAAAACACCATAAATTATAGAGCAAACCAGCAAGAACTTATATTAATAGCAAATGGAGTTCACATCATCAAATGTAGATACAAAGAATGCAAATACACCAGGAAAGATAGTGAACAGGAAAAGTTATCCTTTACATGAAAATAACGACTTTCTAATTTAATACTAAATCCATGTGTAGCTTTGTGTGGAGGGAGTGCATCAGGCCTTCATTTGCTTCCAGTTCATTCTTGTTTAATACTAAATCTCTCGGTTAATCTGCAAAGTAACCCCAGGGGTGAAAGTTAGAAATGGCCTAGAATAAGCCAGAAGTTGCAATATGACAAATTCATTTGATAATAAAAAAAGATATGCGACCAGTTCTGCATTGAAAACACAAAATATTTTCCTGGTTCCTCACTACCATTACCTAAATTTTTCGAGAGTGTTAGAAACTAGACACGAAAAAACTACTAGGTACAACAGCTGCATACTGTATCCAGATGCACATTGAAGAACGTTTGACTGCAAACTACAGGATCATGCCATACAGTGGCACATAAGCATCTCAACAGTATGAGCTTATAACTTGTGTGATGAAACAATACGAAAATTGTTCAAAATTTTACATTAAGTTAATATATGCTATTCACATAAACATTCATCATTCTACCTCGACGATAATCACAGATTAAACCAAAGCAAAAAAAAATCAGAAATTTAGTTCTCCCACAGAGATTCCTTTGTTTCCTCTCAGTTGGATACATCCAAGGATTTTCCATAATTGTTCCTTGGGTTGTAAATCTCAAATCTCCATGTTCTATATACAATATAAAATATTGCTGAGAATAACATAGTACATGAGAACAACGAAATTTATGAAATTTACTAATCATCAAATACATTATATTTATCAAAACTGCCCTAGCTCAACGAAAAAAAGACTTCTATGATAGAAAGTACCTGCTCCATGTAACAAGAATAAGAACCATTTGTGCTCCGTCCACTAATCCTTGCAAAACTAGGTAAACCATGTCTTGACCATAAAAAGAGTAAAGATTTGATTACAAACTACTCATAATTCATATAGCATAGTGAGCCTCATGCTGCATAAATTCAATGGTGCTCCAGTGTTTGGATTCTGGAATGCCTAGAAAACACAGAATAAACTATGTCCCTTTTTCTGTGAATTTAACTGTCAGTGAGAAAGCATGCGAGAAAAGGTTCAGAATATCAGAGCCATTACCATGAGCTGAATTTCCCATCACTGATTCATTAACATGGAGATGTAGCCAATGTGCTACAATGGCTGGTTTGTAACGCTATAGAAGAGCTAAGTATTACTCCCTCCGTTTATAAATATAAGATGAGACAAGTTTTAGTGTGTATATTCAAGTGAACCTACGTACTAAAATAATACATTTGCTTCACAAATCTAAAACATCTTATATTTATAAACGAAGGGAGTACTAATTAATGTTTAATGCATTAATGTTTAATGCACTAATGTTATAACAGTTTAATCATTTATGTCAAGAAGACAAATGTTATTTCTTAGATTAGAATCTAAACATCCAGAATACATTAATATCAAGACTTGGTGACCAGATTATGCAAAATACAATTCATACAAAGTACAAGCATCAGGTTTACTAGGAATCCTTGATGCAGACAAGGTGATTGGACTGTTGGAGGTGCTGCACATTATCCCATGGCTATGATCGAGGCAGCAGTAATTCAGGGATGCACCATCTACTCGATTTAAAAAACTGCAATGCCCAAAGAGAATCGCATCAAGGGCTCATCCCACCAAATCATGAAGAAACGTTCAATACCCAATTATAAAGTACAGATGAAAGTGAAAGTAAGCGAGAAGTGCAAATTATTTTATTGTTGTTAACTTGTAATACCTTGTCATCCTTCCTTGACTCGAGTGGCTACGAACAGCGGTGGCAATCGCTGGTGCTGGAGAAGCGCGAGGAACCTGTGCAGACGGAGCATGGCGGCACTGTTCTCAAAATCTGACAGGAACGGATAAACTAGGGAGGAGCAGCACGAACAAGGTTCAGGAGGAGAAGAGGCTGTTGCCGCTTACAACCACAGGAGACGTCGACGAAGGAAATTCCACCGGGCACCGATGATTTTGATGAAGATCGTGGACGAACGGGGGAAGACGACGCTGGGACCGGACCACCGAGGGCGATGACGCGAGTTGATGGGACCAACGTGACGGCGACGGTGGCGAGCATACGGTGAGGAGCGACAGGCCAGGGCGAGAAGAAGGCATGGAGCGACAGGGAAGGCGGCGGCGGCGCTGCGAGGACAAATCGGATCTAGATGGGGAAAGTAGGAGAGGTGAAGGGGAAAGGTTGAGGAATATATCAAGGAACTTTACGAAACTGATGGCGCGGAGATTTTTGGAAGCGGTAAAACCAAAAAGCAATTAGCGCCAAGACTAAAATTTTCAGGTAAAAATTTACATCCAGGGTGAAAATACGCTCCTGCTTATAGAGACGTACTAAAACGTGTTAAAATTCGTCTCAACATATCCATAAATTAGCAAAAGTATTTATTTTGTTTACCTTTATATATAAAAATTGTGACGGCACGTGAAATGTCTCAAAAAGCGTCCCTAAATATGGGTTTCAGAGTAGAATAGAGACGGATATAAATGCGTCACACGGAAAACGTCGTAACATGATTATTTTGTTGTAGTGAACCTGGCTTGCTTTCAATCTGCCATACACCGTCCCCTCCTGACCCCTATATATAGGTGACCAGGTCCCGAGGATCGGGTAGGGTACGATATGAAAGGAATATGCCCGAGAGGCAATAATAAAGTTGTTATTATATTATTCCGTGTTCATAATAGATGTTTATTTCTCATGCTAGAATTGTATTAATCGGAAACATTAATACTTGTGTGATTAATAAACTAAAAGGGTTCCTAGTAAAGCCTCTCTTTTATACTAGCTCGTTGATTAACTGATGATCAAGGTTTCCTGATCATGAACATTGGATGTTGTTAATAACGGGGTCATATCATTAGAAGAATTATGTGATGAACACTCACACCCATAGTACGAATAGCAATACGATCAAGTCATCAAGTTCATTGCTATATCAAACTCATGCGAAGTAGTTCTAATCCTTAGACCATGAGATCATGTTAATCACTGATACCGGAAGGGTACTTTGATGATATCAAACGTCACACCGTAATAGGGTGATTATAAAGGTTGATTTGGGTACTCTGAAAGTATTAGTTGAGGCTCATGGATCAAGAGTGGGATTTGTCCATCCGGATGACGGAAAGATATTCTCTGGGCCCTTCTCGGTGATATTGCATTGGAATAGCTTGCAAGCATGTGACTAGGTCACGGGAATGCATTATCACAGAACGAGTAAAGAGACTTGTCGGGAACGAGATCGAACTAGGTATGGTTGATACCAAATGATCGGATCTCGGACAAGTAATAATATCGCGAGACAAAAGGAATTAACTATGTTCGTTACTGGTTCACACGATCACTAGTTCATCGTTGAGTAAGTGGGAGTCATCATGGATTTCCAGATCCCGCTGTTGATTATTGATCGGAGAGGAGTCTCGATCATGTCCACGTTATTCACGAACCGTAGGGTGACACACTTAAGGTTCGCCGTCGTTTTTGAGTGGATACGATACTCCGATCGAATTACAGGACAGCATAAGGGTTGTTTCAGAAAAGCACCGAAACTGTTTTGGGATATCGAAATAACTCAAGGGTGTATTTGTTAATGTTTGTTAATTGAATGAATTAACAAATATTAAAGAAATAAAAATGTTTTATTAAATCAATAAGTGTGAATTTTAATTGGCATGAATGTCATGCATTAAAATGGGGGTTACCTCATGTTGATGAGGGGAGTTACAAGGGAATGAAGAGGGGGACAATGAAGAGGGGGAGACCCTCCTTGGCCGCACCCCTTGAGGGCTGCCACTCCTCTTCTATATAAATCCCTCCCTCTCCTCCATGACACACACTTCTTGATCCTCCCCTCCCTTGCATAGTTACTGCCCAAATTTCGTCTCTGCTTAGCGAAGCTCTGCCGGAATTGTAGTTCGTAGTTCATACACTTAGAGAAGTGTGTGGAGGAGTGTCCGGCGGATCCCTTCTTCCGCTGCCCCGCTGGACCGAGGGCGTGGAGGAGTCGACGTCAAGCTGCACGTGTGTGCGAGTACGGGGGCGCTGCCACTTGTGGCGCCGGGTACACGATCTTGTGATCGTCAAGTGAACCACGACGTCGACTACGTCAAGTGAACGACTACGTCGACTACGTGCGTCTTCACCAACTCTCCATCGTCAACGTTTGTGCGGGAACGTAATCCCCGCTTACGGTCGTCGAGGGTGAGTATCCGTTGCTACCATCTCGTAGAGTATCTTGGCCAGTTTTTGTGTTCATGCGTAGGAAAATTTTTGTTTTCTATGCTACGAACCCATCACGATACAGATTACAATATCGACATACGGTAAAAACTCGTATTCGACTATCATTACAATTGGGCCTAGCTTAACGGGCCTCAGGGGTACTCAACTAACGGGCTCTATTAACTATACCCTTGTCAGTGATCTTATGGTCATAGAAGTAATGCCTCAACTTTCGAGAAGCTAGGAAAACTCCGTATGCCAATTTTTGGTAGTGAGGGTAGCGTTGCTTGGATTCCGTCAGGACCTCGCTGACATAGTAGACTGGTCGCTGTACGCCATACTCCTGCGCTTCTTCCTTACGCTCTACCACCATGACGATGCTGACCACCCTGTTAGTTGCCGCCATGTATAGTAACATGGGTTCCTGGTCTTCGGGAGCCGCTAGGACTGGTGCAGTGGATAACACTCTCTTCAGATCCTTAAGTGCAGCGTCTGCCTCGTCGGTCCAGATGAATTCGTCTGATTTCTTCATCAGCTTGTAGAGTGGCAAAGCCTTCTCACCAAGATGACTGATGAATCTGCTCACTGCTGCCACGCAGCCTGTGAGTCGCTGTACATCTTTTAGATCTATGGGCCGGGAGATGTCGAGGATTGCCTTGATCTTCTCCGGGTTAACCTCAATTCCACGGTGGGAGACGATGAATCCTAGAAGTTGTCCAGCTGGGACCCCGAAGACACACTTCGTGGGGTTAAGCATCATGTTGTACTTCCTAAGATTGTCGAAGGTCTCTTGCAAATCCGCTATAAGGCCATCTTGCTTCTTAGACATAACTGCGATGTCGTCCACGTATGCGTGGATGTTTCATCCGATTTGATCCGCCAGGCACTTTTGCATAGTGCGCTGATACGTTGCTCCTGCGTTTTTTAGACCGAATGGCATTGTGACATAGCAATATGTGCCATAAGGTGTTACGAACGACGTAGCGAGCTGATCGGACTTTTTCATCTTGATCTGGTGGTATCCTGAGTAGGCATCTAAGAAACACAGCAGCTCCGATCCCGCCGTCGAGTCAATGACTTGGTCAATGCGAGGCAAGGGAAAAGGGTCTTTTGGACACGCTTTGTTCAGGCCAGTGTAATCTACACACATGCGCAGAACTTTTGTATTTTTCTTAGGAACTAACACCGGATTCGCCACCCACTTGGTATGTATCACTTCCTTGATGAAGCCTGCTTTCAACAGCTTGGAAATTTCCTTTGCTATGGCGCGGCGCTTTTCATCTCCGAAGCGTCTCATGGCTTGTCTTACTGGCTTGGAGCCAGGAATTATCTGCAGAGCGTGCTCGGCGAGTTCCCTGGGTACACCCGTCATGTCAGATGGCTGCCATGCGAAGATGTCCCGGTTCTCACGGAGGAACTCGACGAGCGCGCTCTCCTATTTGGGGGACAGGTTTGTCCCAATGGCGGTGGTCTTGGCGGCATCGCCAGCGACAAGTTCCACCTGTTTTTGTGTCGACTGTAGGCTTGAAGGTGGGCGGGGAGGCGGAAATCTCCTGCTTGGATGCCGGCATCTCCGCGGGGTCCGTAGCGGCATGAATTTCTTTGAACTCCTAGCCGAAGAACACTGCTTCCGCGAAGGCGGCTTCTCCTTCCTCGCACTCCTTTGCCTTTCTGAAACTGCCATAAATGGTAATTATGCCATCCGGGCCTGGCATCTTCAGCTGATTGTAGATGTAACATGGCCTGGCATGGAAGCTGTGGAAGGTAGGGCGACCCAAGATCACGTGGTATGTGCTCTTGAACGGGACTACCTCAAAGGTTATAGGCTCTTCATGGTAACTTTCTTCGCTACCGAAGGCAACCTTGAGCGTGATGGACCCGAGGGACTTGGCTTGGCGACCAGGAACCACCCCATAAAAGGTGACCGCGCTATGGCGGAGTTGGGTCTTGGTAAGGCCGAGCTTCGTCAAAGTTTCCACGTACATGATATTCAGGCTGCTGCCGCCATCCATTAAGCATTTGGAGAACTCATAGCCATGGATTACGGGGCATACCACCATGGCGTAATATCCATCTGGGATGTATTCTGGATGATCATCGCGGCTCCAGTGCACTGGTACTTCAGACCATCGGACGTACTAGCGGATTTTTGGCACGGTGGCATTGAGGGAGCGCATAGCAGCTCTCTGTGCCTTGGCCGTGGGGGGTCCAAGGAATGTGTGAAAGGCACCTTTTTTGTCCTTGATTGGGTTACCCTTGCCAGCACCACCCTCTGCCTTTTCGGCGGGTTTGGGCATAGGGTCTTCATCCATATCACTGCCATCCCTAGACTCCTTGTCTTTGTTCGCTTTTCCTTTGCCACGAGGCCGTTGTCGCCGGCTGCGTTTGAAGCCAGCTTCTTGATCCGCCATGAGGTCGTTGACAAACTTGCAGTTCCGGTTGGTGTGGTTGCACTTTCCTGAAGCGTCACGATGGGCAAAACATGGCATATCGTGGTATTCGTCGTAAGACACGGGGGCGGATGGCGCCGAAGCGGGAGTTGCAGAACTCTGTGGCTGGCCACCGCTACCGCCGCGTCCCCTGCCGAGCTGGCTGCTTTGGCCCTTGTCAGCAAAGGTTGTGGCCACCATGTCCGGAGCCTGCGGCTCTTCTGGTGGATTCTTCCGTTTGTTGCTGCTATTCCGCTTTCCAGTGTTCTGGATGGCGGAAGCCTTCAGAGATTAGCGGGCGTCGTTGTCGGCGGCCGCGTAGTTGCTTGCGATGGTGATCATGGAATTTAGGGTCAATTTCCCTTCGTTCCTTTCCCGCAACAGGCGATGGCGGAGCAGCTGGCCTCTCTCCAAACTGTCAATAAACGCGAGGATGGCAGATTCGTCAGTAACCCCTTCACAGGAGTTCTTCATATCAAGCCATCGCGCGAGGAAAGTTCGGGAGGTCTCGTCGTCGGCCCGTTGGCACCGTTGGAGGTCACCAATGTTATGGGGTCTCTTGTAAGTCCCCTCGAAATTTTCGGTGAACGCAATTTGCATATCGAACCAAGTTTGGATGGAGTTTTCTGCCAAGTCGTTGATCCACTGCCTCGTAGTGCTGGATAGCATCAGGGGCAAATAGCGGACAACAACATTGGGTGATCCCCCGGTGAATTGTACTGCGTTGAAGTAGTCTTGTAGCCAAGTTAAAGGCCGATCGACTCCATTGTACTGGCGGATATTTTTCTCGATCTTGAACCCATGCGGGATGGGCTCATCACGAATCCGTTGTCCAAAGCACTTTGGGCCGAGGAAGAAGGCTGTTTGAGACTTGGCAATCTCGTTTAGATGGGTACGAGCGTCGTAGGGCTTCTGGTCCGGCGGATCCTTGCGAGAGTTGCGTGACCTTGCTGGTCCGCCACCACCACCGCCGCCGCCATGGGGGCTCCCTGGTGGGGATGGCGAAGGGTCGCGTCATCGTTTACTCTCGCCGTCCTGCGACTGATCTTTGCAGCTACGACGGCTTCCTTCCGTTCTTCGTGGAGATGGATCATCGTTATGGCGGCGGGAGCCTTGCCCTTTGTCATCGTGGCGGCGAGTGGAGCGATGCTTGTCTTTGTCGCCGTCACGGTGCGCGCCGTCGTCATGGCGAGATCGGTCCCTTCTCTTGGATCCGCCGTCTCTGCTGGTTTCCCGTCGTGGCGGATCGTCTTTGCGTCCAGCGTCATGGCTTCGTCCTCGCTTGCCATCATTGTCACGTATGACGATCCCTCCCTTTGGGACTTCGAACGTCTTATACTTTGGTGGCGGCATGTTGGTCTTATGGCGAGGGGCAGCATTGTCTTGTTGGTATCCGTAAGCAGGGTAATTCTTGCGGGGTGGCGATGGATTTCTCTGTGGGCCTTTGCCATTTGGTTTGTCATCGAAGGATATTGGGATGGCGTTCGCCCGGTTGCGAGCTTCTCTTCTTCGGATTTCTGAGGATCCGGTATGAGATTCGTTGTCAGGGCGCGTACCATGGTTGCCAGCCCCCGGAGCCTTAGAGGCAGTGCTGGACCTGCATAGCGCGGGATCAGATTCGAGCCGTCGTGACGACGTAGCCTTCTCTTGCTGCACTAATGCTTTTGTCATCAGTTTCACCGCCGTTTCTAGGGCTGCTGGGCTCTTATTATGCTCCAATAGCTCCTTTGCAGCCACGATATTTTCAATGGGCGTAGCCCTGACTTCATCGCATTTTTTTATCCACGTATGGCGGATTCTTGATGTACATCTTGGCCAGAGTTTCCGCTGTTGGTACGGTGAACTCAAGGTTTCGTACCAGCTGCGGGTCGCCTCCCTCGGTTATCTGGTTCTGGATGAGAGTAACATACTTCTCCTCCATGTTCCTTGCGCGCTTCAGCGTGTCTTGAGCTTTAGCAATGTCGCCATCAAGCTGCTGGCCCATCTTCTCGACTCGCTTTGCTTCCTTGAGGAGTGCTCGCCTTTTCTTCTCGAGATCGTTCACATCTCTGACATAGTCAGGGGTGATTGGATCCGCTAGAGTTCCATAGACGACCTTATCCAGCGGGGTCGTGAAGTCTTCTGGGTGCTGGTCCTCGGGGATGGCGGGTAGCAAAGGCCTGGGTCCGCCGTGGATCTCAGGGAGTTGCTCCGTGGCGGGATCGGCGGCTGGTGGCGGGTTACCCTGCTCATTGCCGGCATCTCCGTCGTGGACTGCCTGAGATGGCGGATCACCGGTTGTCTGCCCAGCATCATCTCCTTTGTTGGTTACAAACACCTGCTTGGCCGCTGCTTGTTGCTCTTCAAGTGCCTGCTGCGCCAATTCCGCCTCGATTTTTCTCATGGCAGCATCGTAATGGTCAGAATCATAGCCTTTGCTGTCTCAGTCATCCGATTCACCACTTTCGTTAAGTGCCTCAAGGATGGATTCACCTGGGCTATCTTCTCCATTGGAGGTAGATCCCGAAGTGATACCTGCGAACGCAACAAGGCAGTATCGCGGTGTCTCTAACGCCAGATTACTCATGGCGGATTCACTGCGGTCTTCCACCACTTCCTCTACCTCTAGGGCGGGCTGGGTGGGATTACTTTTCAGATCCGATCTGGGCAACTTGGAAAGTTCCAGATCAGATGAGTCCTCCTCCGTATCCAGCTCGAAAGTGGTCCGTTTGGGGATTTCAGCCATACCGATCCGCCGGAAATTGGTTTCCGTGGCGGGGGTAGGGTTTGTCTCTCCAATGAAGATATGGATATCTCCAATCGGAACGACGGTGAATCGAGCAGGGTCTTCTCTAGCCGGCACCCAGAGGTTATCCGCTGGGACGATGGGGAAGCCGGAATCGTAGAGGACGCGCCCGATGGCGATGGTGTCGCCGATGCCTGCAAAGGCGGATCCCGCCTGGATCCGCGCTCCAGACGCGCTACGCCCCACGGTGGGCGCCAACTGTCGTGGTTTCGTCAATAGATCTGCCATAGAGGTAGGGGTATGGCGGTTTGTGGAAGGGGGTGAACACGGAGGAGCGATCCAGGACGGTGGTAGCACGAGTTTACCCAGCTTCAGATCCCGCGACGGTGGCGAGATTCTACGTGCTGCTATAATTCACTATATGGCAACAAGTGCTCGATTACAATGATGAGGTTGGCTGTTTCGCTATACGATTGGCCGTATGACTTGTCTCTTGCCTCAAGGGCTGCTCCACCCCGGGCTTATAAAGGCGGCTGGCGTGGGATACACGTTGGTACCGGAGCGGATACAACTTGGAGTCCTAGACTAAGTCCTATGCGTGTACGTCAAGGTAACCCGCCATGGGCCGTCTCTGGATCCGCCATGGGCCTGTCGTCAGTAATCCGCCATGGGCCTGTCTAAGGATCCGCCATAAGCGCATGCGTCCAGTACCATCATGGCAACTCCACCAACTGGGCCGCCCGGTATGGCGAATCCGCCATACCACCCCTGATGGACCACCCTGGCTTGCTGATTTAGGACTACGTCGCTGGTATACCTATTTGGTATATCCCCAACACTCGCGTACAGTATTATTTTTTGTCTTTTTATACAGGCTAGAAATACACATATTTAAGTTTCAAATTTCGTATATATGTAGGCGTTTGCACTGCCTACCTGCAAATATTTTTTTCACAATTTTTTAAACTCGAAAGTATATTGTAGAAAAATACATTGACTTTCCACCACAGGACCCACCTCCCCGCGCGCCTTCATATTAACTGCCGAGTTGCGTTCTAGTGAATATCGTTTCTGAAAATTCCTCCCCCCGTTATATGGCAGGGGTAGTTCTCGTCTTGGAAACTTTCACTGGTTTTTTAAGTACCACATACGAGGACCATCAGGTCCGATCCAAGTTTTATTTTGTATTTTTCAAAAAAAAGTTTTATTTTGTAGAGAAAATAATATAAGAGCTCTTTGAAATTAGTGCCATAAGGTGACGTATGCCCTAGGAAGGACACCGTGAGGCCCAGCCCAGCCCAGCGAATTTGTCCCCGCATATAAATAGGGCGATCGCATCAACCAGATCAACCAAACCTTACATGGAGAAGACCTCAAGCCGCCGGCCGGGGCTGTGCATCACCGTCACGAAGTTCGGTCGATCCAAGACTCCACCGATAGATGAGCCAAGGCGTTGGACCCGTGTCCTCGTCATCCCTCTCGCCAACAACGCCTTGGACGAACATCGCCAGGCAGTCCTAAAAACAACACGGCTCAACACCGGATGAGGCTTTGCCGCCCCCCCCCCCCCCCCCCCCCCCCAGGCCGTGCGGCCATGCGGCCATGGTGGTGTGACGTCCATCCACGATTGCCTTTTGGGGAACAAAGGAAATCGGCGTCGACATGGATGTCCACAGCCGCAACTCTTTGATGAAGGTAAAGAAGGACCTCATGATGATCTCGGTTGCGTAGGTTCTCGCGGGTGCGAGAGATGTATGCATGATTTTTCCATGATGCTATTGTTGCTGTCTTTCCAAGTGTGGTCAAGATTTGTGCATCGTTTATGACGGGGCATGTGTCGGTCACTGAAGGCGCTTCTCGAGACCCAAGAAGCGCCTTTAGCCTCGCTGCATCGGCCATGGCGATAATCGCCACACGACCGGTCACATAAGACGAACAGGTATTCACCACACTTGAAACATAATAATAATAGTAGCATGTAGCCATGCATATGCCTCCACTGTTATATCTCGCAAGTGTGAGAACATATGCACCCGGGATCTTCAACACGTCCTTTTTGACCTTCTTCAAGGAGCTGCTGCCGTGCAGTTTCTGCTTTGTCCAAAAGGCAAAGGTGGGGCTGGAATCGCCGGATGGAAGGCACTTTTTGGACCGACTGAAGCTGTTGTGTTGCCTAGGGCATATCAGGTACGTATTTCGTCCTCACACATCTTCTCTAAGAGAAGTTCGTTCAATTCGTTAGAGACAAGAGAGTCTGATTGCGATCTGAACTTATTACCTAGGAGTGCTGTTGCCGAGTTAAATATTCTCTCTGTGAGCTATTTGCACTTGAGTTTAAAATGTATTGCAATCATATGTCAAAGAACCAGGTCTATGCGGTAGAGAAGGATTTCAATAGAACCATGCATATTGGTTGTCCTTTTTCTTTACTTTTACCATATGCGAAACAGAAATGAATTTGAAAGAGAGAGAGAGAGAGCTATGGCCATGCTACACTATTTTACCCTGTCCATATTGCCCTGAATTTATAAATAATAATAATAATGTTAACAACCAACACTAATCTCATGGACACCGCCCGCAGCGCCACAGCTTGCAGCTCAAAGGCGACTCGTGCAGTTTCTTTGTGTGACGTCAAGGCCCAAGTCTGTCTGCAAGAGCTGTCTTTACTGAGGCTCCTGACTGACAAGTAAACTGACCAAGAGCCACACGTGCGGTCATGGTGGTGTGGCGTCCATCCACAATCTCCTTTTGGAGAACAAAGGAAATCGGTGTTGACATGGATGTCCAAAGCCGCAACTCTTTGATGAAGGTGAAGAAGGACCTCATGACGATCTCAGTTGCATAGGTTCTCGCGGGTGCGAGAGATACATGCATGGTTTTTACACAATGCTATTGTTGTTGTCTTTCCAAGTGTGGTTGAGATTTGCGCATTGTTCATGATGGGGCATGTGTCGATCATTGCCATTACTGACACTACCGGTCATGACGATAATTGCCACATGGCCTGTCACTAACGACGCACAAATATTCACCATACTTGAAACATAATAATAGTATTAGTGTGCAGCTATGCATGCCTCGATGGTTATACTCTCGCAAGCGTGGGAACATATGCACCTGCGATCTTCATTAGGTCTTTTTTGACATTCTTCAAGGAGCTGCCGCTGTGCACGCCCATGTGGATGCTGATTTTTTGCTTTGTCCAAAAGGCAAACGTGGGGTTGGAATCGCGGATGGAAAGCGCAGACAAGCCGTGTCCCGACATCATGTACATCCAGCCTAAAGACCCCACCTTCAAGGCATTTTTGTGTGGTTTTAGGTCCGTCTCTTCTAATTTATGGTTCTTATCATTGGCGATGGTTGCTGGTGCGCTGGTCCTTTGGAGCCTTAGCACGATGACTTTCCATCTCTCTACTACAACAAGCTTTGCCCGGCTCCGATGATGGAGGGGCTAGGACGGCGGCGTGCCTTCGGCTTGTGCTAATGTTTGTAGTCGTCGCTAGGTGGTCCAATGACCGTTTTGTATTTTTTTTATTACATTTAGACTTTTTTGTATTGCTGTTGATGATTATTAATGAATCGGGTGGAATTTTCGCAAAAAAGGCATTTTTTGGACCAACTTAAGCTGCTGTGTTGCCTAGGGATATTAGGTACGTATTTCAAGCTTATACATATCTTCAGTAAGACAAGTTCGTTCAATTTGTTAGAGACAAGAGTGTCTGATTGCGATCTGTACTTATTACCTAGGAGTACTGTTGCCGAATTAAATATTCTCCCGGTGAGCTATTTGCACTTGAGTTTAATACTAGTACATGTATTGCAATCATATGCCAAAGAATTGGGTTTATACGACATAGAAGGATTTCAATAGAACCATACATATTGGTTGTCCCTTTTCTTTACTTTTACCATATGCGAAACAAAATGAATTCTAAATAAAGATAGCTTTGGCCATGCTACACTATTTTAGCATGTTCATATTGCTCTGAATTTAATACAGTAATAATAATGTCAACAATCAACACTAATCTCATGGACACTGCCGCCACCGCCGACAGGTTGCAGCTCAATGGCTACTCGTGCAGTTTCTTTGCGTGACATCAAGGCCCAAGTCTGTCCGCAAGAGCCGTCTTCACTGAGGCTCCTGACTGACCAAGTAAACTGCTTGCTCCTCTTCATAAATCAACCAAACTAGGAAAGGGTAGCGCGGAGGCACTCCGCGCCCGTGTTAGCGACTTGTTGGTGTCTATAGCTAGTTTTCGATCAATAAAAAAAGGTAAGAGAGGATCAAAGATTGTAATGTTTTCTCGATTAAAAGAGGAGACAAATATAGATTGATGTACAGCCATCGTCAAATGACAAACAGATAAGGTAATCATATTTCAGGATGAAAGAAGCAACGAATGATCTAGCGGTGTGGCCGTGAGACAATCAATAAAAAAAGGTAGTAATATTTTTCTAAATAAAAGAGAAGACGAATAATGGAGTATTTTTTAAGGAGTTGCTACGGAGGGAGGCAGTAGTATTCCCGTCGGGTGATCGTGATGCTATAAATAAAAGCGTCGACAAACAGTGGAGTAGGCCTGTAGGGTGCGATTAGCAGTCAATAGAAAAATGTATGAGACAATCAATAAAAGAATATTGTATGTGCAATCCTTCAACCATAATATAATGTATCAAAAAGGTATAAAAAGGTACTATATAGAGTATAAAAGAGGCATGGATAGTAAATTAATTATTTGTGCTGAATAATGAAGCATTTTTTGAAACTATTGTGGAAGAAGGTAGTAGTCTTTCCCCGAGATGATCCTAAGGCAATCAATAGATGAATATAGTAGTATTTTTCTCAAATAAAAGAAGTTGTGAATATTTGTTTTAGGAGGACCTAAAGCTACTATAGAAGGAGGTAGTTGAAAGGGCATGTGCCCCCATGTGTGGTTTTGGTAATTAATGACAATCCCTATGGACTAATGTTTGCATTGAGTTATATTTGTAGGACTTGTCCGTAGACAACGCTTGAGCCATTTGTTGGGTTCAAGGTTGTAAGAAGTTGGATATAAAGAAGATTATGTGATAATCAAGGTGTTATTCAAGGAGTGATCCGAAGTGTGTGTCTTGAGGAATAAGATGGAGTGAACTCTCATGTGCATTCAGGGAGTTGAGCCTATAGAGTGTGTCTTGAGGAATAAGGTGGAGTGAACTCTCATGTGCATTCTCAAGACATCATCATTATGAAAGAAGAAGATAAAGTGCAATGTTGATCAAGTCGAAGCGCAAGTTCAAGATAGGCTTCTAGAAGATATCATTTGCTTGAATCTCGGTGTCCATTTGGTGGTAATGGACATGTGAAGATATTTCTCTAGTGTCTCTCCCATAGTGAAGTATGGGGGAGCAATCCGCAAGACTTCACCGAGCAAGCGCAATCAAGAAAGGTTGTCCAACTTGAGGAGATCAAGATCGTCACCATCTAGCTCAAGTGGAATGCGCAAGGCAAAGGTATGTTCTTGATAGGGTTTCTTTCTTACTGGTCTCATAGTGTGGGAGACCGGGTTTAGGATCGATAGCCGTACTATCAAGAGGGGCTCTCGAGTGAGTAACTTATTCGTATCGTTCGGAGAGAGCTCAAACCTTTGCATACTTGGCATTATCTTTCTTGGTTCTTATTTGGATTTTATCCATGTGAGGTTCTAGAGCTTGTGGTTATTTTCATGACAAGCTCTAGCTCATCAAAAACGGATTTCGTATAGAACTCTTATTGCGTTTTTGGTGTTTGGAGGTTTTACCGGTTCTTCTTTATAGCTAAGTCAAACCTTTTATCATTTGGTTTCATCCTCCTTTGTTGGACTATGATGTTTCTATGGATGAAGGTGTAGAGCTCGTTGTGGTGATTCCAACGAGCCCAAGTTCATCGAAAACGGAGTCCGGATGCAAAAGTTATGGCTGTTTTCGTGTTGATGTTTTTTCTTGGTGGGAAGTTCGGCGCCAGGTCCGGCCGGGCCGGACTCTAGGCCGGGAAATACGGCCCAAGACCGGAAAAATCTGGCGGCCCGCCGAACCACACTGCTGGGGGGCTTTTTGGCGGCCGCCGGACTGTCCGCCGGACCGTCCGGCGAAAAGTCCGGCGGCGCCGGACTTTTCGCCGAACTTTGGCGGGATTTGCTTCCAACGGCCAGATTTTCCCCACCTATAAATACCCTTCTTCTTCCTTGAACCAACCACGTTTTTGGGCTTTTCTCTCCTCCTTTGTTGACCTTCAAAGCTTGCCCTCCCTCCTCACTTCGCTCCATGTTTCTTGCACCTTTCTAAGGGAAAAGAGAGAGGAGATCTAGATCTACATTTTCACCAATCACTTTCTCCTCTAAGTGAGGGGAACCTATTGGATCTAGATCTTGGAGTTCTTTGTGGATTTCCTCTTTGTTCTTCCTCTCATATCCTCCATAGCATTTGTTGCTTTGGTAGGATTTGGGAGAGAAGGATTTGAGCACTTCGTGTGTTCTTGCCATTGCATTTGGTGCATCGGTTTGAGTTCTCCTCGGAGATTCGGTGGTGAAAGCAAGAATCTTATTTCCTCTTGGGTTCTTGGAACCCTAGACGGCTCAGTGGATTTCTTGGGGACCTCCAATTAAGTTGTGGAGATCTTCCCAAGCTTTGTGGTGCCTCCGTGGCGATTATTGGGAGCCTCCAATTGAGTTGTGGAGTGTGCCCCAATTTTAGCGGCTTTGTGGACTTGGGAGCCTCCAATTAAGTTGTGGAGTAGCCACAAGCTTTGTGCGGGTTCGGTGACCACCCTCAAGGGTCCCATAGTGGATCGGGTCTTCCATCTTGGTGGGAGGGCTCGAGGAGATTACGGTGAGCCTCCGTGGCGTTTGGGGAGCCTTGTGCCTCCACACCGCTCCAACGGAGATTAGCACCCGCAATGGTGTGAACTTCGGGATACATCGTTGTCTCCGCGTGCCTCGGTTATTTCTATACCCGAGCTCCTTTACTTATGCAATTTACTTTGTGATAGCCTTCGTGCTTGAAGTTATATATATCTTGCTATCACATAGTTGCTCATCTTGTTTAGCATAAGTTGTTGGTGCACATAGGTGAACCTAGTTTATTTAGGTTTTGTATGATTGGCAAATTAAACGTTAGTTTTATTCCGCATTTGTCAAGCCGCTCGTAAAAGTTTTAAATCGCCTATTCACCCCCCCTCTAGGCGACATCCGTGTCCTTTCAATTGGTATCAGAGCGAGGTCTCTCATTTTAAGGCTTCACCGCCTTGAGAGCAAAGATGTCGTCTAGGGGATTAGTGCACAATGACACTTTTGTATTTGATGGCACTAATTATGATATATGGAAAATTTGCATGCTTAATCATTTTCGTGATATGGACCCAAATATAGAGAGAATTTTAGATATGGGTTTCTCTCCTCCTAAGGATTCCCAAAGTCTATCTTTAGAGGAGAAGAGAAACTCTTATCTTAATTCTCGAGCTTCTAATGTGCTTGTTGATTTTGTGAGCAATGCAGTTATTTTTGCAATCATGCCTTTCTGTAACGCTCATGAGTTTTGGACAAAGATTCAAGAAAAATATGATGTGTCCAACACTATTGAGGATGATTGTATTCCCTCCACTTCCGGCCGTGATGAACTCTCATCCACTTCACCAATGTGTGGCAAGACACAAGGTAACGTTATGGTGAGTGGTGATGAATATTGCAATGTTGATAGTAAGCTTACTTGTGATGACCATTTATATATATCTCATTGCAATGCCTCATCTTTGGACTTAAACACCTCTAGCACCATAAATGCTTTACATGCTTGTGTTGATAGTCCTCGCATATCATGTGCAAGTTGCATGAATAAATCTCATGATGATATGCTTGATTTGTCTTATTTCCATGATACAAATATATCTACTTCCTCTAGTTGTTATGTGTCTAACAATGTAGAGGACAACAATTATTCCATGGGACAAGACAAGATTATAATTAGAGCTTCAAGTGATTCTTCTTCATCATCTCTTGGTTCCCACATGTGCCTTATGGCTAGGTCTTCAAAGGTAACTCCTACTTTGGAACCCAATATATCTAGTGATGATGATGAGGATAATGAAGAAGAGGATGATGACTTTGCCTCTTTATTTGAGAAGAGTGAAATGTTTTTTCAAGCTATTCGTAAGAATAAAATTGCTTGCTCTTACTTCTATAAGATTTTGGCTATTGCCACCGAGAGCAATAAAATTATTGAGGAGCATGAGAATACCATTTCTAATATGCAAGGTCATGCCCGTGATTACGCGGATGAGATCGCGGATCTAAAAGAAGCTCTAGAAGAAGAACAAACCACCAAGGAATCTCTTGAGGAGACCTTTACTTTAGAGTTATCTAAAATAAAGAAATCCTATGATAGAACTCTTGTGGTGGCAAATGATTTTGAAACTAAATATGAAGAGCTTGTAGTTACTTATGCTAAACTCCTTGAGAATGTTGTGCTTCTTAAAAATGACTCTAGGGTCATTTCGTGTGAGCCCATCATTCTCACCGAGTCGCATGAGCAACTTAAAGCTTCAAACTCAAATGAGCTTACTAAATTGCCTTCTCCGCTTTTCAATAGTGATGATGCTTGTGCTACTAACTCTACTTCTTGTGAAGCATCCATCTTGAAGGAGAATGTTGAGCTAAGGGCTCAACTTGATTTGCTAACTAGCAATTATGGGAAATTGGAAGAAAAACATGGAAAACTCTCTAGCTCCCATGAGGATCTTCTAGCTTCCCATGATAGGCTAAAATCAGCTCATGAGGCTATTACATCAAAGGTAACATCTAGTGAGCCCCATGTGGACATTTGCACTACTTCTCAAAATGCCATATTGCCTTGTGCTAGTCCTAGTAATTCATCCACTCATAACATTGCTATATCTTGTGATGAATTACTTTCCTTTCCTTGTTGCTCTAACAGTGAAGCTTCTACTTCCTCTAGTACTTGTGTTGTTACTAACCATGTAGAGGAAATCGAAGAGCTCAAGGCCCAAGTCTCTTCTTTGAATAAAGACTTGGTAAAGAGTCATGAAGGGAAATCCAAACTCGACAATATGTTGAGTGTGCAAAAATCCCCCAATGACAAGAGTGGACTTGGGTTCATCTCCAACAACAAGAAGAAGTCCAAGGTTAACAAGAATAAGAAGGGCCAAGGTCAAATCAAAGATCCGGCCAAGATTGTTTGCTTCAAGTGCAAAAGTGAAGGGCACCATGTTAGATCTTGCCCTTTGAAGATGAAGACACTAGTTGAGAAGCAACAAGGGAAGCGGCCTCAAGTTCAAGGCCATGCTCAACCTCGTGTGGAAGAAAGGTCACTTCCTAAGAAGAATCAAGCTAATGCTCCCATTGTGGAGAAATCAAGTGAGAAGAAGGTGAAGAAAAGAACATGCTACATATGCCGTGAAAAGGGTCATCTATCTTCTTCATGCACTATGGGTAACTCATCCAACCCTATCATAATTGATGATGCTTATTCACTTTGCAAGGATAAGGTTGGCAATGTGTTTGCCAAATATGTTGGCACTCAAAGTGGTGTCAAGAAAAGAACCATTTGGGTTGCCAAGCCTATTGTGACTAACCTCTTAGGACCCAACTTGGTTGGGGACCAACAAGCCAAAACTTGATCAATAGGTGTTTATTGGAGGGCATTGGAGACTTGGCTATATCATGAAGAATTAAGGGATCTTCATCAATATATTGTCTCAAGTCAAGTCAATTGGATTATCTTGTTTATATCATATATCTAATGTTCCTCTTTGCGGTAACATGTTCTCAACTTATCTATATTGAAAGTTACTCGCCCCTTTTGCATGTGTTGGTTGTGTTCCATTACATGTGTTGGTATATGTTGTGCTACCTACTTGTTTTATTTTGATTAATCAAGTATGTACTTGTGGGTTTGCACACCATGTATGTGTGTTTGTGTTTGAGCCTATTGCATCTTCTTTTATATTATTTGGCTCTTTTGAGAGACTAATGGACTATCCCATTTTGGGGGAGTGATATGCTTTGTTACTTCACAATCCTAAATATGTGTGCACATGAGGAATACCACTTAGTGTCGATATTTGAATTTATCTAGTCTCTATGTGGTATGTCATGTTCATGAGAAATTCAAATTCTATAATGTCCATTAATCTTGTCATATTGGATTTCATTTGCCTCTTGTGAAAATAAATGCTTTATCACATTATGGGGGAGTAATATGCTTTGTGCATACTACAAACCAATAAAATGTGTATATTTGAGGTTGTGTCACATGGTGTTGATATTGCAAATTATCTTTCTTCTATGTGACATGTTTGCTCAAACAAGTTTCGATTTGCCAAAAAAAATTATTGCTCTTGTTTTAGATCTTGTTTGTGAGATACATTCTTGGTAGGGTTTTCCTAAAATGTGAAATTCTACATCAAAGTTGGAAAACCATTTGCTTCAAGTTATCCTAATCATTGCTTTGAGTGATTGTTTAACTATTTGAGTCTATCAAGAATATCTTCTTTAGCATGGTGTTTAATTCTTATCCTTTTCATATGCTTCTTGTTGTGAAGATGATCTTGGATTTATGTGTAAAATACCACCGGGAAATTAATAACTCCAAATACCTCTTGCCCTTGGACAATTGGTACTTTATCATGTGGTATATATATTGATCATCTTTATTGGCTATTGCTTTTAATTACCTTATCTCTTGCCAAGAAATGTATTTGTTTTATTTCCCATCGTCTTCCTTGACTCTTGTGAGTCCATTTTTTTTGTTGAACTTGTTTTGTGTTATTCTTAATGTAGGTAGAGATGATGATCCCATTTGTGTGCATTTTGTATTCAAATGCAAAATCATAAATAATGCACTAATCTTGGGGGAGCTCTCCTATATTTGCTATAACATACTCTTATGGCTTATTTCAATTGGTATTGGTTATTGTTGGAAGACAAATCTTTTTGTTTTTGGTACTTAGTGTGCCATCATAAAAGAGTGGAGAGTTTGGTTTATTTGTTGGAACCTTGCTCTCTTTGGGAGAATGGCTATCTCTTTTCTTGATTTTGCTTTATATTATTAAAATGAGATAAGTCATTGGGCATGTGTGTTTTAGTGTTCCTTTATGCTCATTGGTATCTGCTTTGTTCACTTGGTGGACTTTGGAGTCAATCTTGTGTTGAATTGATTCTTTGATATAATTTGGACAACTTTTGGGTTTTTCACACCTTCGTGTGACTCTTTGGTCTTCTTGGTGTTTTGTCCAAATTGTATCTCTTTTGGCTCTTGAAAGTCTTGTGCATGCATATTTACTAAATGTATACTCTATGGCATGCTTTGCTTTCTTTGATCCAATATATAGGGTAAACTCCAATAAATCCTAAATCGGCTAAGATGTGCATGAAATTCAAGTTCATAACTATATGCACATATTTATGTGGAGCTTGTCCTATATATTGTAGTGTCTCTAACTACTTCGGACCCAATGAGTTTGGGGACCATATTGTACTTGAATATGTTTTAGGTACATAGGAGATATGTTGGTGCTTGTCTCAATAATAAGGATGAAGAGGTGACTAGTTGATATTTTGTGGCAAGCTAGGATTATTGAAGAACTCCTATCTACTACATCCTTCCAATGATATCTCGGTAACAAGTATCTTATTCATGCATACTTTTATAGCATCTAACCTTGTGTGGGTCATTTCATGGCATGAAAATCGTTATTTGCAAGGATCTTAATGGAACCTCTCTATTGTAAATGTGTGTAATTTGAGATGAGTGCATATTTTTGGGGAATATATAAAATCATGCTCATGATTCACCTTTCCCAAATATGTCTATCTAGCAATTTTATTGCATATCAATTTCTCAAGTTCCTCACATGTGCAATATTGATGAAAGTGCAAATTTAGTTCTTTCTTTTGGTATACTTATTTGTGAGACTTGTTGCTTTTCTCAAAACATCCCAACTATCTTCTTTCCCTTGTTGATATTTGTGATGTCTTTGAAATGTTTGTGGTTGAAGTTCTTCAATATGCAATAAGATAAATTGAACCTTTGGCCATGCTTTAAAAGCAAAATTCTCATTGGTATATTGCATGAACTTGTTTAGATATCATGTTCTATTCTTTGTATCTATTTTATGTATATATGTTTCTTTGTGATAATTATCTTTGTGATGTTGTCTACTTAGAAACTTATACACATGAGAGATGATATCTCCTTAATTGATATCTTATTTTTTCCTTGTGTGTTGGGATGGAATGCTAAGCAATATCATTTATTGAGGACTATGTGGATGCTCTATGTACATCTTTGTACTAATCTTTTAATATGCTTTGTCATTCATATCTCACATTCCTTTGGTTGGGCCGTTTAATATGTTGGTTCTTTATTTGTTGCTCAACCATTTTCTTGATGCAAGTGTTAAACTTGATTTCTTTTCTATGGTCTCTTGCTAATAGTTCCTTTTAAATGGTATTGAGGGAGTGAGGATTCCATGTTGTGCAAATTGTATTCAAATGCAGACATTCTATCTTGTGCATGTACCTTGGGGAGCTTCCTCATTTCATTTTAAAGCATCATTTTGTGGTTATCATAGTATTTGATGTCACTTGGTATCATGATGTTTTGAATAATATCGAGGGAGTGATGATTCCATGTTTGTGCACCTTATACTTTAATTCAAATGGAATATGTTGTGCACAAACCTTGGGGAGCTTCTTCATATTATTTAAAGCATTGTTTTGGTCTTCTCATAATATCTTTATTTGATTCGCTATTTGGATCTTTTGATTGCTATCTTCATTTGTTGGAAGTTTAACCATCATGTCATCCTATTTTGTTTGCAATCTTTGATCCTCAATATAGGTTGATTTCCTCCAATTTTTTGTTCTTGAATTTGTGCATGTGTTTTCATTTTTTTTTGTTCCATGCACACCTTGAGGAGGAACTCTCACTATATTGGCCTTCTAAGCCTTTCCGCCCATTTTGGCAATGGATGCCAATGGGGGAGAAGTTTCGAGGGTTTGAAGGGAATTGGGTTTCGTGCTTTTGTTTTGTTCTTAAGCATTTGCCTTGCATGCCTTGCATGGTTGAGTATATATAGTGGAAACTCCACCAACAACATTGGTTGGCAATATATGCAATGAAATTCAAGTTCATTCACATGTGCATAGATTGTGGGGGAGTTTGCTCTATATATGATGGTTCTACTAACATCACATACTTTTGTAGTATTTGATGTTAGTGTAACCATCTTAGTCCTTTAAATTCATTATATAAACCCTCTCAAAGAGATTGTCATCAATTACCAAAATAGGGGAGATTGAAAGGGCATGTGCCCCCATGTGTGGTTTTGGTAATTAATGACAATCCCTATGGACTAATGTTTGCATTGAGTTATATTTGTAGGACTTGTCCGTAGACAACGCTTGAGCCATTTGTTGGGTTCAAGGTTGTAAGAAGTTGAATATAAAGAAGATTATGTGATAATCAAGGTGTTATTCAAGGAGTGATCCGAAGTGTGTGTCTTGAGGAATAAGATGGAGTGAACTCTCATGTGCATTCAGGGAGTTGAGCCTATAGAGTGTGTCTTGAGGAATAAGATGGAGTGAACTCTCATGTGCATTCTCAAGACATCATCATTATGAAAGAAGAAGATGAAGTGCAATGTTGATCAAGTCGAAGCGCAAGTTCAAGATAGGCTTCTAGAAGATATCATTTGCTTGAATCTCGGTGTCCATTTGGTGGTAATGGACATGTGAAGATATTTCTCTAGTGTCTCTCCCATAGTGAAGTATGGGGGAGCAATCCGCAAGACTTCACCGAGCAAGCGCAATCAAGAAAGGTTGTCCAACTTGAGGAGATCAAGATCGTCACCATCTAGCTCAAGTGAAATGCGCAAGGCAAAGGTATGTTCGTGATAGGGTTTCTTTCTTATCGGTCTCATAGTGTGGGAGACCGGGTTTAGGATCGATAGCCGTACTATCAAGAGGGGCTCTCGAGTGAGTAACTTATTCGTATCGTTCGGAGAGAGCTCAAACCTTTGCATACTTGGCATTATCTTTCTTGGTTCTTATTTGGATTTTATCCATGTGAGGTTCTAGAGCTTGTGGTTATTTTCATGACAAGCTCTAGCTCATCAAAAATGGATTTCGTATAGAACTCTTATTGCGTTTTTGGTGTTTGGAGGTTTTACCGGTTCTTCTTTATAGCTAAGTCAAACCTTTTATCATTTGGTTTCATCCTCCTTTGTTGGACTATGATGTTTCTATGGATGAAGGTGTAGAGCTCGTTGTGGTGACTCCAACGAGCCCAAGTTCATCGAAAACGGAGTCCGGATGCAAAAGTTATGGCCGTTTTCGTGTTGATGTTTTTTATTGGCGGGAAGTTCGGCGCCAGGTCCGGCCGGGCCGGACTCTAGGCCGGGAAATCCGGCCCAAGACCGGAAAAATCCGGCGGCCCACCGAACCGCACTGCTGGGGGGCTTTTTGGCGGCCGCCGGACCGTCCGGCGAAAAGTCCGGCGGCGCCGGACTTTCCGCCGAACTTTGGCGGGATTTGCTTCCAACGGCCAGATTTTCCCCACCTATAAATACCGTTCTTCTTCCTTGAACCAACCACGTTTTTGGGCTTTTCTCTCCTCCTTTGTTGACCTTCAAAGCTTGCCCTCCCTCCTCACTTCCCTCCATGTTTCTTGCACCTTTCTAAGGGAAAAGAGAGAGGAGATCTAGATCTACATTTTCACCAATCACTTTCTCCTCTAAGTGAGGGGAACCTATTGGATCTAGATCTTGGAGTTCTTTGTGGATTTCCTTTTTGTTCTTCCTCTCATATCCTCCATAGCATTTGTTGCTTTGGTAGGATTTGGGAGAGAAGGATTTGAGCACTTCGTGTGTTCTTGCCATTGCATTTGGTGCATCGGTTTGAGTTCTTCTCGGAGATTCGGTGGTGAAAGCAAGAATCTTATTTCCTCTTGGGTTCTTGGAACCCTAGACGGCTCAGTGGATTTCTTGGGGACCTCCAATTAAGTTGTGGAGATCTTCCCAAGCTTTGTGGTGCCTCCGTGGTGATTATTGGGAGCCTCCAATTGAGTTGTGGAGTGTGCCCCAATCTTAGTGGCTTTGTGGACTTGGGAGCCTCCAATTAAGTTGTGGAGTAGCCCCAAGCTTTGTGCGGGTTCGGTGACCGCCCTCAAGGGTCCCATAGTGGATCGGGTCTTCCATCTTGGTGGGAGGGCTCGAGGAGATTACGGTGAGCCTCCGTGGCGTTTGGGGAGCCTTGTGCCTCCACACCGCTCCAACGGAGATTAGCATCCGCAAGGGTGTGAACTTCGGGATACATCGTTCTCCGCGTGCCTCGGTTATTTCTATACCCGAGCTCCTTTACTTATGCAATTTACTTTGTGATAGCCTTCGTGCTTGAAGTTATATATATCTTGCTATCACATAGTTGCTTATCTTGTTTAGCATAAGTTGTTGGTGCACATAGGTGAACCTAGTTTATTTAGGTTTTGTATGCTTGGCAAATTAAACGTTAGTTTTATTCCGCATTTGTCAAGCCGCTCGTAAAAGTTTTAAATCGCCTATTCACCCCCCCCCCTCTAGGCGACATCCGTGTCCTTTCAGTAGTCATTTATGAAGTTGTTGGTGAACAATTACAGGTGGAGAATCATTGTTCGCGCAACAATAAATATTGCAGTAGAATTACCATAAGAAATAAGTATGGACAAATTACCATTGGAAAATTAAGGATGAAGAATTACTCAACGTGATCAGAAGGAGAAGGTCATAGTATTTTTGTCAAATAAAAGGGGCGGTTTATATTGGAGTATTTTGTTTCCCGAAATTATTGTAGAAGGATCTCGTAGCTACTGCAGGAAAGGGCGTTTACTATTGGAGAGTTTTACATTGGGGAATTCACTCCTAAAGATTGGCCTTTCGTGCACCATTGAGAAAGTATGGTTGGATCATTACCGTCGGAGAATGATCGCCGAGGTTGAAGATCAGTGGTAAAAAACCTCCTTTCATGAGCCATGGGAAAACTATTGGTGTGAAATTACTGTCCAGAAAGTATGCCCGAACAAAAAAAAATACGGTTGGGTAATTACTGTCCAAAAATTGTTGCTGGAGTTGAAGGTTTCTACCTAAAACATGATGTAATCGAATCACTAAAAAAATTAATTTGTTGTATGAGCATCCCAGAGCTATTACAGGAAAAGACGTTTATCGTTGGAGAGTTTTATGGTGGGAAATTAATGCTAAAAAATAGTACACCATTGAGGAAGCACGACTGGATAATTAGCGTCGAAGATTGATCGCGAGGTTAGAAATTTGTGTTAAAACCGCCTTTTATAACCCTTGGGGAAAAAGCTATTGTGAAATTAATGTCCAAAGTGTATGCACGAAAAAAATTATGGTTGAGTAATTACCATTCGGAAATTGTTGCTGAAGCTAAAGGTTTCTACCGAAAAAATTAAATTACTGGAAAAAAATTAGTAAGTATGCCCGAACGAAAAAAATACGGTTGGGTTATTACTGTCCAAAAATTGTTGCTGGAGTTGAAGGTTTCTACCAAAAAAATTAATGTAATCGAATCATTGAAAAAAATGAAGTTGTTGTATGAGCATCCCGGAGCTATTACAGGAAAATGATTTTATCGTTGGAGGGTTTTACAGTGGGAAAATTAATGCTAAAGAATGGTGCACCATTGAGGAAGTACGGCTGTATAATTAGCGTCGGATATTGATCGCGAGGTTAAAAATTTGTGTTAAAACCGCCTTTTATAACCCTTGGGATAAAGACTAACGTCCAAAGAGTATGCACGAAAAACACATAGTTTGGTAATTATCATTCGGAAATTGTTGCTGAAGCTAAAGGTTTCTACTAAAAAATTGTTGTTAACGAATCACTGAGAAAAACAATATTATGCACTGTTCACACGGGACACTGTTCATGCGCGGCTACCAACTTAAAAACAATTGACAGTCTAGAAAATACGTTAAGGTAATTACCGCAGGAAATAACTGCGGAAGTTAGACGTTTGTGACAAAAAATTACTGCAAAAAAATAATTGTAGTTGCATTGAGACCAGCGAAAAAATTCTATAAAAAAACAGCTGTCGTGAGATCAAAATCTAGTGATCGCAGCTGTACCAAACACTGTTCATTGTGTCTCATGAACAGTGCTGGCATGACGTGGACATGCTAAGAGCACGCTAATCTCTTCAGCCATTATATATGTATAGATATAGATGGGTCAAATCTGTAAAAGGTCAGCATTCTGTAATATTATTGATGCAAGATATTCACACTCTTTGAAAGGTCTGTTTCATTGCATTTCTTACTGGAGCTACACCCCCAGTTAATGGTATCAATTAGTACTAACTGGAATCGACCTAGCCATGCCTGTGATATACTCCCTCCGTTTCAAAATATAAGATGTTTTAGGTTTGTGAAGTAAATGTATCTAGACATGCTTTAGTGTGTATATTCAAATGAACCTACACACTAAAAGATATCTAAATACACTTACTTCACAAAGCTAAAACATCTTATATTTTGAAACGGAGGGAGTACTACTGACCAATCAAACTCGCTAGTTAGGTACCAATTGGATTATATGTTATTATACACTACTCTCTCTGAGATGGAGATCGACACATGTTTAATTACTTTAAGTGTACAATTCATACTAAATGAATTACAGGAATTCACTAATTAGGACGCAAAACACAACGGCGCAAAAGTCAGTATAGAAAGAGAAACCTATCTTCATTATCTCGCGTTTTCAGTCGCAGAAGTTCCAGATGGCGATAATCGTTTCAAGTGCTCTCCTCCTATACGCGATGGCGCCAACAAGGAGAATCTCTGGGGATCTCTGCTTGTACGCCACCCCATATCCTTCTCAATTATGACTTTGCTGCAACCTGGTGATCAACAGCTCTAGCTAGGCTAACATGTCAGGATGGCACATCGACATGCTCAGCTCAGACCACTCGCCGTCGATTCCCCATCTCAAGCTGATGGAGGAAGGAAACTTCTTGAAGGCATGAGGAGGCTTAAGCATGCACATTTTTCAGCAGAACCATCGTGTTAAACTGCTAGGTAGAGAGCAGATGTCACTTCAGTGTCTTCTTTCCCGCAAACGGTTTGTCCTCCCTGTAACATGGTCACACGGGAAAAAGTACGGCATCACTCTGAATCAGCTAGTCTCGTGGTGGAGCGAGAAGCCCGCTGAGCTTTGCGGGGCAAAAGAACAAGGTATACAACCCGTGCATATCAGGATGCAGAGCCTGGTGGGGAGTTTTCTTTTCCATTATCTTAAAAACTGAAGAATCGCTAACTAAAAAAATTCTGTTTTACTATTTTACCTTCTTTTGCCAGGTTACCTTCTGCCGTCTTACTTGAGACTTAGAATTCGTATGATCTCCCATAGTAGATTGAAATGGTTGAACTGAAACCACACAACTCAAGTGCATCACTGGTTTTGTGCAGGGGGCTATTCTGCCGGGATACCACGCCGACATTGTGGTCTGGAAACCCGAGGCACAGTTCCATCTCGATGAGCAGCATAGGATCTAGAAATTTACTATGCCCCGAGCCACCTTTAGTAACTATAGCTACATCGCCTCCTATAGCCGTGCTATAGTACATCGTCAAGCCTAAGCATCACCGCTGCGCCCCGGGCCGTGGCCCTGCTTGCCAGGGGCCTAGATCCGCCCCTGTCGATGAGGGCCATGCCGTATACCACAAGCACAGGGTTTGCTTCTTGATTCCAGAGAAGTAAATTAAATGAATCTTGTATGTCCCAACAATTTTGTCAATTTGAGATTAAACCAAACTGATTTTGCATTTTGGTTGCAGAACATTTCGGCATATCTAGGAAAAGAGCTCATGTCGACGTTCGTGAGAGGGAACCTCGTGTTCGCGGAAGGGAAGTATGAAGGGGCTGCTTGCGGTGTCCCCATCCTCGCCAAGTAAAAATGTAGAGCTACCGTTGCTGATTCTAGCGTATATGATCGTGCGCGTGTATGTTGATTCTTAGTTGTTTGTTTCCTTGTGTATAGTTGAATCCATAGCATGCCCATTATTGTTGTATACCCATCCATTTATTGGATCGCACTGCATTGTGCCTCACTTGGACAGCACAATGTAGGATATCTGAATCTACTTTTTCTGAAATATTCAGATGTACTCCTATTGTATGTGTAAGTACAATCCTAATGCCTGAATGTAAAAATAAGTAAATGCGTCCTAGAGGGGACGGTTGGCTTTTATGTCGGAGCGGCGGCCCCGTATGAGTTGGTGTGATGGTTGTGGTCTGCGGTCGGCTGCCTTTGTTGGTGTAGATTGGGCTACGGGTTGACGATTCGTGCGGCATTGCAGCTTGAGAGCGAGCGGAGGTATGTCGGGACGGCGTTCCTGGAAGGTGGTGGACTTGGTTGATCACGCAGGGCGCGACAGAGCAGCGAAAAGTCGGAGCGGCGGCTTCGAGTGTTTGGCAACTTTGAGGATGTTTGACCTTGTGTCGTGTGGGCGATAAGGTGTCTCTCGTTGTTGGTCGTCGGCACATCTAGCACCTCTTCTGGCGCATGGGTTTGGAGATGCAGTCTTCACCTTTGCTAGAGCGTCCCGAGTCCGCTCCTTCCTTCCATAGTAGACGCGGCTTCTTCTCTTCAGCAGTGGTGGGAGATTGGCTAGTCTGGTGAAGTGGGTAACCGTCGGTTTTGTTCGTTTGGTTGGCGTCATGTTGTGGTCTTCGATGTGTCTTCGACATGTGTGGGTGGGCTATGTTGTGTTGGCGTTTGGGTGGGTTTGGCCCTATTGTATCGGTTTTTGCCCAGTTTTCCACTAATTAACTGGGCATCTTCTTCTTAATTAATGGATAAGGCAAATCTTTTGCCTTCATTTCAAAAATAAAAATAAAATAAGTAAATGCACTGCTTTTGTGTTTCTGAATCATTTCAGATAAAAGTCACTGTATTCGAATTTGCAGGAGCTCGAGCACCACACGATATACAGACGTCTTAGGAAGCGTTTCTAGGTAATACGTTTCATCTTCTAGTAAGCGGTATTGCCGTTTGCATTTTGGATAAGGCTCAACGCGGCCGCGCGTTCCAACTCCCACCTCCGTTTCCGGCGGGAAGCGGAGACCTCCCGGTCCGACGGCAATGGCCACCACCACCTCACACCTCACCCTCCTTCTCCCGCCCACACTCCCCAGTAGGATCTCCCTCCCCATCCGCCTCCTACGCACTTCACACGCTCCGCCGCGACGCCTCAGGACGGCCGCCGCCTCCCGAACCGTAGCGTCCCCCGCCCCGCCGGAGGCGGCGGAGGAGCTGCGGCTGGAGACGGAGTCCGCGCTCGAATGGGGCGGCGTATGCGCGCGGCTGGCCGACTTTGCCTCCAGCACCGCGGGTCGCGCCGCCTGCTCGGAGGGCCGGGTCCCCGTCGGCCGGAGCCGGGACGAGAGCGAGCGGCTGCTCGAGCAAACCTCCGCTGCGGTGGCGCTGCTCTCGTCGTTGGCGCCGATAGATTTCGGTGGCGTGAGCGACGTGTCCGCGGCCGTCGCCGCCGCGGCCCGTGGCCGGCTGCTCACCGTGAGGGAGATATGCGGCGTCGGGCGCAGCCTCCAGGCTGCGCGCGGGGTGTTTGAGCAGTTGAAGGGGCTCGCCGAGGAGATGCCAGATGGGAGGTAAGGGGGTTGGTTCGGCTTAATTGCTAAGTGGAAATGGAACCGAGCATGTACACTACTTAGCGATTTGGTACACATATAACATTGATCAATCCAAGTTAGTTTAGTGAAGATTGTAGCTGTTAAGTTTTGTTTGTGCAAGTAGCATGCAGTTTTAGGCTAAAATTCCTAATGCACTCCCCCTTATGGACAATATCCAAGTTACGCAAGTCAGCTTTACATTGCATAGTTTTTATCTACCGATGGATTAAAATCATAAGATGTTTTGTTGATCATGCTTTTACAGGTACTCTCCTCTTCTGGATATACTGCAGGACTGCGACTTCTTGACAGAGCTTGTAAAAATGATAGAGTTCTGCCTCGACTCCAATCTTTCTATGGTCCTCGATCGGGCCAGCGATAAACTGGGAACGATCCGCAAGGAAAGGAGGATGAACATCGACGTGCTAGAATCTCTGTTGAGAGATGCATCCACGAAGATCTTCCAGGCAGGTGGGGTTGACAGCCCTCTGGTCACTAAGCGCCGCTCTAGAATGTGTGTTGGTGTTAAAGCTTCACACAAGCATTTGGTCCCTGGTGGAATTGTTCTGAGTTCCAGTGGCTCTGGTGCGACATACTTTATGGAGCCCAGAGATGCTGTCCAGCTGAACAACACGGAGGTAAAACTCGCAGGCGATGAGAGAGCTGAGGAACTGGCAGTATTGGGCTTGCTAACTTCAAGAATAGCAGATTCCAGACTGAAGATCAGGCAGTTGATGGGGAAAATATTGGAACTGGACCTGGCTTGTGCTAGAGGTTCATATGCCCTACAGATAAATGGTGTGAGGCCAGCCTTCAGTAACAGGGACAACAGTAGTCAATTGGATCCAAGCAGCGCATGTTCAGTATTTATCGAGGGCATTCAGCATCCTTTGCTCCTTGAACAGTTTCGTGGAATTGTGAAAGAATCAGGTGCCGAAGCCGGGAATGGACAGCTTTCTAATGAAGTCCGTGTCTCTGCGATGCCTGTTCCGTTGGACATGCGTGTGAAGAATGATACTAGGATAGTTGTGATCTCTGGACCCAACACTGGAGGTAAAACTGCTACAATGAAGACCTTGGGATTGGCCTCTCTGATGTCAAAGGCTGGAATGTTCTTCCCAGCCAAAGGAAGGCCTAGGCTTCCATGGTTTGATCAGGTTCTTGCAGACATTGGTGACCACCAGGTAGTTTCTGTCTTTTGAAGAGAGTTTCTCTTATCACTTGCGGGACAAATATGCTTATTGATGCAAACTGTTTTCTGGATTGAAGTCGCTGGAGAATAGCCTCTCTACCTTCAGTGGGAACATATCACGTCTTCGCAAGATTGTAGAAGTTGTATCGAAAGACTCTCTTGTTCTTATTGACGAGATTGGCAGTGGTACTGATCCATCAGAAGGTGTATCCCTTTCAACGAGCATTTTGAAGTATCTTGCTGGTAGACTAAACTTGGCCATCGTGACAACCCATTATGCTGATCTAAGTCGTCTCAAATCTGTTGATGATCGATTTGAGAATGCTGCAATGGAATTTTGTTTGGAAACTCTGAAACCAACATATCAAATCTTATGGGGCAGTACTGGTAATTCAAATGCACTAAGCATTGCAAAGTCAATTGGTTTTGATCAGAAAATACTTGATCGGGCACAAGAATGGGTTGAAAAATTATTGCCTGATAAACAGAAGGAACGTCAAGGTTTACTTTACGACTCTCTACGAGACGAACGAAACCTTCTGGAGTCTCAGGCAAATGAAGCAGCATCTGTTCTTTCAGATGTTGAGGGGCTGTACAATGAGGTGCGCATCGCTTACTCTTACTACCTGTTTTAACATTAGCACTGTATTGCTCTGAAAAGGACCCTCTTTGTGCTTTTGCTTGAAGTTTTGCTAGTATATAATAATTCTATTTTCCAGATTCTTTCAGAAGCTGATGACCTAGATAACCGAGTTGCTGCTTTGAGGGCAATAGAGTCTCAGAAGGTACAACAAGAGTTGAAGTTTGTGAAGACTCAGATGGACCTGATAATCAAAAACTTTGAAGTTCAACTTCAGAATTCAAAACTTGAACAGTACAACTCAGCGATGAGGAAAGCAGAAGCTGCGACTGCTTCATTGGCTGCTACCCATCAGCCAACTGAGTTTACTTTCAGTGACGATGACAACAAGAGTTCTTATGTTCCACAAATTGGAGACAAAGTGTACGTTGAAGGGCTGGGAGGCGGAAGTACGGCTACTGTTGTTGAGATACTCAGTGAAGATGGGAGCTGTATTGTTCAGTATGGGAAAATAAAGGCCCGGACCAAGAATAACAAGATGAAGTTGGCCCAAAGAGACACAAAGGAAACATTAGCTTCTTCCGTACAAAGAAAGGTGGGCTTTGTATCTGCTCTGTATCGATCATCCACTTATATTTATTTTATTATATTTTAATTTTCACTTAGCATGCAACATAACAAATTCGGATATTCTAGAGAACTTTTATAATGTACCCACTGTTATAGTTTATCTGGTAGTAGTATATTTTATCAAGATAACTGTCAAAATAGTCTAGGTTATGCTCACTGCTCATAGCCTATTAGTATTTGTAGGTTGAGTTGAGTTAGTATGTCTAGTTAGCACTCATCAGTTGGCCCAGTGTGTGCTGTTCTGCATAGACACGGGGTGCATTCTTGGGCTGCTGGTTCCTTTAAGCTCTAATCGTCTCAGCAAACTTGGTTGCAGATGCTAGGCTATTGCATCCAGGTTCTCAGTATAGGAACTCAACTTTTGGCTGACATATATTGTCTCTTTTTATCGAGTTTGGCTGGATGAACCTTTAGACTGAAAATAATATCGTATGCTCCCCAACAAACTGGCCATTATCATTAGAACCATGCAGTGATGCCATATCTACCATCCTACTTTATGTCGGTATTCTCTCCGTCCTACACGTGGCATGTTAATATGGCAAGCCAGGGAAACCGAGTGAGCTCGAGCCCTACAGGATGCATTGAATCTGACTTGCTGGTATTGATGATTCCGGCTTTAGTTCGGGCAGATGCAGCAGTGTGGAACCAAGATAGGCTGGCCAGACATCGGTTCATGCAAGCTAAGATAGACTGGTGCATGCATCCACCTTAATTGAACTGCACTGTCATACGTAGGCTGCGCATGATTGGCGTGGTCAACATTGTCTATTATCGTGGCCTGTTTTCTAATCTTGTCCTTGATAGGAGTCCACGTCTCTTTCTGATGAGTTAATTTTGCTTCGGCGCTGGCAGGGGCGGACAGTAAAGCGGTCGACAGCAGAGGTGGCGCAGGGCGCCACCATTTCCTTCGCTCCCGCCGTGCAGACGTCCAAGAACACAGTTGATCTGCGGGGACTGCGGGTCGCCGAGGCGTCCCACGAGCTCCAGATGGCGATCGACGGGTGCAGGTCCTACCAGGTCCTCTTTGTTGTTCATGGCATGGGCACGGGGGCAGTGAAGGAAGTCGCCCTCGGTATCCTCCGCAGCCATCCTCGGGTGGCCAAGATCGAGGACGAGAGCCCCCTGAACTATGGCTGCACCGTCGCCTACATCGAGTAAACGTGTCGCAACTCTCCATTGCAGAGATACACCAGCAATACTTGTACATTCCAGATCATTATACACAGCACACCTGGAACTATACAGTACTGCATACAACGCAGTGCAGTCAAATTTGAGGCTCCATTTGTTCAGATTGCTGAATTTTGTCCCGATTTCTGGCAGAATTGAACTGTTAAATTTTGAATGCACGACTCAATTAATCGACACAGGAGGGACAGGTTGTTGCTGGGACAGGGATGGCCCAGGAATTAATCGACACTATTGTGCTGGTTATTCTGGTGGATATACGATGGTGCCATTCAAGTTTGCCCGTGTGGGCAACGGATTCGTGCATCCACGGACATGTGAATCAGTGCTTAAGCCCTGTCCTACAAAATCGTAGATGGTGGGTGCACGCATCAGGCCATCAGCACATGCACGCTTTTTCTGGAGGCTTGAATGGGCACGCAGAGTTTTATATGCCGAGTGAGGGCTGGAACTTCATCTGTTGCTCTTAGCCGTAGCATGTTCGGCATGAAGATGGCACGACCAAAAAGGTAACTATTACAGTATTACTGCATCTCCAGTGCCAAACCACTTACGTACCAGTTTATATGACGCGAAGGGAGAGACATTTAGATATGTTTCAGAAATGATGTTGCACAACTTCGTGTGCTCACCTCAAACACACACCGAGGTTCTTCTCGCCTTCTCGGAGATTCATGCATACCAAACTGCGGCTTGTCAATGCTTGTTCGGATGGATTCTGAATTTCGGGGCTGTTTTTATTCAAAGAGTTTCATAGGAGATTTAGATGTCTGGATTACTTTGCCCTTTTTTTGTAGGAATTTTATCCCCATTTTTTCTTACCGCGACTACGGCGGGCTTACGCCAGCTTGAACATTTTATAAGAGCAAGTACAATAAGACACAGTCAGCAGACTATAAGTATTAGAATATTATATTTTTGATGAGTTGGAGGAGTGAGAAGAGGAGAGAGAAGAGTAGTGGGGTCTCATGCAAGAGCTAGCTCAAGCACATGCTCCTATGCACTTTGTGAGAGTGTCAAGTGGGCCACACATTGATAAAGTGATACATTTTTGTAGCTAGCTATTATACATATTGACTATAAGATGGCTATAGATGATATGGCAATGACATATAGCCAACAACGGGCTCTTCTATTGCTCTTGCTCTAACTCATCAAACAAGTACAATCAGGAATTTTATCCCCAGTTTTAGTCAAACCTCTTAAGCAAATCTGAATTCATGTTTTCTGCGAATGGAACAAGCTCTCATCATGAAAATGTCAACTCTTATAGGATCTGAGAAAAACAAAATAGTAAAAAATGGGGCCAGGTTTGTCTAGGGGCATCAAATCCCGGCCAAATTCCGGCAATTTAGACAAAATTAACCCAAACGTGAAACGATTTCAAATAATAAACCATCGGTCAAAGTATTTCAAAAAAATAACCTCTTTTTGCTTCGCCATTCACGGTGGCGAAGCAGGTAAGCGTGCGTCGCCAGGGGGAGTGGCGAGGCGGGGGAGTGCGTCGCCACTCACGGTGGCGAAGCAGGTTAGCGTGCGTCGCCACGCTCGGTGGCGAAGCAGAATAGGGTTAGGATTTACCCCCCAGCGCCCGACCCGGCCCCTCTCTCCCTCACTTCTCCCTCCCAACCTCTCTCTCCCCATCCAGTGGCGGCGGCGGCTGGCACACTCCCCTCCTTCCCCTTGCTCAAGATCTCCAAGAACAAGAAGAATCCTTTGCTCAAGATCTTCACCAAGCCCACCAAGGTACTCTCCCTCCAATCCCCTTGCTCTTCTCCCTCTTCCCCTTCTCTAATCCCCTTGTTTGAGGGTTGATTCATGGATTGATATGATTGATGCATGGATTGATATGGTTGATTGAAATCAATGTTTTTGATGGATGGATTTGGTAACCCTAGTTAGTGATGGATGGATTTGTATTAATTTGTATGGTGGAGTTGTAATGTGCAATTTGTTTGAATATGGTAGAATTTGGGAACCCTAGTTGTAATGTGCAATTTGTTTGAATATGGTGGAGTTGTTATGTAGCTTGTTATTTAACTAGCAAATTGTTTGAATATGGTAGAATTTGGGAACCCTAGTTGTAATGTGCAATTTGTTTGAATATGGTAGAATTTGGGAACCCTAGTTGTAATGTGCATGGATTGATATGGTTGATTGAAATCAATGTTTTTGATGGATGGATTTGGGAATCCTACTTAGTGATTGATGGATTTGTATTGATTTATATGAATTTGTATGGTGGAGTTGTGATGTGCAATATGTTTGAACAATGTAGCTTGTTATTTAACTAGCAAATTTAGATTAGTTGTGATGTGCAATTTGTGTGCTTCATAATATGTATGAAATTAGTGAAAATTATTATTTACATATTATATGGATTTGTTGTAGATTAAATTTTTAATTATGTGCATATATGCTCACATATATGTTAATAGATGAATTTTATAGTTGAAGTTAATTTTAGATTAATTGTATAGTTGTAGATGAAATATTGGAGATATATTTTTATAGAAGAATTGTATGAATTATGTGCATATATGCTCACATTATAGTCGGATTGTTTAGGATGGAGGATTTAAGTAATGAAAGCATTCTCGAGGGTGAAGTTGATGTTCGTCACCGTGCCTATATGATGTCCGAGAAGAAGAAGGTAATTATAAAACCAAGTACTCAAATGTAATATTCTTAAGCGTGAATTGGTATGTGACATCATGCATGTATGTTCGTCACCGTGCAGATTTTTGGACCATTGCGACTGAGGTACAACCAGATGACATCAACGGCCATGAACTACGATGAGCGGTACACCCCCTATATCCGCAATCTAGGGCTTCTACCGTTCATCCATATGGTCACCCGGACGACACTCAACGTGAATCCTGCCGCGATCACCGCGCTTGTGGACCGGTGGAGGCCGGAGACCCACACCTTTCACCTCCGGACCGGCGAGATGACGGTCACGCTGGAGGACATGGCGATGATACTTGCGCTCCCCATCGAGGGGGATCCTCTTTGTATCGATACATCCTCCGATGATTGGCGCGGGAAGATGTTAGATCTCATTGGGAAGTGCCCCGGGGATACTCTCAACAGGCAAGGAGTAAAGTTGAGGGTCCCCGCGGGGGCAACTTTCAAATGGATCTCAGATAACTTCGGTACGTGCCCTGAGGATGCCGATGAGGATCTCGTCAAGATCTACGCCCGCGTGTACGTGTGGTATGTTATCACACGGAGTCTGTTCAATGACACTAGTGGGAAGACCGCGCACTGGCATTGGCTGAAGGCGCTCACCGTCATGGATAAGAAGTGGAGCTGGGGCACTGCTGCATTGGCTTGGTTGTATCGTCAGGTAATGAGTTGTTTTGTCCACTCCGTACATTTGCTCTCCATTTTGGCTACATTCTTGTTATTGATGTTTGCTTTCATACCTTCTGCAGCTTGACGATGCTTGTTGTAGGACAGAGCCACAAGCTTGTATTGCTGGTTCCCTGCTTCTTCTTTCGGTGTGGAGTTGGGAACGGTTCCCTGTTGGACGGCCAAAAATTGGTCCTCGTAGAGACTGGGACGATGGTGACGACCGCCACCGGTATCCCACGTTTGCTCACTATTGGGACCAGCATTCTGAGTTCACTTCTGACCCAGAACAAGCATATCGACAATACACCAACGAGTTTGACAACCTAACCCCTGAGCAGGTAAAAAACTCTATTCCCTCACTCTCTCGTCTCGGGTATTTAGGATCTTCATTATTGGGCATGTTGTAGGTGATATGGCAACCATATGGCAAAGGATATTCTTACGGGGCGCCTTCTTACGGTGACGCTGCCTGGGAGATTAACCCTGCTTGCATGGCTGAAAGAGTTCTGTTTCATATGCGTTGCCCGTTGATATGCATGTGGGCTGTTGAGCATCACTTGACGCAGCGGGTTATGCGGCAGTTTGATCTATATCAAGAGTACCCGCCGATGTATGAGGACATGGATCGTATGCTTCACCGGTATGAATCCTTTTTCCGCCGTTGCGCCATTGTGTAATGTAATTCTTGTTTGTTGACAGTGTGCTATCTTATTATGCAGCTATGACAGGATAAAACATCGGAAGACAGATTGGCCCAATATTCACAAGATGCATATCAAGACGTTTCAACAACGTGTGACGGAGACTAAGCGGGCAAAAGGAATAAATTTAGCGGACCATTCTGATGAGGGTTTCAACAACTATCTCCGTTGGTTTCAACCTCGGACTCGTTTGCAGCTTCTTCCGGATGCCTACACGGATGACATTTTGGAAGAACCTTTGCCGTTCGACCAGCTTGGCAATCTTGCTTACAATAAGCTTGTCAGAGAGGGGCGCCAAGTCCCTTTTGCTTCATCGATTAACTTTGTGGTAAGCTTGTTCTTCTTTTTGGAATCTCACTACTATCTCTACTTGTCACTTGTGTCTTTACATATTCATATACATGCTAGCGCTCGGAGATCCAGAAGCAAGCTGCTGAATTCGAGGTGGCTTTGGAAATTCCGGAGAACAAAGATGGCTATTCAAGATTGCGAGAATTTGTGAAGGTATGAATTTGCCGGAGAACATATTCTACTCATGAATGGTGAAATGCTGGATAATGCACTAGCCATTGCTAAATGCCTTGCTTTTGAGTTCTTATAAATTTGTGATAGCCATTGCTAGTTTCTTTTGAAACTTTAAGACCATTGCCTAGCCATTGCTAAATGCCAAGTACTACATGTTGCTAGTTTCTTTTCAAACTTTAGGACCATGAGACCATTACAATGCATGTGACAACTTGCGGTGCTTTTCCTTTTTACCCTACTTGCGGTGTTTTATACTTTTGACAATTATTTTCTTCTTATAGCGTCAGGGCTAGAAGTTACGGAGATTAGGAAACCTTCTTGGTTGCCGTGATCCTGAGATTGCATCAACGCCGTCGCCGTCCCAGTCTCATGCCATATCGGACTCCGCGGATGAGGAATCCACGCCGGAACAAGAGGATGAAGAGGAACAAGAGGATCCCCTACCATCGAAGAGAAAGAACAAAGGTGTACATAGGGACAAGTACACACCACATGATTTTAAGGAGAAGACAAAGAAGAAGGTGGTCACGGAAGAAGTCTCCGATTCCGACGATGATAATTTCGTGTTGGAGGCACGGAAGAAGATTGCTCCACGTAGGGGAGGGAAGCGTGGAAGAAAGTAGATGTTTAGTTAGGTTTTATGCTATCTATCTATATGAACTTGCCATGTTTAGTAATCTCGCTTTGAACTTGTGCTTGTTATGACGGACACTATGTTTGGCTATGTAATATTTGAACTATGAGCTTGATGTTTGGATATGATCATGTGCTCGAATTTCATATATGATCTTCTTTGATATATGATATATGATATTGTGAGCTTGATCTTCTTTGATATGATCTTCTTTGATATATGATATTGTGAGCTTGATCTTCTTTGATATGATCTTCTTTGATATATGATATATGATCTTCTTTGATATATGATATATGATATATGATATATGATATTCTTGGATATGATATATGATATTCTTGGATATGATCTTCTTTGAACTATGAGCTTTGTGTTCTGATATTATGATCTTCTTTGATATTATGATATATGATATTTTGATATACGATTTTGAGCTGATTTCAGCCTCCAGGCTTGCGTCGCCACTGAGAGTGGCGAAGCAGGCTTGCGTCGCCACTGAGAGTGGCGAAGCAGACTTGCGTCGCCACTGAGAGTGGCGAAGCACAGTAGGCAGCTGCGCCGGCTGAAGCGCAGCAGGCAAAGGCTGCGTCGCCACTGGGAGTGGCGAAGCACATCGGCGTCGCCACTGGGAGTGGCGAAGCAAAGCTGCGTCGCCACTGGGAGTGGCGAAGCAAGCCTGGACCTCGAAAAAATGCTCAAAAACTATGAAAAAAAGTAGCAACTTGTGTCAAATTTCTATAGAAATTCAGCAGCAACAACTAGTGCACAAGCACATACATCGAAATGAGAGAGATCACACAAGGTTCACACAATATTTCGAAATGGAAGCAAATAGTTCTAAATGACATGGTTCACAAGGTTCGAAATGAGATGGATCACACAAGGTTCACACGAATGCTCTACTCGCTCAAACATGGTCCCTTTGCCTTCGCCTTCGCCATGGCCTTCCTCTTCTTCTCTTCTTCTTCCTTCTCCTCCCTAATGGCACGCGCCTCGGCAGCCACCCTCTCAAATAGTTCCTTCTTCTCCCTCTTCTTCTCTTCTTCTTCCTTCTCCACCCTTGCTAGGTGCGCCGCCCAAACAGCCTGGCGCTGCTTCAACTCACGCGCTTCTCGTTCTCTCTTCTCTTTAAGTGCTTTGGCGCGCTGCTTGTCCTGCCACATCATATGTTCCCACCGCATTTGCTGCCACCTTTTCCGCTCCGCTTCCTCTTTTTCAGCTTCCTCTTTCAGCTTCCTCTTTCTTTCTTCCACTTTCTTGGCCGCATCTTGTTCCTTCACTCTCCTCAAAGCCTCATTTTGAACATCTTCGTCCTCCTTGTGACCTTGAGTTGAGCTATGTCCCGTCCCACTCACCTTTCTCTCCCTCTCCATCTCTACTTCCATGTTGCTTATCTTATCGTAGGCTCTCTTCATTATCTCGTCGTACTCACGAATGCTCTTTATTACCCCCTCCGCAAGCTCCTTCTGACATTGCTCTTCTCTTTCTCTCCTCATTCTTTCCTCACGAATCCTCAATTGTTGATCTTCTTCCATCCTCATTTGTGTTGCCTCTTTCTTCTTCCTCTCGGCCGCATCCATCTCCATCACCTTCCTCCATGACTCATTGAAGGTCTGATCCCCCTCCTTGTTGGCTTGACTCCCCGCCATATCTACAATAAGAGTGGAGATAAATGTTAGTAAACACAATATGTAAAATGTTATCTCAAATTTAAAAATTGTAGAGCACAAAATAAAAGTACATACGGAAATGGTCCTTGTAGATATCCTATCATACTAGTTCGATTTACACCACGGACTCCTCTAAGACCTAGTTGTCTTCCTCTTTGTTGCCTAGGATTACGATAGTTTGGACCACCTCCGTGGCTTCGACCACCTCGGTGACTAGGACCACATTGTTGGCTTGCAACACTATGTTGGCTACTCCTTTGTTGGCTTAGGCTAGGACCATCTTGGTGGCTTGGACCACTTTGTTGGGTACTCCGTTGTTGGCTTGGACCACTTTGTTGGGTACTCCTATGTTGGCTTGGGCTTGGAACATCTCGGTGGCTTGGACCACTTTGTTGGGTACTCCTTTGTTGGCTTGGACCACTTTGTTGGGTACTCCTATGTTGGCTTGGGCTTGGAACATCTCGGTGGCTTGGACCACTTTGTTGGGTACTCCTTTGTTGGCTTGGACCACCTTGTTGACTACTCATGGGTTGGCTTGCGTTTGAGTCATTTCTCTTTGTTCTTTTCCTTTGGGTACATGTCCTAGCATTGTGTCCATGACCATTACACTTTCCACAACGAGCTCTATCACATGGCTCTTGAAATTGGTCATTTCCTGATTCTCTCGCACCACCACGACCCCATCCATATCACCCCTAAAACGCTTTGTCTGACGTCTTCCACGTTTAACAACCTTCCATGACGGATGGGGCCAGAGTTGGATTCCATGATACTCGGGCCACTGTGATTGGTCTAGGTACGGGTTAAATCTAGGAGCTCATGTTTTCTTGGTCGTCGTGATGGAGAACTCTGACTCTCTCACGGTGAGAGGGTGATTGTAGTCCAAATGACGCACCCGAGCCGCCGTTAGCAAATGCGAGCAAGCGAGATGGACCAAAGATGGCCTCGCACATGTGCACTCGCAAGTCCTTAGCGAGACCTTGAAAGCTCGGCCTCCGTGTTGGACACCGTCGGCCGTGGTTCCTCCGGGCTCGTTCACTTCATAAATGAGCTCTTCATTATCATAAACGGTGGCAACTTCAGAATCCGCCTTACGAGACTGAAATGTCCTCCACTCATCAACTTTGGGTGGGTACTCGTATTTGTGGTTTTGCGTATTGTCTCCCGCAATCTGCCTTTCCGTTTCATCTGAGTACTTCAAAAAATACTCATTCAACTTGTCGAATGTGTATCGCACAATTGCCGTCACGGGCAATGCACGGACACCCTTGAGCACCTTGTTGAAGCACTCTGCCATATTGCTTGTCATTTGACCGTACCTCCGACCATTTTCATCGTAGGCTCTTGCCCACTTTGTTCTATCTTGGATGTGCCTAGTGAGAAATGCTTGACCCTTAGCATCGAGCTTTCTGTTTGAGGTCAATTTGATGTACAAGTTTGCGAAACGCCGGTCAGTGAAAGCGAGACAACAATCTTGAAGATCATCAGTCAACTCCTTGCTGCCACATGCCCTATAGAAGTTTGAACAGAAATGCCTCATGCACCATCTATGGTGCAAAGGAGCATGCCCTGAAATTTCAATATTTACAGCTGCGAGAATTCCTTGATGTCGATCTGAGATGACACAAATTTCCCTTTGTGGCGGTAATACCTTGGTCCTCAAAAGGTGAAAAAACCACTGCCAGTTATTGTTGTTCTCCGCCTCAACGAAAGCAAATGCCAAAGGAACCAAACGGTTGTTGGCATCATTTGCTATTGCAACCAAGAGAGTCCCCCTATATTGCCCGGTCAGAAATGTGCCATCAACGGAGATTACCGGTCTACAATGCTCGAAAGCTTTCACGCATTGCTGGAAAGCCCAAAATGCACGGCCAAATACTCGGACAGTTCTTCCATTGTAAATCCTTGTTTCCTGTCCATAAGGCTCTACCACATGAACCATGCCCGGGTTTGCATCGGCCATTGCTAACAACAACCGAGGAATTCGGTTGTATGCTTCTTCCCAATCACCATACAACATCCTGAATGCAGCTTGCTTTGCTTTCCATGCCTTGCCGTATTTCACATCATAGTGAAAGAGAGCTTTCACAAGCTCCATGACTGTTTTGATGCTCATTGTTGGAAGTGACGAGATTTGATTGGAAAGTCTATATGCAATGAACTCGGAGGTGAGTTGTCGGTGGTTGTGCTTTACTGCTTTGCCATCCACCCTCTTTCCGCGACACATGTGAGTTGGCACACAACTTGTTATGCGCCACTCGGGTCCTCCCTTCCATGGTCTTGCACGCACAATCCAAGGACATCGATCCTCCTCGCACTTAACAGTGTAACGCTTCTTCACGTCTGAGTGAAGCACCGTATAGGGACGATGATACTTAACCGAGAAGTCCTTGATCCATTGTTTAAATTCCAGCAAGGTTTTGAACATCAAGCCTTTTGATATACCATTACTCTCGTGATTGCCATCCCGGTAAGAAGTAGGCCTTGGTCCAAGCACTATACCCTCGCCGCCGTCAACTGTGGCTTCATCCGCGAGACTAAGATCACGGAACAATGGTATCCGATGATCTCGCCCCAATACCTCCTCGTGGACTTCGGCCTCATTGGCCGTGAACCCTTCCTCATCAACTTCTTCTTCGGGACCATCGTCATCCGAGTCCGATGCATAGCATCGCGAGTACGGGATGTCATGGTCCATGTTTTCTTGCGTATAGTACATATCCAAATCTCCAACATTGTGGTCATGAAGCTCAATATCATTGTCATCATCCCCGCACTCATCATCCTCCTCTTCCAATGCTTCGTCCTCCTTTGAAATTGGACTTCCATCCGTCATTTCTTCTTGGTGGTTCGGTGGAGAATTCCTAGCATCAACCCGGGAGGCACTCCGGTTCAAGTCAACATGCAAAGTACCACCAACCTTTTTGGTGGCAAATAACTCAAGAGCCTTGTCGAGAGATTCGGCCACCACCTCCTTGTATGCACCCCAACGTTGCTCGGAGTTGATACGCATTATCTTCCAACGGAAGTGCATGCCAAATCCGGCGTTGTGCCTACCCTCCAACTCAACAACATCACTAGGGTCCATCCATTTCAACTCTATCCTAACTTGTTCCAAGACCTCGGCGTACGTAGGAGTACGCTCGAACACCAAGTCAAGCTCATCCGGGTCGGGCTCTAAATTGCCTTTCAAATATGCTTCCTTGTCAACATGGTGAACATGAACAATTCTCGCCATACCTATTTTTGTATAACAACAATTAGGTAAAAAAAATTAATATGTACCTTTGCCAATATTTACTAACACATCATACTTCATAACAAGAAAAGCCTAACCCTAACCCTAACATAACAAGAAAACCCTAACCCTAACCCTAACATAACAATAAACCCTAACCTCACAAACCCTTACCCTAACCTACCAATCTACACTTAAATACTTCATACACATCATACAAGCCAACATTGACCAAATTAACAAGAATCAACATTGCAATTTGGGTGAATCAATTTTTCTAGGGTTTCTAAGATTTGGGGATTCAAAACCAAATATGCAAATTCCAATGGGTCAAATGAATGGCAAATGAGGGAGAGTACCTTAAGAGACTTGGGGAAGGAGAAATCCACGGAGAAAAGCTTCGATTTGAGTGGTTTTGGGTGGGAAGATTGAGAGGGGGAGAGAGAGCAGCCGCCTTTGCCTGGAGATGAGGGAGGAAGTGAGTGAGGAGGCCAGCTCGGGGCTGGGCTCCAAACCCTAACCCTAAAGTGCTTCGCCACTTAGAGTGGCGACGCAGGCCATTGTGCTTCGCCACCGAGCGTGGCGACGCACGCTTACCTGCTTCGCCACCGTGAGTGGCGACGCACTCCACCGCCTCGCCACTCCCCCTGGCGATGCACAAGCTTCTGCGTCGCCACCGTGACTGGCGAAGCAAAAAGAGGTTATTTTTTTGAAATAGTTTGACCGATGGTTTATTATTTGAAATCGTTTCAAGTTTGGGTTAATTTTGTCTAAATCGCCCCAAATTCCTGGAGCACGTACGCCTAGGCCGGTGGGGGGTGGGCGAGCAGTACGGTACCCAAACGCAGAAAAAGCCTTGGGTCTGATAGGCGGAGCAGAAATCAAACAAAAAGTGTTATTTAAGGCGCGCATCCCCGTCCCCGTCTCCAACCGCCACACCGGACGCGCACATGCAGCAGAAGCTGACCGTCCGGGCCCGCCCCTCGCCGGACCCGCCTGTCAGCCGTGGCACGTCACCCTCTACGTAGCTCTCCTCATGTGCGGGCCGCCCGCCCCCTCGTGCCGGTGTCAGAGCTTGTGTACTTGTTGTGAAGCAGCGAGGAAGCAGAGCTGGCCAGCCCGAATCTTCTCATGCTCATCATTTGTTTAGGCGCAAATTGAGCTGCTAATGGCTCACTCGTGGGAGATGAGATGAGGAGATTATGACAAGGTGACAGTTCTCCGAGATCCCCACTTGACAGCTTCCATCTGTTCTTCTTCCTCCTCCTTCTCCTGTTGGCATCTTGCTGTTTTTTTTCCCTTCAGCTCTCTGTTCATTCAGTTCTCTGCTTCTTCTTCAACCTCGCACTGTTGATGCACACTGCTGCTGCTGTCTTTTCCCTTCCTTCCATTGAAATTTATCCAAGAAAACTGGAAGATATTTCCGCTCTGCGCGTAGTTCTGCATTCTGCCTCTTGTTCGTCTTCCTCCAGTGCCTCCCAGCTCCATTGGCGCTCGTGACGAGCTAGCTGCGCGAGGAGGAGCAGCGGCCAGCCTAAATATAGGCGCCGCGTAAACTAATCGAGCTTCAGGGAAGGGAGAGAGAGAAGAAAAGAAAGAGAAATACTTCTTCCTCCTTAGATCCCCATTCCCCTTCTCGTTCCCGGAGCTCCTCACCAACTGGCGCTAATTAATGGCGACGCAATGCGGTTCCTGATTCCTCTATTCTAGGGGAGAAAAAAGTGCGCGCCTCTTCAATCCCAGCTCCCGCGCTGCAGCTTCGTTGGGTATCTTCTTGACCGCTGAGCTCGCTGCTGCAATGCGGCGGCGCCTATCGGTTCTTGCAGAGGAATAGGAGTCTGCCTGTCTCTCTTGGGCCGCGCGTGCCAGAGCGGAGAGAAAGATGGCCGGCCCCGAGGGTACCGGCGCGGAGGCGACGGGGGAGATGCGGTCGCTGGCGCTCACGCCGACCTGGTCGGTCGCCACCGTGCTCACGCTCCTCGTCGCCAGCTCCCTCATCATCGAGCGCTCCATCCACCGCCTCAGCAATGTCAGTACCCCACTCCAACTTTGTCCCTCTGCAATTTTTTTGTCTGTTTCTTTCAACTGCTGGTCTGAATTGAGAATACCGCAACTGCTCAAGCTGCATTTTTTTATCTGTCACTAAATTTTGTCCTCTTGCTTTCTTTTAGAAATGCAATGAAATCCCCATGAGTAGTATTACGTTTCCTGGTGCTCTACTGTATTCATATGAATTCCAAACAGAAATGGGCAACTGTGCATGATTTCCACATGATTCCCACTCTTCATAAACTTTTTTCCTTGGATCAGACCATAAATTTGCTCATTACCAATTGTTCGATGAATTCACGCTGATCTTATACTTGTTCAGTGGTTGAAGAAGACTCACCGGAACCCGCTCCACAAAGCAATGGAGAAGATGAAAGAAGGTATCCATCTGCTGTGTGCCTGTGCTCACTCCTCAGTTCTAATGTATCTTCATGGACTTCTGCGAAATGCGGGCTAATTCTTCTCTGTCTTCTCCTGTAGAAATGATGTTGCTGGGCTTCATATCTCTGCTCCTGGCAGCGACGTCGAGGATAATCTCTGGTATCTGCATCGATTCCAAGTACTACAACAGCAAGTTCTCCCCATGCACCAAAGAAGAGGTCGAAGAGTCTTTGAGCGCAGAGCATGCCCTGGCTCACAAGCGCAACAATATAGTCGAGGCCATTCTGCACCATTCTATCAGGAGGAACCTTAAAGCGCAGTACCATCATGTTCAGACTTGCCCTCAGGTGTGCTTGTGAAGTTGCTTAAAGTTTGTTCAGACTTGCTAAACCTGTTTGAGAATCCTTTCAGTAATTTGGGAAACTCGCTTGGTTTGCAGGGCCACGAGTCATTTGTTTCGCATGAAGGTTTGGAGCAGCTGCATCGCTTCATATTTGTCATGGCAGTAACCCATGTGACTTACAGTTGCTTGACAATGCTGCTAGCTATACTCAAGGTTTTGCCCTTTATCATGTTTATTATCTGTGTTCCACCTTCGTCTGTATTATGTCAGGCATGAATGTCAAATGATGCTTCCTTTCTGCATCCCATAATCTTGAATTATGAAGTACTAAATACGTGTGCTTGATCTTTGGATGGCGGTAGGTCCATACATGGAGAAAATGGGAAGATGAAGCATTTAGGGATAATCACGAATCTTTTTCCCGTAAGTATACTTCTCTTTACCCCCTTCATATATCAGGAGAAGGGGTAGAATACAACATTGAAACATATCTGAATTCATGATATGAAATAGAGCCTAGGCTTCTACGACTGAGACTGCAGAACTTGAGGAGCAGCGATTGCGAATGACAAAATCAGTATCAGTTCCTTAGACATTCCTATTGAAATAAAAGGTCTTGAGATAATATGCCTTAGCAGTTCCTCTCAATTTTCATTTTAATGTCTTTTTAGAGGCATTTTAATATCTTCTGTAAATATAATTCGGCCATCAATTTGATCCTCTTTTTTCCTTTGAAACTCTAGATAGGGAAAACATTCTGATGCACCATTAAAATCTACTGTTCTTGCTTCTTTAGTTGGAGCGACTTCCTTGTGTTATTGGTGCTGTTGTATATATATTTAACCTTGTTGATGTTAAACTGCATCTGATCAATCCTGTTCTAATTTTCATTTAACAGAGATTGCCTATGTATCAGCAACTAGAAGGCAACCACCAGCACTTACCAAATCATATTCGTTCCGTTTTTGGAGTCAAAATAATGCAGTCATGTGGGTGGTATGTTGAGAAAAATAGTTCTTATTGGTCACCTGAGGCATAAAGTTCTCCTTTCATGTATAGAGCTTAGATATGTATTGTTACTTCACCGTTGCAACCACCACTTAATTTTTTTGTGTGTCATCATACAGTTTTGCTTCCTCGCCCAATTTGGACAATCTGTTGTCCGAGCTGACTACCTTATCCTCCGCAAGGGTTTCATAATGGTAAATAGTTATCTTGGCCATCTTGACTAGAAATATTATTTTGCTTGTGATTTGTTTTGCTGAAATTTATAACTCGTGAGAAAGATAAACTCAATTTACATAAAAGTTGCTATTTATTAGTTAATAATAATTGCAGAACCACAATCTTGCACCAACCTACGACTTCCACAATTACATGATACGCTCAATGGAAGAGGAGTTTGAAAAGATTGTTGGAGTGAGGTTAGTGTGTCTGCGTGCTGCCTGCTGATGAATATTAACCATGTTCTATTTTATTTTATTTGTATTGGAGAACTCTTATAAGTTAACTTAATACTTTTTATGCAGTGGAGTACTGTGGGGATTTGTTGTTGCTTTCATGTTATTTAATATTGATGGTAAACTTTGAAATATTTGCCTCCTACAGTGGTATAGTTTTGGTTACTCATTTTATCTAACATCATACATGGTGATATTGTTGCAGGATCTAACCTGTACTTTTGGATAGCCATCCTTCCTGTTGCTGTAAGTTGCAGCCTGCTTCTTGTACATTAGGCAATTTAGGTAGTTCCCCCCGAAATTTTGATGGTTTGAACCTGAATTCAAATGCTCCATAGCTTGTTCTTCTAGTCGGTGCGAAGCTGCAACATGTCATAGCGACATTAACATCAGAGGGTGCAAGGCTGACTTCATATGGGCCAAGGATAAAGCCGCGGGATGATCTCTTTTGGTTCAAGAAACCAAAGTTTCTCCTGTGGCTGATTCATTTTGTTCTTTTCCAGGTAAACTTGAACTGCTGGTTGATGTGCTCACATGATAGAAAGAATAAGCACGAACTTAAACTTATGCATGTTATTGTGTACTAATTTCTGCAGAATGCATTCGAGCTGGCTTCGTTCTTCTGGTTCTGGGTATGATTTCTGTCTCAGCTACTGTTAAACACAAAATTTATCTGAATTTCAGTTAGAGGCGATAAGAGCTTACATTCACTTGTGAAGTGGTATGAGGTGTTAACATAGATGTATCATTCTGCTGCAGTGGCAATTTGGTTATGATTCATGCTTCATTAAAAACCACCTACTGGTTTACTGCCGCCTTGTATTGGGGTAAGTGATTTGTAGAAAATACCTAATGTATCCTTGTTCCACTGATTTTCTCGTGTCCGTCAGTACAATAAGCCACCTCAATCTACAATTTCAGGTTTGCCGGACAGTTCCTCTGCAGTTACAGTACATTGCCTGTTTATGCTCTTGTCACTCAGGTAATCATTGGTTCGCATGCCATGCCACAAACATTTTAAGTAGTTCAATGAACCAGTAAGATCCCAATCTGCATTTTGGGATGCATAGTCTCCACATTCCTATCTGTTTTTTTTTGGCCGGTGAAAACGCTGCTAACACAGTGTTGCTGGTACGACAACAGATGGGATCAAAGTACAAGGCTGCCCTGATACCCAACAGGATCCGAGAAACCATGCACGGATGGGGGAAGGACGCGAGGAAGAGGAGGAGGAAGCGACGCGGCGACGACTCCACCATCCGCACGGAGACCAGCACCGTGTGTTCCCTCGACTACGAGGACGAAGACGATGACGAGGACGCCACGCCGCCCAGGCTGCCTCCATACCTGAAGATCGAGCTGCGACCAATGCATGGTGGAGGCGGTATCCCGAGACCTGGCACGCCGTCTCACCATCTTCCGATCGGCATGCTGCCTGGCAGTAGCTCGACCCCGCACGGGAGCTCCCAGCACGCACTGCTCCAGCGCCAGGCCTCGTCCTCGGCCTCTGCGCCTTCATCACCACCACGGAGCAGCCATGGGCGCGGTGTGACAAGGTCAGCATCAATGCCGGGGATTGCTTCGCTGGCTAAGACAGGCACTGGCACTCCGGCTCGCCTGAGTGATGCCCATGCATAGAATGTATTGGACGTTTTGTTAATATTATAGAATGATGATGACGACTAATGAGTGCAATTTAGGACCATAGGTGGGAAAAAAATATAGTACTTCATTTTGGGTCATGTTAGGATGATGTACAGTAAATCAGTATTATACTAGTGCGTGTCATCAGATTTTAGGCCTTGTTTGGTTTAAAAGGAACCTCGGAGCATTTTATAGAGGAAAGATAATCCATTACAAACTTTAATCTTCGCCGCATTTTATAGAGGAACCTCGGAGCATTTAATCTATTTGGTATCTTCCTTATGCATGCACTTGGTTTTTGACTCCTTAGACTGAACTGAAAGATTCAGGTTGTCACTTCTCTATAGAGGCCATGGTAGACTCTGAAATTGCTGCTCTTGTTTTGGGCAAAATAATTCGGCCATTTACAGTCATGTTTCTTCCAGTGCAAATGCATGTTCAGAATCACACCCCAAAAACTCCCCTCCGTCCAATCGGGACATAATTTGACTTTTTTTGTGAAACTTTCTTCAAATAAAATCTTTCCTCGCCGTTGAGATCATCTGGTTTAGCCACAAGGCCTTGAGCTTTTGCAACCTCACACCACTTTAGCTTCTCAACTAACACAGCTTTTTATTTGTCCTGAAAGAGAAACAATACATACTCATTAATTAATTTCTATGAAACAAATGAGACATTAAGCACACCATCTTCAACCACTTAAGCGCTCATTTGATGGTAATGAAAGCTTCTTTCAAACAAGCTAAGCATGATATTCAAAATGGCCGATCCTAGGTCCCTGCAGGCTAAAATGAACCAACTGCCTTATCATAAAATTAGCTACCAATAAAGCAACATTAGGAAAGGAGAACCCACACGGGGTGAAGCTAGAGTGATGATTCAAATGTTGAGTGGAAATTATATAACACCCCGACCACCCCGTGGCTCGGGCCTGTTACCCCTGGCCTGGCAGCTCTCTAGGATCTCACTTTGTGCTCACTCATGCGCAGCAAGCACGCTTAACCTAGAGTTCTTTTCAGAAGAGCTTCCGGAAAAGAAGGTATACCTTGTTGATATGAGTATCCTATCAATCCTATTAAGTCAGCCAGGATGTCACACACTCACCCCCCTTAGAAGACTGACGTCCTCGTCGATCAACCCGGTCAACCCCAGGCCAGGAACTCCCCCTCTTGGACACGTCCATGCATCCAGTGCCGACCCATGTGCCACGACGGGCCACATGTCCGCACACCTGACCCACACACGCCCGTGTTACCGCAAGGGTCGGCTCTGATACCAAATGTAACACCCTGACCACCCCATGGCTCGGGCCTGTTATCCCTGGCAGCTCTCTAGGATCTCTAGACTAGCCTCACAGATCAACACTAGTCTTGTATGCAACTTTATGCTCACTCATGCGCACCCGGGAATAACTTCCAGTCGGTCACCCATCCTCAAATCGCCCCAGGGCAAGCACGTTTAACCTGGAGTTCTTTTCAGATGAGCTTCCGAAAAAAAAGGTATACCTTATTACTATGAGTATCCTATCAATCCTATTAAGCCCTGAGCCAGGATGTCACAAATTAGCAAGTCATGTTCAAGTATTCATAATATAGAAAAAGGCAAGTAAGCAACTTCTATTGTATAAGCAAACTGCATAGCACACTTGTCAAAATGCTTCAGCAAGGAAGTAACCAAGCAAATCAATGTGGCAAGAGAGAGAGAGCAAGGCTAAGTATTCGAGTCGAGCTTCAGCTGTAGGATATTTATTTTTATTATCTGTTTACCCCTGGGTACGATACGCCGTGGATCATTTTTATTGGCCTCCTTCCTCTTCTTCTTTTTCCGTTTCCTCTGAAACTTCAAACCCCTCTTTGTCAGATACCTCCCCTTCTTGCCAAGGCTCCACCTCTTCAATCTCAAACTTTGTCAAACAAGAGTCAGTGAATCCTGTTTTGTCTGACAATGGGAAAAACGTAAAAGGGGCTCAAGCATTTGCCAGTGGAAAAATCATCGGTTCTGCAATATGCCAATATAAGCAAGGGAGAATACTAGAACAAAACTAAACTCCACCTGTCGTTGATCAAATAGGATACTCAATACGAATAGGCTATGTGCTAGGGAAATTCGTTTCCGGAAATGGGTGCATATGCTCCCACCACCGGAAAATATATTTTTTAAATGTCAAAAAATTACGATTTTTTTTAGCATGTACGTCTCGACATTTTATATGCACACGTCAAGTTTCTATGTGCTATGTCTTTAATAGACACTTCATACAATAATCTGAGTGACCAAGTATGAAACAAATCACTCATCAGTGATTTATGAAGCAGAACTCAACAGATACAGTATAATTACCGGAATTTAGCTACATTATATAAGCAACTTGTAAATTCTGTCACTTTACGTACAAACAATCAGGTATAAGTTATAGAAGCAACCGAACGGTTTCACTACATTTTGGGATGGATTAAGGAGTGTGAAAGAAGCCGCCAACTTTCTCAGATTTTGACGTGACTGGAAACGGGGTTGCCATTGTCCACTACTTCCCTCCGATCGGAAATAAGTGTCGGTGACTTAGTACAAACTTTATATTAAGTTAGTATAAAATCACTGATAGTTATTTCCGATCGGAGAGAGTGCTTCTTATATCTAATAAATCACAAATAAGACATTACCGTATGACAAAATGGTACAAGAAATTGCATGGCATTTCGTCAAACACGTGGCACAGCAACGAGTTGTACCTGAACAACACACGACATGGGTTTTGGCGAGTGCGGAGCCGCGCTGTCAGAAGCGAGGCAATCCAAGATGTCAAGAGGTTTCCATGATATTTCGTCCTTGGAGAAGAAGCTTATGGTGCTCGGTTGCTCGCGGAGGTTTGGGTCCACGGCGGCCTGTGCAAAACCAACTACACTCCTTCACAACTTGGAGGCTCAGGAATTGACAAAAACTGAAATAAGTTTCAGTTACTATCCAAACACCACATGAAGTTAAACCAAGGTGTTGGCTGACTGCAGGCCATCCCAGGGATGCTTCTAGTTCTTGTAATCTTCTTAGATGTATGCACTAACCCCTAATAGGGTATGGTGTAGGATTGGTGGCTGCATTAGCTGCTGGGATCTTGTCTCAGTCCAGCCAACCAGACTTACTGTACCAGTGTACCTGGTAAGTGTTGACTGCTTGTACATCCGGGTTTCAGAGAACATGATCAAGTCTGACTGTCTGACCAAGCAAGAGAAAAAAAAGAATTATATCAGTTGTATCAATGTTTCAGATAGCATAATCAAGCCTGTAGGACTTCATCACAAATAAAGCTATATAATATGTACCGGCAGCAGACACCATAGTTCATATATATAGTTTTTTTTTGCGAATAGTTCATATATATAGTTGATCGACCAGTGCTAACCTGTGGCTGCAGACTAATGTTGTGCATAGTCAAAGTTGAGCTGCTCTTGGCCAGCCAGAATGAGCCACTGACTTAGCAAGTGTTGAAAGACAGAAACTAAAATGGCATTATTCTAGGCAGGGAGACTCTTAGGGCGTGTTTGGTAGCCCGGGGGAGCACAGAGATTCTCTTCTCAACCGAGATTTCAGGCAAAGAAGCTGTTTGTTAGCTCGGGTCGGGTCATCTCAGCAGTGTGGACCTCATACGGAAAACGCCCCAGAGCCAGGCTGAGCAGCGAAGCTCAAATCGAGCTTCACAGCTCACCCAGGATGAACTCATCCCGCAGAACACTGTAGCCACGCCCCCACCAGGCCCCGCGCCCCCCAGACCCCCACCCCCACTGCTATTTCTCTTCATTTCCCCTCACCTCCAGCTCTCCTCTGTAGCCGCGCCCCCACGAGCAGCATGGCCATCGAGCGCCTCCTTGTCGTCGGCGCCTCCTCGTCGCCGGCGCCTCCTCCCCGTCCAGCGAGCTCAGCGCCCTGCCCAACCGCCGCCACCGCCGAGATCTTCCTCCCTGTCATCCGCCATGGCCAGCGCTGCTAGGGAATAGCGCCGCCATGCCATGAATACTGCCGCAGCGCCCTGCCTCGCCACGCCATGAACACCTCCGCGGCGCCGGAGCTCCCTCGCCGGAGCTCCCTCACTGGAGCTCGTCTCTAGGGACCCGATTGCATTTTTTAGGGACCCGATCGCTTTTTGTTTTTATTTACAGGGACCCGATCGCTTTTCAGTTTTTTATGCAGGGGTCTTTGTGTAAATTGCGATTTACTCAGCTCTTCTCACCACATGCAACCTGCCAAACACCGGATACACTCATCATATCTCCCATGGCCCAATCTACCAAACACATGAGAAATCTGAGCTCAGATTTTCTGAGGTGAGAATGTACGAGGAGAGATAGCTATTCTCTGGTGACCCGGGCTACCAAACACACCCTTATTCGAGCCATTAACTCAGCTGACATATCAAGTTTCTTGGTGTTTGTAAGGGCACTAGGGAGCATAGTGATCCATGCTTTCGACTGGTGATGTAGAGGCTATCAAGGGAGTTGTACACATCGGCAGCGTGCTCGAGACTGAGCACCTGATCCAACATGTCATCAGTCATGGAATTGACGAGAATCCCATGACTTGTTGGTCCCGCGAGATCCGAGCATCATATGCTAGATTGGGCTTGAGGTTTTTTTTTCTTGTTTTCAACTTCTACCTCCAGGTTTTCTTGTCAGTCATGGAACCTTCCAGAAGTCACATGACCTGAGCACCGCAAAGAGCAGGTAATACCTTCGCCTTCTAGAAGTGAAAGTTTTTTATCATAAGCTTTATTGCATGTGGGGAGCTAGGGTGGCCGATTGTAGGGACGACATCGATGAAGAAGATGGCATCATAGGATTTTTGGGGAGAGAAGGGTTGGGTGTTTTGGTTTTAGTCAATCATGGATTGAAGTATTTTGTGTTGTAAATCAGATCGCGGCTAAGAAGGGAAGAGGAAGTATCTTGATCCATGTCAGCAGAGGCAAAACGATACCCCACCTAGGGTTTTGGTGGGTGTTAAATAGATTAAAAGCCCCAACAAGCGTAATTTAAGGCATTATCAAAAAAGAGTATTTCAAAGTATAACCTTTTTTAGATAAAAGGTATCTGTGTCCGACTTTAATTTAATAACGCAGAAAGTTTACAAGGCTACGTGCAAACGCGAACTAACACAAACCGCTAGGAGGCAGCTTAAATTTTACAACCAGGATAACACAGAAGTTACGACAACACTTTTTGAAACGAGAGTATGGCAAGATAAATAATACATCGTGGTAATAGTTGAAGGCGCCCAGTTGCCTGAAAAATTGCTCTCCATTGCCTTTTTATGTGGCAAAGGGCCCAGCTTTGTACATCAAAAAAATTCCAAATCAAGCATCGTGTATTAGGAGCCAAGGTCAATAAAATGTCAAAAAGCAAAGCAAACGATAGGATTCCAATTAACCCCAGCATTGCCCTAATCCCACTCCATGAAATTTTAGGAAGGGCACACGAGAAAAACATGAGGCACCGATTCCACTTGGCCACAGAGCAGACTTTCCATTTGTGCATCTGTGGAGATGCAAAAATTTGCTCGCTAGAAGGAAATCTGCCTTTAGCCAACTACCAAGTGGAGATTTTGATTTTTAGGGGAAGCTTGGCCTTCCAAATGAGTTCATAATTGCGTGAAATCTACCCCTGGTTGATTTTCCAATATAAAGAGGATACCGAGAATATACTAGAGGTCTCAAAGGATCTAGGACACTCGGTCCTAAGAAAACCCTGGGCCAAATTGGCCCAGAAAACCAATTCCTCTAGGCTAAAAGCTCTTCTGAAGTTCATATGCCCAAGACCCAATGGCAAGGCCTTAGCCACCGAGATGTTTGGGTTAGTAGCTATTTCAAGGAGTCCACCAAATTTGCTAGCCATTGCTTGACCCAGCCACCAATCTATCCAGAAGAAGATTCGCTCCTCATTGCCCTGGTGAGAATTTTGCTCCAAGTTTAAACAGGTGTTTGACTTATGTTGAGAATTTTCCATACTGCGAGCCACCCTAGCTTATAGAGGCAAAAAAATGTTGGGCACATTATTTTATTTAGCTCAAAGAAGCTTGCACCACAGATTGTCCCTCTCATTATCATTAAAAAGTCTCCAAACCATTTAGTCATCGGGGAAACATTCGGAATATGCAAGGTAATAACACCCAGACTATCATGGTCGTTTGCTTTACAAAGAAACCTAGTGCTACTTTCTTTGATCACCGACCCTTTCCCAAAAGAAAGGAGCCAGATGTTTGTTGAACCAGCATTACTACAGTCAACTAGCTAGAATAAACCCATGGAGGAATTGGGAAGGCTGGAAAGCGAGGAGTTAGTGAGGATGAGCCCAGCACCGAAGACATGAATCTTCTTGTGAGATGTGGTTGTAATACGGCAGAATACATCTCCCGTCCAGGGGCAGCGTCTAATACATGCTAGTCATCATCTTCTGCATAGCTCTCATTTCTGTGCGGTTGCAACGCGAAATCAGAGTCCAGGGAGATGAGTGAAGCACACGTGAGAGCGTTCAATCTCCACAATTTACACGAAGACTGAAAAGTTAGGGTGCTCGACCTAACTCCCAACCCCCTCTCACAACCCTCCTAGAACCCGCCGGCGACAGACCTTTGAAGGAAATATGCCCTAGAGGAAAATAATAAATGGTTTATTCTCATATTTCATTTAGTTCATGATAAGTTTAATACTATGCTACAACTGTGTCAGTCGGAGAACACCGATACATGTGTGGTATTAAACAACCGGAGTCCCTAGTAAACCTCTATTACTAGCTCATTGGTCAACTGATGATCTGTTTCTAGATCATGTGACAATTACGTCTAATTGACAATGAGGTTCATGCCATTGCATAAATGCCATGATGGACATACCCAACTTTATTATGTAGCACGATCGTGTCACGATGTTCATGTTGCAATAATAAGAAACGTTGTAACCTAAGACCGTGAGATCATATTTAATCACTACTTTTGGAGGAAGCTTTGATTGCATCAACCGTCACACCGTACCAGAGTGACTGAAAATGTGTCTTTTGGGTTTTCAATGGAGTATGTAGAGGCGTATGCATCAAGAGCGGGATTTGTTTTTCCGCGTGACAGAAAGATACTCTGGGCCCACTCGGTGAGATTTCATCCAATGTTGCAACATGTGACTAGGTCACGGGGATGGAATATCACGAAACGAGTAAATGGAAATGTCGATAATGAGATTGAACTAGGTATGGTGATACCGACGATCAACTCTCGGATATTGCAAGTATCGCAGAAGCAAAGGGAATAGGAAGGTTCAACGACGAAAGACCTTCGTGAATGTACAGGGGTCATCAAGGATATCCAGATCTGATTGATGATCATTTACGGGAGAGGAGTCTCGGTAATGTCTGGAGTATTCCCAAACCGTAGGATAATACACTTAAGGGTTTGATGATGTGTAAGATACTCTTTGGTATATATGGAATTGTCAAGGGGTTGACAAGAGGAAGTCGGAAAAATTCCGCGGAGATTCGAAAGTTGTTCGGAGTGTTCTGGAAGGAGTTTCGGAGCAGCAGGGAATTAAATAGTAATGTAATTGATATTAATGAATGAATTAATATTAATAAAACATGATTTATTTCTTTAATAAAGGAAGCCACCTTATTGGCCCCCTCCCGGAGGGGAGCCCAATAAGCCCAAGCCGCCCTCCCCATATTGGATAAGGTGGAGGGGGCGCCTAGGGTTTGGGGTGGGCCAAAAGGAGGCCCAAGAGGGAGGCCGGCCAGGGCTAACCTAGCCCTAGGCGCACCTGGTCCTCCCCTTGGCCGCCGCCCTATGCCTTGGTGGGGGGGGGTGGGGGTGGGGGTAAGGTCTCCCCCTCCCTCCTATATAAAGGCCCTCCCCCTTGGAGGAGAGTTAGACACACGTGGATTGAGAGAGTTCCTTGGAAGAGCTCTCCTCCCCTCTCCCCCTCATGCGTCTCCCCTCTCCCCCTCATGTGCCCCCCCTCTCCCCTAATGCGCCTCCCCTCTCCCCTCTCTCTCATGTTGCTCCCCGAAGGGCTGCATAGGAGCGAGGTCAACTCCACCCCTGCCCACCGTCGTGCTACATAAATCTCGATTGGATCGGAGAGACCGGCTAAATCCGATGCAAAACCAATCGACTTTCGCAATCTCGGCTAGATCAAAGAGACCGGAAGAAGTCATCGTTCATCGTATGTGTACGAGTACTCGGAGGTGTTGCACTTGTGGTGCCGGGTCATTGCGTCGGTATTGTCGCAGCGATGTCGTGGTGTCGAGATCTTCACGACCTTGAGGTTGGCTACGTCGCCTTCATCATCAATGCATGTGCGGGGGCGTAATCCCCGCGTCCGGTCTACAAGGGTACCTCACCGATCTTCCATTAATCGTTACAACATTACTAATAGATAGATCGGGTTGCGTAGCCAATATTTTTTTGGTTATTTGCACCGAACCCCAACAGTGGTATCAGAGCCTGATCTATGCATAGTATGCTTGTATGGTTAGAACACATAGCAATATGTGGGCATTGATTCTCTCATTGTTACCCTCTCATGTGCATTCGCTTATATCTGTGGCATAGTTGGATCGAAGCGGCCCAAGACCAACCTTACGCGTACTCTTACACTAGACTGATTCCACAATTAACATACGGCTTGCACCGTATAAGTGGCTTGTCGGGTGCCAGTTTCTCTAACTATAGTGTATATGGTGTTTCCAATGGAGGGCCCTTAACAAGGAATCAAAGAAACAATTCATTGATCAATGTTGTGGCTTCATGTTCATAGGTAAGAAATGGTTCTTGTGCGGAAGCCCTAGAAGCCATGTAAAACTTGCAAAAGGATAAAAGTAGAGCGTCTAAGATTGTTTTGCAACAGGACGTGTGATGTGTTATGGTCGATACGGTAAGTTATGTAATACTAACTGCAGCTTCACGATGATGGCACCGTGGGCTTGGCGCCGTACCGGTGGAAAGATGGAGATCATGCCGAATCGCTCAATGGAGATCAAGCGTGTCGATGAAGAACCATATCATATCACACAATATATACATTTGATGTTATTGTGTAAATCTTATTTGTGCTAGTATTAGATACACGATGGTAGCATAGAATGAGATAATCCCAAATACAATACCAAATAATTGTGCTCTCCCTTATGTGTGCAATCACCAAGAATGTTCTTCGTTATGGAGCATGCCGTGATGATCGGGGACAAACATATCTACATGCCGTGATGATCGGGGACAAACATATCTAAGTTTGCATATAGTGTAGGTACAAGCCATGTATGTGCCATGCAATATACTAAGGTTGTTTTGGCGAGCCTAGCATGTGTAGACATGGCCTCAGGAACATGGAGACCGAAAGGTCGAGCATGGGTCACATGGATGATGTGATTGACACAAGTTTTGGCTACCTTTGAAATTATATCGCTATCCGCGATGATCAGAGGCAGTATAGTGGATGGAGACCATGTAATCACTAGAACATTTTAGGGATATTGTTCTAAGTGGGAGCTCATAGGATTTGTGCTCATATTATGAATTTAGTTTTATATCTTTGCAAATTGGTGTAGATGAATAGTCCACATCCATCTTAGTCTTTTATGCATAAAGAAAACTTAAATGTAACGGGTTAAAGTTTATCATTTATACCAACGTATGAGAAATATCCTCAATAGTAATGAATTGCTCTATGTGATCTAATAGGAGACGCATTAGGGGACATCATGATCAAGAATGATAATGGTGATTATTGTGATCGTGGTGACAATTCTATACAATTCCAAAGAACCATGCTTTATACCACGAAGTCTGAATTGTGGGAGCGTTCTTCAAACACTAACTCATATTTGATGGTTGTTGAACTTGAGGCGTTCTTTGCATCGCAAGTCAGAATTATGAAGTATGAGTTAATGGACAAGTTCCTTTCAATTGAGTTGGAAGAGAACATCTGCTTAAAGAGTTGTACAAGACCCGTGATAGGATTCATGAGTGCCTTACTGACTAGGTCTACTGGATGACAAATGAAATTGCGATGGATGGGTGTTGTGTTGACATCCTCCCATCTACAAGGACATTGTCATAGGCTATTCCATGCAAAGGGGAATCATTCACCTTCTGTGGATTACAGACTTGATTGAGAACCATGAAGGTAGATCCAATAGAAAGGAAAATTGTTAACCTAGAAAAATGTATATTTTGATATACAAGTTATAAATGTTTTATGTTAAACACTTATAGCAGATTTTGTGTATTTGATACAAATTCCCGTTTATTAGAAAACATGATATTCTGCATAAGAAATGCATGAAGGAGCTTATGGCGCATGACAATGGCAATCAAGGTGTTGATGGCCATGAATGCCCCACCTCCACATTTATTATCAGGATTAGTGATAGAATAAATTTTGTAATCAATAATGGTTGATGACCTTATTTGTGTGTCTTGCTTTTCACGAGACAAAGTAATGGTCACATTATGATTATGAATGTATTATTCTTATTTATCCTTGATAATTATTTAATGAGCATTTATAAACATTAAACATTAATTATCCAAGCTAAATAATGACTTCATATTTAAATGACACTAATATTTAAAAAGTCATACTTTATGATTAAGTACATATGAAAATTTTCATATTGATGAAATGTATTGTTGCTAGATGATTTGATCTTTCTGCAATACGAATCATGTTTCATTTGACAAAATGACTCGAACTCCGCAATATGGAGGGTACACCTATTTGGTGAGATCATGCAGATGATTTCAACATAGGAAAAAGGAATGTACTTTAAATGTTTAAGTATTATACATATCGATGTATAGTATTCATACAAGTAGTGGAATCATTATTTCACATTCTTCATTAGAAATCCAAAGTGAATATCTGTATTTACGGGGTTTTGAATCCATTTGATGTGTTCAAAAGATTTTGGAAATGAAGAACAAGTTATAATTAAGTCCTTGTGATTTTGATCAAAGCGACAAGATTATAAGTTGTGATTTTGATGTAAGAATTTGTGGAAGTCATTCTAACAAATATATACCCGGAACACTTCAATGTGTTGATGTGTGTTTTAAATCATAACTTGTTGGATATTATGTGATGCTGAATTATCTCTTATAGTGTTAGATTTATGGGATTTCTATTTTCATGCCCTTAGGTCGTTAGTTGTACTCAGTTTTCCCCAGCTCGTTAGTTTTTCCTCAGTTTTCCTCAAGCCCTTGTCTGAAACCCTCAGAAGGAGCTCGGACGGGAGGATTCCCGTTTAGTTGACCGTTCCGTGCTGACGAGTGGGGCCGCGTCATGTGGGGCCGCGTCGCATGGGGCTGGTAGAAAGGGACCGCGTGGGACAGGAAGGGACCGCGTTTGGTTGTACATGAGAGCTCGGTTCTGTCTCTCTCGGGCCAAATTGGCATTGCCTTTTCGGAGCGCCTTTTCAAAGCGCCTTTTTCCCCTCTCTCTCTGTAACAGTTCTCTCTCTTTTCACCAAATTAGTATCAAATCTAGAGAAGCTTCTATTTCCGTCTTTCTTCAATGATTGTTGCCTTTTGGCCCTCGTTTTTTGCCCAATATGGTAACAAATCTAGTAGCAAATCTAGAAGCTAGTATAGTATAATACATAAACTGCATACAGCAGCCAAAAGCAGCCAATAACGATGTTAATGTTCATGACAAACTAAGCTGAAAATAATACAAGATGCAATGTATGCCCAACATGAAGGTTCTTCATTCTTCATCATATATTTCGTCGTCGCTATATTCCATGAGACGAAAAAAATATTGACTGAACTCTTTCCGTCTGCAGTGTGCAGCCAATACATCCTTCAAACGGTATGGCCTTTGTTCTATTTTCGGACCGTCATAATCTAATCTATCCACACGTCGTGGCCACTCATCCCAGGCCTTTCTATCATCAAAGTACTGTCTGATATAACCGAAATCCACGTAGTAGATGCAGCCAGGTCGAACTGTCGGGTGCACTCTGGTGTCGACAGAGATACACCATTTATAATTGACGAAGAAGGCACGACTGCCAATGTTGATGGCATGGAGAGAGCGGCTCTCAGTGTCCACACGGTACACCAATGGTTGACCTTCCTCCAAATGCCTGTTGCCACTGCTGCCGCCCAACAACACAAGTAGTAGATCACCATCAGACTTCACAAGGTAGAACTTGCATTTCCAAGTTCTAGAAATGAAAATAGTATCTCCATGTTGACAGTACTCGCACGCTGCTCCAACTGGACATTGTTGGTGCACACTAATGTTCCGAACTCAAAATTGTTCACAGCTATTGCATACAATTCACCATTGAACGGGGTAATGCAACGCAGAGAATGGTCCTCGATCGAAAATCTTCCTTCTCCCCAATCTTCTTCATCTATATCCTTAGTAGGAGAGCTCTCATCGACCCAAGCAATTTCATTGGGGTAACCTATGCAAATGAAGACCATAGTCGGGGACTTCATTATAGCGACTAACTCCACAATCATAGATGGCATCTGCGCCTGAAATGTAGTGTTCAGTGTCTTTGTGAGTGGGTTCAGAAGCCGTATCTTATGCGGCTGGTTCTTCTGGGCAAGCACGATGATGCCACGGTAAAAGCCGATGAAGTAGTATCTAAAATATATTGATGAAGATAACATTCAGCACTAAGATGTTTACGATTGAAAATAAAAATAGATTAACTCTATAGATATGGAGGAATTTGAACCTTGCATGAACTTCTGTTAGATCGATGGTGATGTAGCGGGATGTGCGGAGGTTGAGGAAGGAGAACTCAGCGGCGCATGGAAGGGTGTGTTCTACCATGATCCATTCGTGCAGGTGCATGTCGGGCTCAGGTAGATCTGAGCGCCAATTTGTATAAACTTACCTCAAAGCAGCGTAGGTGTCCACGTACTCCTCGTTCACCAGTAAGCAGTCGCCGATCTTGTGAAGTGGTCCGTCACCCTTAAGAGAGGCCCAGTTCACGGAGGCGTCGTGCTTGGATGCGCCGCCCTCGGATGCGACGGGCTCAGATGCGACGGGCTTGGAGGAGATGGGCTCGGAGGCGACGGGCTCGGAGGCAACGGGCTCGGGGGCGACGGCCGCCGGCGCATTCTTCTGCTCCATCGCCGGCAGGGGAGCGCGCATAGGGCGGTTGGGGTTTTTTGGATTTGGAGAAGGTGATGGGACGTGAGAGGCGTGGTTGCGTGCGTGGGTGATAATGAGACTGTGTGCAGAGGGAGGATGAGAGGGGCTCTGTACTGGCAAAGTGACGGTTCGTCTCAGCAGTTGACGTTTGGTCTCAACACGCGCACCGCGCGGCTAACCGCTGCTCACCGCGACACGCGTCTGTGGGACTGCACGTCTGTACCGTTACGTGTACTCAGTTCTACCCTCGAGTCTTACACTGGAAAAATATCTGTACTCAGTTTTCCCCTCGAGTACTAATACTGGCTAGTGCAATATACTCAGTTTTACCCTCAAGTGGCTGGTCAACAGAGAGTCAACAAATGGGATTAAGCTATCTAATTGAGTCATTTCATGCGAAAAAAATTCAAAAAAATAAAATCATAGTGCCTCCTTGATACGTCTCCAACGTATCTATAATTTTTGATGCTCCATGCTTGTTTATACACCATTTGCCTACTATTTCGTTACACTTCGTGACACTTTAATGCATTTTCCGAAACTAACCTATTAACAAGTCGCCACAGTGCCAGTTCCCTGTTTTCTGCTGTTTTTGTATTTCAGAAGTGATACACAGGAAATATTCTCGGAATTGGATGAAACAAGTTCCTAAACTCTTATTTTTCCCGGAAGCTTCCAGAGATCCGAAGAGGAGTTGGAGGGGGGCCACGAGGGCCCTACACACCAGGGCGGTGCGGCCCAGGCCCTGGCCGCGCCCTCTATGTGTGAGGTCGCCTCGGGCCACTTCTGACGATGCCCCTTCGCCTATAAAGACCCCCCGACGGAAAAAACCTAAGGACCCGATCAATTTTCCAGAACACATCGCGATCCGCCGCCGCCGTCGACCCGAAGATCGGGAGGGTCCAGAAGCTCTTCCCGGCACCCTGCCAGAGAGGGGAATCGCCACCGGAGGCCTTCTTCATCGCCATGCTTGCCTCCGGAGCGATGAGTGAGTAGTCTACCTTGGACTATGGGTCCATAGCAGTAGGTAGATGGTTGTCTCCTCCACCATGTGCTTCATGTTTAGATCTCATGAGCTGCCCTACATGATTGAGATCACCGTTATGTAATTCTTCATGTTTGGTTTGTTGGGATCCGATGAATATTGGTGTTATGATTGAGTTGCTATACTGAAATATATCTTATGTTATCTCTATGTTGTTTATGATCTTGCATGCTCTCCGTTGTTAGTAGCTATCTTGGCCGAGTAGTTGCTAGTGACTCCAAGAGGGGGTATTTATGCTCGATAGTGGGTTCATGCCTCTATTTAACCTGGGGGAGTGATAGAAACCCCTAAGGTTGTAGATGTGCTATTGCTACTAGGGAGAAAACAACATTCATATGCTCGAGGGCATATGCTTTGTTTACATTACACACTTTGCTTAAAGCAATTATCCGTTGTTCGCAACTTAATGCTCATGGGGTGTTCGGATGATATCCCCGTGAGTGGATTATTAGTCATAGATGCAGTTGGATGGCGGTCTATGTATTTTGTTGTAATGCCCAGAGTAAATCGCATAGTGATCTTCTTGACATATCACGTTTATCTTTATTCTATCAATTGCCCAACTATAATTTGTTTACCCAGCATGTGTTATTTATCTTATGGAGAGACACCACTAGTGAACTGTGGACCCCGGTCCTATTTCCATCATATTGCTATCACCTGTTTACTTTACTCGCACTATTTACTTACTCGCATACTATTATCACTTTTCACTCGATACACTCATACCCTTTGTTTCAAGCAAACCGGTGAGATTGACAACCTCATCGCAAGTTGGGAACAAAGTATTTGGTTGTGTTGTGTGCAGGTTCCACGTTGCTGCTCGCAAAGCAAAGCTTGGACGAGGCGCCATATATAAATTGTCCGGAGCTGTCGCGAAGCTTGCAAGCATCACCTTCAGTCGTATTGTCCGCTCTTCTCCTGAATGATAAACCTTGGTTTCTTAACTGAGGGAAAACCTTGCTGCTATACTCATCATACCTTCCTCTTGGGGTTGCCCAACATCATAGCAATCAAGCTCTTTTCTGGCGCCGTTGCCGGGGAAGAAGTGGAAGACCTCTGCAAGGGGAGTTTTTCGCACACACACATCCTTTACTTTGTTTTAAGTTTTTCTTTACTTTATTTTTACTTGCATCGTTTTATATCAAAAATCCAAAAAAATTAGAATCCTTGGTAGTTGTTTTTACCTGTCTACTTTTAGTTTTGCTGAAATGGCTACTCCTGAAAACACGAAGTTGTGTGACTTTACTAGCACGAACAATAGTGATTTTATCTGCACTCCTATTAAGCCACCTGCTCCTGCTGCACACTTTTATGAGATTAAGCCTGCTTTATTGAACCTTGTTATGAAAGAGCAATTTTCTGGTGCTAGTACTGAAGATGCTGCAGCTCATCTCAACAATTTTGTTGAGCTAAGTGAGATGCAGAAATATAAGGATGTAGAAAGTGATATTATTAAGCTCAAGTTGTTTCCTTTTTCTTTGAGAGGAAAAGCTAAAGATTGGTTGCTGTCTTTGATTAAGAATAGTATTGATTCATGGGCTAAGTGTAAGGATGCTTTTATTGGTAGATATTATCCTCCTGCTAAAATTATATCTTTGCGTAGCAATATTATGAAGTTTAGTCTGTTTGATAATGAACATGTTGCTCAAGCTTGGGAAAGAATGAAATCTATGATAAAGAATTGTCCCACTCATGGACTGACTACTTGGATGATTGTTCAAACTTTTTATGCAGGACTAAATTTTTCTTCGAGGAACCTACTTGATTCAGCTGCTGGAGGCACTTTTATGTCCCTTACCTTGGGCGCCACAACAAAGCTACTTGACAACATGATGGTAAATTATTCCGAATGGCACACTGAGAGAGCTCCACAAGGTAAGAAGGTAAATTATGTTGCGGAAACCTCTTCCTTGAGTGATAAGATTGATACCATTATGGCTATCCTTGCTAATGATAGAACTCATGTTAATCCTAATAATGTTCCTTTAGCCTCTTTGGTTGCTCAAGAAGAGCATGTTGATGTGAACTTCATTACAAACAATAATTTTAACAACAATGCTTATAGGAACAATTTTGCTAGTAACAATTATAGGCTGTATCCTTCTACCAATGGTAATGGTTATGGTAATTCTTATGGTAATTCCTACAACAACACTAGGGCCGCACCCTCTGAACTTGAAGTCATGCTCAAAGACTTCATGGTAAAACAATCTGCTTTTAACAAGTCTGTTGAGGAAAAATTAGGCAAAATTGATATTCTTGCTTCTAAAGTTGATAGCCTTGCTCATGATGTTGAAATTTTGAAATTAAAAGTGTTGCCTAATGATGTGAAAGAGAACAATGTTTTTGCTACTGCTAATGCTATCCAAGTTGGAATTGATGAAAATCTTAGATTGTTAGCAGAATTGCATGCTAGATGGGAAAGAGAGGATGAGATTGCTAGGAATATGAAAGTTTGTACTATTACTACCTCTAATGATGTTGCTCCTAATGCTAGCAATCCTCTTACTTTGATTGGTGTAGAGAAAACTCCCACTCCTTGTGCTAAAAAGCCTAAAACTGCCAAAACTTTTTCTCAAAAGAGTGCTGAAATTTTTCGGAGTGTAGGAGATGATAGCTCTACTTCTTTTAATGATTTTGATGTTGATGGCTGCAATATATCTGAAGTTATTTTTTTCTTGCAAAAGCTTGCTTTGACTCCCAATGCTAGTTCTTTAAATATTGCTTTTACTAAGCATATTACCAATGCTCTCATAAAAATTAGGGATGAAAAGTTGCAGAAAAAGCTTCTGTTCCCAGGAAGTTAGAAGATGGTTGGGAACCCATCATTGATATGCATGTTAATGGTTTTGATTGCCATGATTTATGTGATCTAGGTGCTAGTATTTCTATCATGCCTAGAAAAATTTATGACATGCTTGATTTACCACCGCTTGAAAAATGTTATTATGATGTTCCTATTGCTGATGTTGCTAAGAAGAAACCTTTGGGAAGGATTAATGATGTTCTTATTGTGGTTAACAATAACCTTGTTCCCGTTGATTTTCTTGTTATGGACGTTGAATGCCATGCTTCATGTCCTATTATTTTGGGAAGACATTTTCTTTGAACTATAGGTGCCATTATTGATATGAGAGAAGGCACCATTAAATATCAATTCCCACTCAAGAAAGGTATGGAACACTTCCCTAGAAAGAGAAATAAATTGCTTTTTGACTCTATTCTTAGAGCAAATTATGAGCTTGATGTTTCATCTCTTGATGTTACTTGATTCGCAATTTTCTGCGCCTAGCTCAAAGGCGTTAAAGAAAAGCACTCTAGGGAGATAACCCAATGTTTTCATTCAGTACTTTTTCTTTTATTTGAGTCTTGTAAGTCATTACTACTGTAATGACCTCTCCTTATCCTTTTTATTTTATTGTTGTGCCAAGAGAAGCCTCTAATTCGAGTGAGGTAAAGATTTGGGGATGTTGCAGTCCTGAAACTGTTTTCGGTGCTGCACCGTAAAAATTCGTATAAATTCTCTGTATATCTTTTGGACCTGAAATTTCTTGTGCATATGCCCCAGGTTATATCCAAACTTTAGTTAGTTGAACATTTTTGATTTGAGCAACAGAAAACCCCTAAAAAATTCGACCTTTGTCAGCTATTCTGTTTTGACAGATTTCTGCCACTATTCGTTTTTACCGCTTTATCGCTTTCTTTTTGAGTTCTTTTGATCACGGTACTTTTGGGGAAGTTGCTACAGTAGTATATACTTAATATGTGGTGTTGAAACCTGAAGCAAAAAGAGGTTGATTATATGTTATGCTACACTAATGTTGCTAATAGATTTGTGTTTAGTTTTGTATGAAGGAAGTTTTCAAGTGTAGGGATTGGAGAATGATGAGATGAGTTGAAGAATGGACAAAAGCTCAAGCTTGGGGATGCCCATGCATCACCCTAAGAAATATCCAAGAAGTACAAGCGGCAAAGCTTGGGGATGCCCCCGAGGCACCCCTTCTTCATCGGCAAAAATTAGGTCACCTTTCAAAACACTATATTTTTATTGCTTCATGCACTATGTGTTTTTCTTAGAGCGTCAGTTGTTTTAGTTTTCTTAGTTAGTTTAGTTTTGTTTGCTGCAATAAATGGTTGGACCCCAACAAATTTCTTTTGGAGAAGTTTCCTTGCTTTTCATTTGCCAAGAACGCTCTAGTTTTCATTCTTATCAAAAACCGAGTGTTCTTCTTTTTCTGCTACTGCTTTTGGTTTTCGTTTTCGCCTTGATTTACGTTCAGACCTTGTCATATCTTTTCATCAAGGTGTATTTTTTCCTCTGATCTTTATTGGTTTTCATCAAAAGAGGTGGTAAAAATTTCAAATGGTGTTAGAAAAGAGAAAAAGCTTTATGCAAAAAAGTGGTACAAGAAGGAGCTTGTGTAGACTGCGGGTTAGGCCTTTTCATGTCATGCTTGATGTATTTTTGATAGTATGCTTAGTGGTTTTGCTGTAGCATGACTTGTCTCAAATAACTGAGATTGCTTAATGAGCCTTTGAAAAAATTATGCGTTGTTTTTATTGTATGGAAGCATTATTTTTGTTTTCTCCTTGATGTTTTATTTGGGTTGACTTGGCGCATGCTCACACATGTTAGACTCTTACAAAGTCGCCAATAGCCTTTATGATCATTTAGTTTTTGACTTTTGATGCCATCTTATGCTTCTTTTAATGTCGCTTTGTCGCTTTGCATGATTATGGCCATTATTGCTCTCTTAGTTGGTCGCTCTCAGTCTTTTGCTAGCCCTCGCCTTGTACTGAGTATGAGCTCTACTCGTGCATCCAACTCCTAAAAACCAAAGTTTTCCAAAGAGTCCACCATACATACCTACTAGCAATTTGCTATTCCAAGTAATTTTGACTTGCTTTTATCTTCTCTTCAAATTAAACTCTTACCAGTGTTATGCGAAAATTGGTTAGTAAAGCTCTCACGAACCGGAAGGCGCACTTTACTTTTTCTTGTTCTTAAAAATTTGACATTGTGGTCTTTTATGTTGAGTTGTTATGCTTGCAAGTTGTAAGTTGGAGACTAGCCCAACCATGCTATCATGGGGCAAGATTTCAACATTGCACTTCTTATTTGAGTTGATATCGTGATCTTTTGTTTATGGATGCCCACGGTGTGAAATGAATTGGGAATCTTGTGGGGATCATGGAGTTTGTATATGTGTTAGGGAAACGCCTGGGCCGCCAATCTAAGCCATGCATAATTCATGGTGGAAATTTGCAGCATACCCATGGTGGACGTTCGACGACGCATCTCAAAATAAAAAGCTAAACAAATGGCAAATAAAAGAGATGTCGAGGTGTTCATTGTCTGCTTGTCCTGTCATTTTGATGTGGGCTTGTTCCATGTCATCGGGCACGGAGGTACCCTGTTGGCGGTTCTCGATGATACATATATACTTACAATGACAAGAGCCTTGCTTGGGACTCTAAGTAAAGTAGCATGAGGTTTGGGTACTCGTATTCACGGGGCACGAGGTTTTTGACTTATGACTTGTCAAGCATATGCATCATAATTATTCTTGCATTAACTCTAACCATTCAAGATGCTTATGATGGGGGCAATGAGAGCTCAAAGCCGGTAAGTAACATAATTGAAGGTCTATAAAACTTGCAATCACTGCTTCCCTCCGCGAAGGGCCTTTCTTTTACTTTTATGTTGAGTCACCACCTTCTTTCTTTATGCACCATTAAGAGAGCATAGTTGTCATTCTTAGTATAATATGCATTGTCCCAAAGTTTTCATTGATTGATTCATATTGTTGGTTTTACTTGTTCTTAAATTATTTGTATCTAGTCGCCCTCTTAAACTTGAAGGTGTCCTATGCATTTATGTTTTGCTCTCTATTAAGGATAAGCTGAAAACCATTTGTATGTTTTTCCTTATGATTTGAACACACATTTGACTTTCATTGTTTCATTTTCATGATCTTTTGTTTGTGTTCATTTGCATGTTATAACATGGTTGCTAAGTTCTTATTGTCAAGATTATATCTTTCATGCCCATGTTTTAAGTTCTTATGATCCCAGCTCACAAATGCTTACATATATGATCAAGATTGTGTAGGTGCATGTCAGCTCAAAAATTATTCTTTTGTTATCACTTACCTACTCGAGGACGAGCAGGAGTTAAGCTTGGGGATGCTTGATACGTCTCCAACGTATCTATAATTTTTGATGCTCCATGCTTGTTTTTATACCATTTGCCTACTGTTTCGTTACACTTCGTGGCACTTTTATGCATTTTCCGGAACTAACCTACTAACGAGTCGCCACAGTGCCAGTTCCCTGTTTTCTGCTGTTTTTGTGTTTCAGAAGTGATACACAGGAAATATTCTCAGAATTGGACAAAACAAGTTCCTGAAGTCTTATTTTTCCCGGAAGCTTCCAGAGATCCGAAGAGGAGTTGGAGGGGGGCCACGAGGGCCCCACACACTAGGGCGGCGCGGCCCAGCCCCTGGCCGCGCCCCCTATGTGCGAGGGCGCCTTGGGCCACCTCTGACGATGCCCCTTCGCCTATAAAGACCACCTGACGGAAAAAACCTAAGGACCCGATCAATTTTCCAGAACACATCGCGATCCGCCGCCGCCGTCGACCCGAAGATCGGGAGGGTCCAGAAGCTCTTCCCGGCACCCTGCCAGAGAGGGAAATCGCCACCGGAGGTCTTCTTCATTGCCATGCTTGCCTCCGGAGCCATGAGTGAGTAGTCTACCTTGGACTATGGGTCCATAGCAGTAGCTAGATATTTGTCTCCTCCACCATGTGCTTCATGTTTAGATCTCATGAGCTGCCCTACATGATTGAGATCACCGTTATGTAATTCTACCTGTTTGGTTTGTTGGGATCCGATGAATATTGGTGTTATGATTGAGTTGCTATACTGAAATTTATCTTATGTTATTTATGATCTTGCATGCTCTCCGTTGTTAGTAGCTATCTTGGCCGAGTAGTTGCTAGTGACTCCAAGAGGGGGTATTTATGCTCGATAGTGGGTTCATGCCTCTATTTAACCTGGGGGAGTGACAGAAACCCCTAAGGTTATAGATGTGCTGTTGCTACTAGGGAGAAAACAACATTCATATGCTCGAGGGCATATGCTTTGTTTACATTACACACTTTGCTTAATGCAATTATCTGTTGTTCGCAACTTAATACTCATGGGGTGTTTGGATGATATCCCCGTGAGTGGATTATTAGTCATAGATGCAGTTGGATGGCGGTCTATGTATTTTGTTGTAATGCCCAGAGTAAATCGCATAGTAATCTTCTTGACATATCACGTTTATCTTTATTCTATCAATTGCCCAACTGTAATTTGTTTACCCAGCATGTGTTATTTATCTTATGGAGAGACACCACTAGTGAACTGTGGACCCCGGTCCTATTTCCATCATATTGCTATCACATGTTTACTTTACTCGCACTGTTTACTTTACTCGCATACTATTATCACTTTCCACTCGATACGCTCATACCCTTTGTTTCAAGCAAACCGGTGAGATTGACAACCTCATCGCAAGTTGGGAACAAAGTATTTGGTTGTGTTGTGTGCAGGTTCCACGTTGCTGCTTGCAAAGCAAAGCTTGGACGAGGCGCCATATATAAATTGTCTGGAGCTGTCGCGAAGCTTGCAAGCATCACCTTCAGTCGTATTGTTCGCTCTTCTCCTGAACGATAAACCTTGGTTTCTTAACTGAGGGAAAACCTTGCTGCTATACTCATCATACCTTCCTCTTGGGGTTGCCCAACATCATAGCAATCAGATTACACTATTGCGGGTAATTTGATGATCAAGAACACCTTCTAGCATGACAGTATTCGATATTTTCTTGGCTTACTTACTTATGCACATGATGTTAATACTAGATGGCATGTCGAAACCCATTGTAGTAAATAATAGAAAATGGGTTGGTTCAACACCCTTGTTCTTCTAACAATGTCTCTCATTGTTGTTGTCATCTTTGTTACTTTAACTATGCCCATGATCAGGAAAATATGATCATCACTCAGCACATGATCTGGTCCTAGAAGCAGGACAATGAACAACTTGGTGTTTATATCTCTCACGTGCTCATGAGTTTTCCTTTGAAACTCGTATTCAAAACTCATATCAGTTGTAGCATAAACATAGAAACATTAATGAACATGGAAATAAATAATAACATTTATTTGATTCTAGGGCATTTTTTTAATATCCCACTTGCACTAGAGTCAATATCTAGTTGCATGAGTTCATGAACACCAATGGAACTACAAAATCTCTCATTCTTTCCTCGTGTTATGCCGGATTGGGTTTGAGGTTTTTTCTTGTTTTCATATTCTACCTCCAGGTTTTTTGGTGGAGCAAGATCGGAACCTTCCCGAAGTCACATGACATGAGCGCCACGAAGAGCAGGTAATACCTTTGCCTTCTAGAAGTGAAAGTTTTCTATCATATGCTTTGTGGCATATGGGAAGCTGGGGTGGCCGACAGGGATGATATAGATGAAGAGGATTACATTGCAGGATTTTTGGGGAGAGAAAGGTTGGGTGGTTTTTGTCAATCATGGATTGAAGGATTTTGTGTTGTAAATCAGATCGTGACTAAGAAGGGAAGAGGAAGGCTCTTGATCCATGTCAGCAGAGGCAAAACGATACCCTACCGAGGGTTTGTTGTGGGTGTTAAATAGAGTAAAAGCCCCAACAAGTGTAATTTCAAGGAATTATCAAAAAAGCGTATTTAAGGAATACATAAGCTTAAGTTTTACAACCAGGATAACACAGAAGTTATGAAAACACTTGTCGAAACCAGAGTATGACTAGATAAATAGAACAGCTAGGAATAGTTGAAGGCGCCTGGTTGCCTGGAAATTTGCCCTCATTTGCCTTTTTTGTATGTGGCAAAGGGCCCAACTTTGCACAACAAACAAATTCCAAATCAAGCATCGTGTATTAAGAGCCAAGGTCAATAAAATGTCAATAATGTATAAGTCCTATGTATTTTTTACATGTCCTTTCTCAACAAAGTTCTGGACCAAGTGAAATCATAATTTCAGAAGTGTTTGGATTTATGGTGTGACCTTGTTCGCTTGCCCCACCCACTGCACTACTATTAACAATATACCTCTAGTGGTTCTAGCACAAAGGAAACCACACCATGTTCAGTAAAGAACTTTCAACCATCAGCCCTCCCTGTCGGCATTCGAAGCTGTGAGGTGCTATGACTTTCATGCATGCCTTTATCTTGGCATGCCTCATTCTTCCCATAGGAATGCACCGCCTTAATTATTGCTGCGGTGGCAAGAAGCAACGTTGGCTTAAGAGGAGAATGATCCCTTTCCCTTCCAAGATTCATCAAGCAAATGTTGATGGTAGTTAATGAAGTTAACTAAGAACACATATGATTGAGGGTGGTATAGGGTAAGACATTTATAGAAGCCACAAGAGGACTCTGTTCTCCATCTAATATAGCAAGGAGATATTATTTGAGTTCACCATTGTTGATCTTCCGTCTCGTGACAGTCAAATCCAAATCAAAGCCCTTCATCTTCAAGATGAATTGGGCAGCTCCCATATCAAGTTTCTTGGTGTTTGCAAGGGAACTAGGGAGCATAGTGATCCGTGCTTTTGGCTAGTGATGTAGAGGCTGTCAAGTGTCAAGGGAGTTGTACACATCAGTGGCGTGCTCGAGACTGAGCACCTAATCCAGCATGTCGTCAGTCATGGAATTGAAGAGAATCCCATGACTTGTTGGTCTCGTGATATCCAAGCATCATATGCCGGATTGGGCTTGAGGTTTTTTCTTGTTTTCATCTTCTACCTCCAGGTTTTTTGGTGGAGCAAGATCGGAACCTTCCTGAAGTCACATGACATGAGCACCTTGAAGAGCAGGTAATACCTTCGCCTTCTAGAAGTGAAAGTTTTTTATCGTAAGCTTTGTGGCATGTGGGGAGCTGGGGTGGCTGACACGGATGACATAGATGAAGAAGATGACATCGCATGATTTTTGGGGAGAGAAAAGTTGGGTGTTTTGGTTTTTTTCAATCACGGATTGAAGGATTTTGTCTTGTAAATCAGATCGCAACTAAGAAGGGAAGAGGGAGGCTCTTGATCCATGTCAGCAGAGGCAAAATGATACCCTACTGAGGGTTTGTTGTGGGTGTTAAATAGAGTAAAAGCCCCAACAAACGTATTTCAAGGCATTATAAAAAATGCGTATTTAAGGAATATGTAAGCTTAAGTTTTACAACCAGGATAACATAAAAGTTACGAAAACACTAGTCGAAACCAGAGTATGACTAGATAAATAAAACAGCTAGGTAATAATTGAAGGCCCCCGGTTACCTGGAAATTTGCCCTCATTTGCCTTGTTTTGTATATGGCAAAGGGCCCAGCTTTGCACAACAAATAAATTCCAAATCAAGTGTCATGTATTAGGATCCAAGGTCAATAAAATATAAAAAAGCCAAGCAAACGATAGGATTCCAATTAATCCTAGCATTGCCCTAATCCCACTCTATGAAAATTAGCAAGGGCACAAGATAAAAAAAAGGTGAGGCACCGATTCCACCTGGCCATAGAGAATAGACTTTCCATTTGTGCATCCTTGGAGATGGAAAATTTGCTCGCTAGATGAAAATCTGCCTTTAACCAACTACCAAGTGGAGATTTTCATTTTTAGGGGAGCTTGGCCTTCCAAATGAGTTCATCATTCACTACTAGAAATCCCCTTATTTCCGACGGTAAAATCTAATAACCGAGGGGCCGTCGGTTAATATACTAATAGCCGATGGTCAGAACAATTCCTGACGGTTACCTACTAAACCCTCGGATATAACTACCAAAGGCCGACGGTGTAGTGAATATCCGACGGGAAAAAACAACTCTCGGATATCCAATCTAAGGGCCGACGGTGGAATACAATATCCGACGGCCAAAATATAACCCTCGGCTATGGGTGCAAATGACCGACGGTACATCTGCAACTCTCGGTTATTTGTGCTAATAACCGACGGGATATAGCAATAACCGACGGGTAAAGCTAACACTCGATGATATGTTTCAACGGTTGACTAGGCTAAGCTTGAAGGACTTTCGATGGTTATTTCTCATATGCCTCCAACTACTTTATGGCGCTATACGATTCAAGGATTTTATGTCGTAGAAGGTTCTCCAACAACATACTCATGTTGGATGCTTACTCTGTCATACATATTTCACGAAATTGCTTTAACATCAAAAGTAATATAAAAATGGAAAGTGGATAATTCGATGATGAATGTATAACTTAGGGCACAAACCAAATTCCACTTATACTCGGATAATTGGAAGTCGGTGGACGTGCATGCATTTTATTCTTATCAATTCCAATTATACTCAATATGAAAAAAATATGTTTGAATAACAACAAGTAATAGCAATATCGCATGCTTACTTTATTCCATGGCATATGTGATAAGTTTAACCCCACGCTGCAACTTATAGAGAATTGAATTGTTCTTCTCCTAATCTACACGGAAAAGACAAAAATAGAAATCTGGATGTGTGAATAGTGCACCTTCAAATTTTGTCAACAAAATCTATTTACATAGCACATAATACAAGTTATTTCAAACTGATAGTTTGCATGCTAGAAATATATATCATTACCTACATGTAAATAATTTATTCAAATTTTAAAAAAACTTTAAAATATCATTTTTGAACTTTTAAAATAAAGGATTCCAGTGAGCTTGAGCTCCAAATGCATTTTCCGTAGAAGATACCAATTTTCACATATGTGAATGTTCTTCTTTCTCTACAACATATGAAAATGTTCTTGATAATCTTTAAAAACAATTTGCTAACAATCACAACGTGAATTAAGTTAATTGTTTATTAGCCTTTCTCAAAAAATAAAAAGGGGTGTAACGGACCGAGAGAATTGCTCCCAGATCATGATCGTGTTGACCCCAACTGAATCCAAACGCATGCCCCAGCTCCCTATTTTCTCTCCCTCTCCTTTATCTCTGTTTCCCGAACCATTTCCTCCGCACTCGTTCCTTTCTCTCCCCCACCTCGCCCATCTTAACAAGTCCGATCTGGGTCAAACAACCCCATGAACTGGCCAACATCGGGCCCTGAGGCATGGTCACCGTGACGGCCGGCACGTACGGCCGCCCAGGCCACAACCTTCAACTCGTCTGGCGCGGGCAGCGGCGGCCGTTTCTCCGGCGGAGGGATCGAAATGCTGCGCTTCTGCACCGATAACTCCCCTCGACCTGCGCCTCTTCCCGGACCCCTGATCATCTCACCGGACCTGTCAGGTTGTGCCCTTCCTGCTTCTTCTTCGATTCATCCTCAGTTCAGTAAGATGATTTTGGTGTGTAACGAACATGTTCGTTTTTGTTGATCTTGGTCCTTCCTGAGTTAGATCTGCCGAAGAACGTTTTTCTGTGTAACAGATCCAAGATGCTAGACTCCATCCTCACGTGTAACGTCCTCAGTTAGATCTTCCAAGCAACTTTACTAGATTAAATATGAGTTCCTTTATGTTTCTGCCTACCATCTTGGGTTGAATTGTTGCTAATCACCTAGGAATTTGCAATCACCATATGTTATACGAGTATGTGCCTTGTAGGGATTGGTCCGGGATACAGTTTTGGTACAAGAATGTTGTATGCTAACAAGTAATTGCATGTGTGCGCTATGGCAGGTGTGCACTCTACTGACGGAGATGATGCATGTGAGCCTAGCGTTGGAGTGAGATTTCTGGATTCTGATTGCTGGCACTATCACACTCACAATGAAGCAAAGGTATTACTTTCAGAGTCACAGATTACGGGAAATAGCATATCAATGAGAATAAATAAGGAGACGTGCAATACTAGACTGAAAATATCCTATTTTGGTTGGAGGAACGCGTGTTTAGTATTACGTGCATCTCATCAGATTATAATCTGCCAGTTTTTTGGTTTCGACGTACGAATTAGTGTGCTGTGTGAATTTGTTTGTCAGAATCTAAGTTGAGTGATAGCAGTACTTCTATTTCCCCTTTATTACAGCAATATATTTTGGCTTGTATAATTTTGTAACTTGTCTGACTTATCTTGCCATTTTTTTCAGATTATTTTCATGTGTTGTCCCTTATGGTTCATGTCCTTATTACAACTAGCTTGGTATTTTTTCTGTAGGGAATGGGAAGCAATTCTGGAGGTAGCCTCAGTGATGAGGACGGCATCTCTTGTGATCTATTGTAGAAGTCACTTATAGCCATTCAACCAAATGAAGTTCTCAAGCTGGAATTTTTCTAGACCAATTGTCTTCTGCAAAATGTGTAGAACATTATGTGTTTTTTTTTCATTTCGGTGGATAAGGTTGTGTGATTTGTATACAATCCTTTTTATTTTGTAATGTGTTGTGAGATTATCTTGAAATACATACAACTTTTAAAGAGTCTTGTGATGTTGTGTATTAAGCATATTAACAATTCTGAATACATATGCTTATAGATTAGTAGTAATAAGTAGTGCTCCACGCATCGTCTATCCTCTTCTCGAGAAGCAATACTAACTGATGGTGAGACCAAATAAATTTCAGATTCCTTGGAGTGTCATCTATTGTGCTAATTGACGGTGCTAGATGCCCTCTTGGCTGTAGTAGTCACCGACGGGACAGATTGACCGTCGAGTATTGTAAATTCTGACGGGATAAAACAACCATCGGTAAACTACATAAGTTACGGGGAACGGTCGGTTATAGTCGTCGTTGAGTATTGCTGGGTGGCTCTGGACGGAGACATAGCTGACAGTTAACCGTCGGCTTTTTACCGTCAGTACAAATATAACCGACGGAACCGTCGGTCATTGGAGTAATGGCCGACCAAGCATAGCCGACGGGAGATAACCGACGGTGTACCATCGGATATATTCTTAACCGACGGTTAACTTAAATATCCGACGGGATTTTAGCCCTCGGCTATATCGGCATATCTAGTAGTGATTGCGTGTACTTTGCCCCTGGTTGATTTTTCAATATAAAGAGGATACCAAGAATATACCAGAGGTCTCGAGGATCCATGATACATGGGGCCGAATTGGTCCAGAAAACCAATTTATCTAGGGTAAAAGCTCTTCTCAACTTCATGTGACCAAGACCCAATGGCAGGTCCCAGCCACTGAGATGTTTGGGTTACCAGCTATTTCAAGGACTCTACCAAATTTTCTAGCCATTGGTGCTTCACCTAGCCACCAACCTGTCCAGAAGAAGATTCACTCCTCATTGCCCAGGTGAGAATTTTGTTCCAAGTTTAAACAAATGCTTGATTATGTTGAGAATTTTCCAAACTACGAGCCACCCTAGCTTGTAGAGGCAAAAAAATGTTGTCAGCATTATTATATTTAGCTCAAAGAAGCTTCCACCACCAATTGTCCCTCTCATTATCATTAAAAAGTCTCCAAATACATTTAGTCATCGGGGAAACAATCCAAATATACGAGGTAATAACACCAAAACTCGGGTCCTTTGATCTACAAAGAAACCCAACGATACTTTCTTAAATCATCGACCCTTTTCCAAACGAAAGGAGCCAAATGTTTGTCAAACCAGCATGACTACAGTCAACTAGCAAGAATAAACCCATGGAGAAATCGGGAAGGCTAGAAAGCGAGGAGTTAGCGAGGATGGGCCTAGCGCCGAAGACATGAATCTTCTTGTGAGATGCGGTTGTGATGCGGCAGAATACATCTCCCGATCTCTGTCCAAGGCCACATTGGATACATGCTAGTCGTCATCTTCTCCCATCTCTCATTTCCGTGCGGTTGCGATGCGGAATCAGAGTCTAGGGAGATGAGGTAAGCGTGTGTGACAGTGTGCAATCTCCACAATTTACACGAAAACTGAAAACTTAGGGTGCTCGACCCAACTCCCAACCCCTCTCATGACCCTCCTGGAACCCTAGAACCCGTAGGTGGCAGGCCTTTGCGAGTGTCTCCTCCCTCCTTGCTACCAATAGGAGGCTGCACTAGGCAAATCCTGGCTAGGGATGGCTATGGCATGGCATCTCTTCCCCGGGCGGTGGTCTTCTATAGGAGGCACATGTCCTCGTCCGGATCCAGCGGTGCAGAGCGGTGGGGTCCCAGTGCTGGGAGGCTCGACGGTGGGATCTTTCCCCACTCGGGGGTGGCGCCCTTGCTGCTACGAATGACGATGCCAGTCTCGTGGGCCATGGGCTCGAGGAGGGGGGCTGTTTGCCTAAATCCATGGCGACGGGGCTTGGCAACGCCAGGCAGCTTCGACCTCCTAGCATCTAGGTGGTGCCGATGACCGGCCAGGTATCGGTGGCGGCTGGACCTCTACCGTTTAGTGCGTCCATGCTGGAGTTGGAACGACGGTCTACGCAACCCTTCCTTGACATCGGATCGGCTCTTGTCTCATTAGCGGTGCAGCCAAGGGTGGCTCAAGATTGGACCTTTCTAGTGGATCTGGGTGATGATGGATGTGCCAGGGCAAGATCCCTACATGAAGCTGATGACAACGACGTTTGTGGTGTCGTCTCCTCCCTAGGGGCATCGTCGTGGCACTGCCCATGCCCCCCTTGTTGAGCGCGGGGGAACCCTTGATTTAGCTCACTAGATCGGATAGCGGCGACACCGTGGTGTCGTCCCATCCTTGGAGGCGTTGTCTTGGTTGCCCGTGGACTCCCCGAAACAGCAAGACAAAGTCCAGGTTGGCGGTCACTCTGAGCATGGGCTTGCAGGGTGCAATGGACATCGTTGGTGGCACTTCTGTCGACATCTCATCGCAGATGGCCCAATCCTGCCGCTCATTCGTCGACTCTTAGGCGCTTAAGGGTGGGTGGTGCGTTGATGTGTCATCTAGGAGGTAGTGTCAGTTCCAAAGACACCTCCTTCAATCATGATGCGGTTTGGAAACAGTGTCTCGTCTCTTTATCATTCATGGCATGAGACGATGCAAGGAGAGTCTTCTTTGTTTGGGTGGGTTACGTTGTAAATTGCGTGGTGTTATGTTTGTATCAGGTTAGCTTTCTTGGCGTTGTATCGGTCATCTTGGTCCTTCTTCTATAAAAACTAATACACCTCGCAAGGGTGCATCCTTGAAAAAAAAATCTCCACAAATTTTACCAATCGACTCCTCTCCTCTGAAGGTTGTACGTAGTCGTACGTGTTCTGTGCGTCTTCCGGAACCAGGACGCAGGCATGGACATCAACGTTGTGTTACGACCTCGCCAGCTACGCCATCAGCGAGCACAACTGAGGAACGGGCGGCAAGCAACCATCTACCGCCTGGGCGAGGCGACTGGACCAGGAGGCCCAATCCACGTTACATGTGAGCAGTCTGAGTGCTTATATCCTGGGGTTGGGACCCACTTGTAAGGTGTGGAATGTGTAATGGGCCGGCGGCCTCTCTCTCTCGGATCCCCTTTCCTCCTCTCCCCTCCTTGAACCCTAATTCTGAGGGGAATTGAACTCGATCTGTATCCTGTCGAACTGATATCGTAGAGGGATCGTAACAATCTGGTATCAGAGCCATTCCGCCGCTACCACCACCAAATTTTTCTTCCTCACTCCACTCCGATCTGGCTGGTCGTTATCCCTCGATCATCCTCACTCGTCGTGGCAAAGCAGCCGCCATGGATGATCAAGCCAAGCTTCTCGCCGATCTCACGGCCGCGGTGTCCTCCATGAACGCCAAGCTCGACGACATCCTGATACGTCCAAAACGTATCTACTTTCCCGAACACTTTTGCTATTGTTTCTCCTCTAATTTGTGTGTTTTGAATACAACTAACACAGACTGACCCTGTTTTCAGCAGAATTGCTCTGGTGTCTCGTTTTTGTGCAGAAATTCAACTTCCAGCAAAAATTCGGGAAAAATCATGAAAAATCCTATTTCACCAGAAGACCCACGGAGCCAAAAGACAGGAGGGAGAGAAGGCTCGAGGGGCCCTCACACAGTGGTGGCGCGGCCCAGCCCTGGCCGCGCCACCCTAGCGTGAGGGGGCCCCAGCACCCCTCTCGGCCTCCCCTCTCGCCTACATATACCCTCTGACGACATAATATCGGGGAGACGGCGTTTTTCCCAGATAGACTTCCGCTGCGCCGCCGCCATCAGAAACCGCGATTCGGAACCAGAAACTCCGTTCTGGCACCCTGCCGGGACGGGGATTCGGAGGAGATCTTCATCACCATCACCACCGACGCTCCTCCATCGACCATCCATGACTCCCCCATCCATATATGAGTAATTCCCCCGCTGTAGGTGAGGGGATGGTAGGGATTGGATGAGATTGTTCATGTAATTTGATATGAGATTGATAGGGCATAGTGCCTAGTATCTTTATTTAGTGCCTATGACATTGTTGCAACTTGTTGTGCTTAATGCTTGTCACTTTGGGCCCGAGTGCCATGATTTCAGATCTGAACATGTTATTATTTCTATGATGATACTTGTTGTTTAAGGTCTTACCTACAAGTTGTTTACACATATTATTGTCCGGAACCCGAGGCCCCAAAGTGACAGAAATTGGGATAACCGGAGGGGATGGCTATGATGTGAGGATCACATGTGTTCACCGAGTGCTAATGCTTTGCTCCGTACTCTATTAAAAGGAGTACCTTAATTACCAGTAGTTTCCCTTGAGGCCCTGCTGCAACAGGCTGGTAGGACAAAAGATGTCGTGCAAGTTTCTCCTTGTGAGCACGTACGACTATATACGGAACACATGCCTATGATTGTTTGTACTAGGATGCTTTATCATTATTTATCTGCAATGCCCATGTCTCATTGATTTCATGAATTATATTATCCATGCAACGCCCGTAATCCATCCCTATGCCTACAGTATTTGTTCCTACTGTTTACTACTGTTACTATTACCGCTGCTATTTTACTACTGCTGTTACTGTTTCACTACTGTCACTGCTATAAAACTGTTGCTACTAATAAACTATTGCGAGCAAGATTGTTTCCAGGTGCAGCTGAATTGACAACTCATCTGTTAAGGCTTACATATATTCTTTGGCTCCCCTTGTGTCGAATCAATAAATTTGGGTAATACTTCTGTTGCGATCCCCTATACGTGTGGGTCATCAAGACTATTTTCTGGCGCCGTTGCCGGGGAACATAGCTTTATTTGTAAGTTCACTTGGTATTCATATTGTTCGCTACAATCCTTTCATCATGGGTAAACCTCGTGATAGAAAAGTTCCTATATTGCCATCCACTACAAGAAGAGGTACGACTCTCAACACCTCTGTCGCTCTTGATTCGCCATCTGTTATGAGTAAGTTGCTTACACCACCACACCCACACGCTACTGCTACTACTTCTGCTGAGATTGAAAATGCCACTGATAATTTAGATGATGCTTCTACTGCGCTTGATGAGAGTGGTTCACTAGGTTCCTTTTTAGATGCTACTATTGCTAGAGCTAAGTTGGGAAATACCACTGTTACACCTGTTAGTTCACCTGAGTCTAGGGAATGTCCTAGTGATGATTATGATGATGATGCTTACATTGAGCTTAATGATGATTTTATTGCAGAAGCACGTGCTGCTCGTAATGCAGGTAATGTTAAAGAACTTCTTGCCAGACGTTCTGTTAGATATAATTTGTCTCCTGATCCTAAGTTTGCTGCTTCTCCTATAAATATTAGAGACAAGGATTATGATTTCTCTTTGGATTTATCTTACATATCTATTGTTGAGAAAACTCCTTTTTGTGGTACTAAAGATGAGAGTGCTATGGAGCACATGAATGAGCTTTCTACTTTGAGTAATTTGTTTTCTGATGATATTAAGCTCCGCACTTACTTTGTTGCTAAGATTTTTCCTTTCTCATTGAAAGATGCTGCTAAAACTTGGTTTAATAGCTTGTCTCCTGGATCTCTTACTAGCCCTATTGCTTTGGTTAATGCTTTCTTTCAGAAATATTTTCCTGCTAGTGCTCAACATGCTGCTGTGCAGAAAATCTTTGATTTTGAACAGGGAAAAGGAGAGATATTGCCTGAATCTTGGACAAGGTTTAGTTCTTTAATTAGAGCTTTGCCTAAAGAACCATTGCTTAAAAATGAACTCCTTGATATATTTTATAATGGACTAACGGATGAATCTAAGTCATATTTGGATAGTTGTGCTGGTTGTGTTTTCAGGGAAAGAACTCCGGCTAATGCTGAAGAATTAATGGCTAAAATAAGCCGGAATCATGATGATTGGACTCTAGTTGAGCCAACGCTAGCACCAACCCCTGCGCCATCTACAGAGCCTACTCCAAAGAAGAGAGGGATGATTGAATTAAATGATGAAGTTATGAAGGAGGCTAAGAAATCTCTTAAGGAGAAAGGTATTAAGGCCGAAGATGTGAAGAATTTACCTCCTATTGAAGAATTATGTAAGCCAATCCCTCGTTCATCTACTATTGAGGTACACTCTCTCCAACGCTTTGATGAAAGAGATATTCCTTATACTAAACCTCCTGATCAATGCTTAGATGAGTTCGATAATTTTATTGTTAAGCAAGAAAATTTTAATAGAATGGTGCATAACCATTTGTTGGAAAATTCTAGAGCTATTAACAAGTTGCAGGATATTGTGGAGAGAACCGCCAATGATGTAAAGATACTTGCTAAACATTTTCAAATGGTTCAAACACAAATTGATCAGCTTACCAAGGTGCAAAAAGGCTAGCTAGTTAATGCTGCAAGAGAGAAGCAAGCATGTGAAATACGCACAAGAAGTGGTGCTGCTACTCAAGACCCATTATATCCTGAAGGACATCCTAAGAGGGTCGAGCAAGATTCTCAACGAACTGCAAGTGATGATATTCCTTCCAAGAAGAAGAAGAAGAAGCATAAAACAACTGCAGAATCCTCTGATGCAGGTAAAGATCCTAACAGTGTTTCTATTTCTGATGCTGAAACTGAACCAGGAGATGCTTCCGATAAAGAAGAAGATAAAGAAGAAGTTGAAGAAGAACCAGAGAAGATTGACAAGAATGCAAAGTACACTAAAGAAGATTTCATTGCCAACAAGCATGGTAAAGAGAGAGAACCTTGGGTACGGAAACCAATGCCTTTTCCTAGTAAGAAACACAAGTCCAAGGAAGAAGAACACTACAACAGGTTTTGTGAATGGATGAGACCTTTATTTTTGCAAATTCCTTTGACTGATGCTATTAGAATGCCTCCTTATGCAAAATATATGAAAGATATTGTCACTAACAAAAGGAAAATTCCTATTGAGGAAATTTCCACTCTACTTGCTAATTATTCTTTTGATGGTAAAGTTCTAGAGAAGCTTGGAGATCCAGGTATACCTACTATTCCTTGCTCCATTAAAAATAACTATGTTAGAACTGCTTTATGTGATTTGGGAGCTGGAGTTAGTGTCATGCCTTTTTCTCTTTATAAGAGACTTGATCTAGAAAAATTAGTATCAACTGATATATCTTTGCAGATGGCTGATAAGTCTACTACTATTCCTATTGGTATATGTGAAAATGTTCCCGTTCAAGTTGCTAACAGTTGTTTAATATTAACTGATTTTGTTATGTTGGAAATGCCTGAAGATGATAATATGTCTATTATTCTTGGGAGACCTTTTCTAAACACTGCAGGTGCTGTTATTAATTGCAATCAAGGAAAAGTCACTTTTAATGTTAATGACAAAGAGTATACGGTTTATTTTCCCAAGAAAATTGATAGGAAGAGTGCTCTAAACTCAATCAAGAATGTTGAGACCATCAAAGTTGGTCAAATTATTTGTTCAGAGCGAAAGCCCAAGGAAGAATATCAAATTGTTATGATTGGGACTATACCTATCAAAGTTGAGGTAACATAAGCATTAAGTGAAGTGCAAAGTTTTGCCTCATATAAAGTTAGTTTGGTAACAAGACTTGATCAACCTTGTTAACAAAGTGATTTTATATGAATGAAACTTCGTTTTCACCGCATCTACTCCACCTTACTTGTATTTACTTTCATCAAAATGTTATTCCTTCAGTTTAGTTGTATGATTAAGAGTATCTCAGAGCTGCTGCATGTTTAGTTTTGATTTGCTTGAAATCTTTTCGTCTTAGTTTTTCTGAGTTTTATCGATATGCCATTTTCTGAAAAATCCTTGAAAATAAAGTTTCTCGAAAAATTCCAGAAAATTCTTTATAAATTTTTATGCCAAAAATGGGGCAGAGAGACACCTGGGAGGCACCAGGTGGGGGAGCCACGCCACCTCACACACAGGTGGCATGGCCCAGCCCTGGCCGCGCCACCCAGATGTGAGAGGGCCCCATCTGGCCCCTCACTCATCTCTTCTTCCCCTGCTCTTTCTCTCTCCCGAAAAACACCGCCCCATTTGCTCAAGCCCGAGTTCTTGTTGTTCTTCACCTCGATTTTTCGATCTCCTGGTTCAGCCCAGCATTTCTGCTGAAATTTGGAGCATTTGTTCTCCGGTATGTGACTCCTCCACTTGTCCAAGTAGAATTTCTTTTGGTGGAGTATTTCTTGAGTATTTTAGCATTGTAGGTGACAGTATAAATGAGTATGCATGCTTGTTCTATTGCTTAGAAAGGTTATTTTGATGCATGATAGCTCTCTAGTAACCCACTATAGTAGTTTCCTACACCTGCTTGTCGTAAAATCACTTTTTATGAGGTTTGTCAAAAATTTCAGAAATGGAGGAGAATGCATATCAACTCTCTCAACATGAACTAGAAGTGCATGATGTTATGAAAGTTCACCGTGAAGAGAAGGTTTTCCCCTCACACTATCCATGCTCAGCATTCATGAGTGCTGCTGGAATTCTGCAGGATTTTCAAACCTTACTTTCTAATGCAGGATTAGAATATTTTGTTGAGGGTGAACCTCCCCAATATGTTAAACTAACAATGTCTGTGGTGCAGGATTTCAGATTTAGTTGGTCCACTTCTAACCCCATGGTTCATTACAAAATCTATAATAAATCTGTGGACTTGCCTCTTGATGTTTTCTGTACAGCTATTAGAGTACCACAGTGGGGATCGCTCGAGAAGATAAGAGGTCAGCCTAGGCCATTGTTGGAACTATACGAAGAGATTTGTCAAGGAAGAAGCTTTACAGGAGAGGGTGGTAAAACTCGAAATATTCATTTCCCATCCATTCGATATTTTGCCTTCTTTATTACCAAATGTGTTCTTGCTAAGAAATCTGCAAGTAAATTGTCTCTCCATGATCTAGCTTTTATTGCTGCTGCTTTGAGGCGTGATAGGACTTACCATTTGGGTGCCTTAATAGCTTTTCATCTTGATATTAATCGTGAGAAGGGGGGAATCTGTGGAGGACTTATAGCTTCACGCCTGTTAGCTTTGCATGGCGTTGTGCCTCATTTTCGAGATCTGCAGTTCCCCGAGGAGAAACTTGGTATTGATTCTATGATTCAACATAAGTTTATTTCTCCTCCTGCTAGTTTGATTAATTTAACATTTGAGCTAACCTTTTTCAAGAAGACTACCTGGAGGGTAGTAAAGACTGAACGATCAGTCCGTTTGCCTGCACCTTTTTTGTTTAACCTTGATCGCAGGAATGGATGGTCGCTTACGGAAGATGAGCTTGATGCGTACGTAGAGGAGCACCCGCCGCCTGTGCACGATGAGGAGGGTGCTGAGGAATCGGGACAGCCCTCCGACATTGTGAACTTCCCATATGAGCAGCCTTATTATGATTATGCACCATCAGCTTTATCTTCACGAGAGCCCAGGTACGATTACACCTATGATGACCCACCAGCCTGGGGCAGCTATCAAAGTTGAAATTGATCTCCACTTAGGCCAAAAGCCTAAGCTTGGGGGGAGGTACGCCGACGATTCACTCATCTACATATCGTATTTTTTTTCGGATCTTTGTATATCCATGTTTCGCCTTCTTTATTGTTCTCGTTCTTGTTTCCACTTTTCCAAAACACAAAAGACCAAAAATATTTCCGTTGTTTCTCTTTGTTTGGTTCTTTAGTTTTCTACCATTGGTTCGCTTTACTTGCTATTTTCGGTTTGCCAATTGAAAAATCCAAAAATATTTTGCTTTGTTTGCTATTTCCTTCTGCTTTTGTTTCAAAAATTGAAAACCCCAAAAATATTTGTTGTTCTTCTTCGGATTTGTAAAGTTTGTTGCAGAGTTCAGTCTCCCGTTACTCCATTGGAGCTTGGTATTCACTTTATATTATTCAAGCCACACAAGTGAAGAGCAATGATGACGACATACGACAATCCGAGATGTGGTAAGAGGCTGGTATGAACTCTATTTGTTTTCATTTTTGTACATATACTCATCTATGTGGACATTCATAGTTGGTTCATGTAAGGTATATGTTATCTAATGGATGCTTTGTAGTTCTTGCTTTCATATGATTAGTTTCAATTTACTATTAGCCGGTAGCATGTCATGTAGACGCTTGCATGCATTGTTTTATTCATAATATGGTATGATATTGTGGTATCCACCTCTGAAAAGTTTCATTTGAATCGACTTGGCACATGCTCAAGCATGCATATGACTGAACAAAAAGTCAATTAAGCCTCGATGATCTAAATTGCCTCAGAGTTCTTGTATCATTTTTATGCCTATATTAATTTTGTTTTATCGCAAGCATGATTATGACAGTTTTTGCTCTCTCGATTGTCGCTTTCCAGTCTTTTGCTAGCCTTCACTTGTACTGAGTATGAGCTCTACTCGTGCCTCCAATTACCAAAATCAAGTCTTCCAAAGAGTCCACTATAAATTCCTATGCTTGGTATTTGTAAGCCATTCCAAGTAAATTTTCATGTTCTACCTTTCAAAACCTTCAACTACTTCTCATTTTTGTGCCACTGTTTTTAGCTCATGGGGACGTAGTGGTCGGAGTTGCTATCTTCCATATTAAATTAAGTACCCCTCGACTAGGCAGCTTCATCTGCTCGTCATTAATTTTACAAGGGAGCTGGTCAGACCATTATAATCTAATCCTAAAAGAAAGAAAAAAATGCACTCCTCCAAAGGAATGTGAAAGTTGGTGGGCACCCGATGGAATCGGTTAGCCATGGTTTGAGAAGGGAAAAAGGTGGGGAGGAGTGCCAAAGCTTTATAAAAGAGCACCAATGTGCCAAATTTCAAAGAACTCGGAACCACTCTCACTTGTTTATTATGGAAGATAGTAAGTCCCCATTGCTAGTCGTTGATATAGAACAACCACCTCTCAAAAGAAACTTTTATCTCTGTTTTACAAATGAAAAGCTCTAGCACATGTTAAATCACTGCTTCCCTCTGCGAAGGGCCATTTGTTTACTTTTATGATTGAGTCTTCATCTTCTAACTTTTAAGCACTTCTTGAGAGCATAGCTGTTATTCTTAGTGTAATGTGCTTGTCCCAGAACACGGTTAATTGTGGCATAACTTTGATGCTTGTATCTTTGATATTTCTACTTCTAGTCTTCCCTTGGACTTCAGAGGTGCCTCAGCATTTATGTTTTGCTCTACAAATAAAGGCAAGCGGGATACCACTCTTTCATATCATTCATGCATATTACAATCTTGTAGCTTCTCATGTACATGTTACTTGTTATTAGTGCATTGGCACTCTTTCATAGCTTGCTTGACTATGAGGTGACATTAGTTGCATATTTCTTATTATGAATTGCCTGAGAACTTGATCACATAGTTAGTATATATACATCATATGAGCAAATGTGTTCGTGAAAGTTTCTTTTATCGCTCTCAGTTGTTAACTGAATTGCTTGAGGACAAGCAAATAGCTAAGCTTGGGGGGAGTTGATACGTCCAAAACGTATCTACTTTCCCGAACACTTTTGCTATTGTTTCTCCTCTAATTTGTGTGTTTTGAATACAACTAACACGGACTGACGCTGTTTTCAGCAGAATTGCTCTGGTGTCTCGTTTTTGTGCAGAAATTCAACTTCCAGCAAAAATTTGGAAAAAATCATGAAAAATCCTATTTCACCAGAAGACCCACGGAGCCAGAAGACAGGAGGGAGAGAAGGCTCGAGGGGCCCTCACACAGTGGTGGCGCGGCCCAGCCCTGGCCGCGCCACCCTGGCGTGAGGGGGCCCCAGCACCCCTCTCGGCCTCCCCTCTCGCCTACATATACCCTCTGACGACATAATATCGGGGAGACGGCGTTTTTCCCAGATAGACTTCCGCTGCGCCGCCGCCATCGGAAACCGCGATTCGGAACCAGAAACTCCGTTCTGGCACCCTGCCGGGACGGGGATTCGGAGGAGATCTTCATCACCATCACCACCGACGCTCCTCCATCGACCATCCATGACTCCCCATCCATGTGTGAGTAATTCCCCCGCTGTAGGTGAGGGGATGGTAGGGATTGGATGAGATTGTTCATGTAATTTGATATGAGATTGATAGGGCATAGTGCCTAGTATCTTTATTTAGTGCCTATGACATTGTTGCAACTTGTTGTGCTTAATGCTTGTCACTTTGGGCCCGAGTGCCATGATTTCAGATCTGAACATGTTTTTATTTCTATGATGATACTTGTTGTTTAAGGTCTTACCTACAAGTTGTTTACACATATTATTGTCCGGAACCCGAGGCCCCAAAGTGACAGAAATTGGGATTACCGGAGGGGATGGCTATGATGTGAGGATCACATGTGTTCACCGAGTGCTAATGCTTTGCTCCGGTACTCTATTAAAAGGAGTACCTTAATTACCAGTAGTTTCCCTTGAGGCCCTGCTGCAACAGGCTGGTAGGACAAAAGATGTCGTGCAAGTTTCTCCTTGTGAGCACGTACGACTATATACGGAACACATGCCTATGATTGTTTGTACTAGGATGCTTTATCATTATTTATCTGCAATGCCCATGTCTCATTGATTTCATGAATTATATTATCCATGCAACGCCCGTAATCCATCCCTATGCCTACAGTATTTGTTCCAACTGTTTACTACTGTTACTATTACCACTGCTATTTTACTACTGATGTTACTGTTTCACTACTGTCACCGCTATAAAACTGTTGCTACTGATAAACTATTGCGAGCAAGATTGTTTCCAGGTGCAACTGAATTGACAACTCATCTGTTAAGGCTTACATATATTCTTTGGCTCCCCTTGTGTCGAATCAATAAATTTGGGTAATACTTCCCTCGAAGACTGTTGCGATCCCCTATACTTGTGGGTCATCACATCCACCCCGTGGTGCTGGATCTCCATACATGGAAGCCCTCGATCGAACAATCGGTCGAATCGCTCCGCGTCGAGGTCGGTGATCTCCGGGCTCGCGTCTTCAATTTACGACCACCGTCGTCGTCCTCGCCCCGCGACGTGCTTCCACTGCTACTTCCGCGACCGGCGGACGCGCCTTCTACCTCTACTGCAACACCTCCGAAACCAGCGGCCGCACACTCGGGCACGCTGGATCTGGGTGGCGATGGCCACGGCCAACCCGGCCACCGCGACGCATCGAGCGCACGGGGTGATCAGTTCGGTGATCTCCGGATCTCGAACGATGCCCCGGTCAAGGGTACGTACTCCATCACATACCCTAGCTGCGATCCGTCTGAATTTGCTCGTGGGTTTGGATCTCATCGTTTTCCCCCACCGCCGCGAGTGGATTTTCCACTCTTCGATGGCGATAATCCCCGCGCCTGGCGTCTCAAATGCGAAGCCTATTTCCAAGTGTGTTCTATGCATCCCGATACTTGGGTCAATTGTGCCGCGATGTACTTCATCGATGGCGCTCTGTCCTGGTTGCAATCATCTCAACCCCATTTGCACTTTCCTGTTTGGAAGGATTTTGCATCTGCCATTTGCACTCAATTTGGTCGTGCGGATTTTCAGCATCATTTACGGCTATTCAGCAAACTGCGTCAAAATGGCATAGTAGAGGAATACACCAGCAAATTCAATGAACTGATGCATAATCTTACTGCACACCACAATTCATGGGAACCTGCATATTTTGTCACTCATTTCATCGATGGTTTGCATCGTGATATTCGTGCTACTGTGGTTTTGCACCAACCTCTCGATCTAGATGCTGCCGTGGACCTTGCATTGTTGCAGGAAGGCATGCTGGAGTCATACCGCCAAGACAACAGGCGATCGGATTTTTCTCCGATGCCACGAGCTCTTCCTCGGGGCGCCCTGCCTCTACCTCCACCACCGCCTCGGCCAGCTCTTACCGCGGCATCTCGAGCGGAGGACTCACAACGCCCAGAGACTCAAGGGCCTATATCTGTCGACGACAAGCTCGCTGTGTTGCGGGCGTACCGCAAAGCACGCGGCCTCTGCTTCACCTGCGGCGATCATTGGAGTCGTGATCACCGCTGCGGCCCTACGGTGCCTTTACATGTCGTCGAAGAGCTGCTTGCCATGGTTCAAGTTGAGGAGGAGTCGGACTTGCCGCCTGAGCTGTCGGACAGCATCCCGAAGGTGGAGCAGCTGATGCATATCTCCCAAGCAGCAGCTGAAGGCAGTCAAGCAGCCACCACTATGCGTTTACAAGGATGGATTCAGCAGCAGGAGGTCATCATGCTTGTTGATTCTAGCAGTTCTCACACTTTCGTGAGTTCCACTCTGGCTGAGCGCCTGCAGATCCCACGCCGTCCCATTCCACCGTTGCGTGTCAAAGTTGCTAATGGCGGGTTGATGCATTGTGGTACTGAACTTCCCAATTGCGAATGGTGGACTCAGGGCTATCATTTTCACACAAATTTCAAGGTTCTTCCTCTGGGGTCATATGATATCATTCTGGGATATGATTGGCTCAAGGCCAATAGCCCAATGACGATTGATTGGAGCGCACAACGCATGTCATTTCAGTCAGAAGGCCAAGATGTCAAACTGTCTGGAATTCAGTTTGATGCAACACAATGTTCATTGCTTACACAGGAGCAATTGCAGTCTCTCATTCTGAAATCTCGGGTGTCTAGCATCGTGCAGCTTTGCCTCATGAAACCTGACAACCTGGCGGCAGATAGTCCTCTTCCAGATGCTGCTGTTACTTTGCTGGCCGAGTTTGAGGTACTTTTCGAGGAACCCAGTGGACTCCCACCCCAGCGTAGCTTCGATCATGCTATTCCACTGATGCCTGGTGCACGACCAGTGAATCTGCGCCCTTATCGATACAATCTAGCTCAGAAAGATGAGATAGAAAAGCATATCAAACAGATGTTGGCTCAGGGTATTATTCAGTTCAGTACCAGTCCTTACTCATCGCCGGTGCTACTTGTGCTCAAGAAGGATTTGACCTGGCGGTTTTGTGTGGATTTTCCTCAACTTAATGCACTGACGATCAAGAACCGCTACCCTCTACCAGTAATCGAAGAACTGCTCGATGAGCTCTCAGGTAGCTGTCTGTTTACCAGTCTGGACTTGCGAGCCGGTTATCATCAAATTCGTATGCGACTAGAGGATGAGCATAAGACAGCATTCAAGACGCATGACGGGCACTATGAATTCAAAGTCATGGCTTACGGTCTGACGAGTGCTCCAGCAACTTTCCAGGGCTTAATGAACACTATCATGCAACCCCTCTTGTGCAAAGGAGTGCTGGTCTTTATTGATGACATTTTGATTTATAGCTCTGATTTGGCAACTCACCTGCAGCTGTTGCGCCAAGTGTTCACCATTCTGACTCAGCATCAGTTGAAAATCAAACGCAGCAAGTGTAAATTCTTGCAACCCAAGTTGATCTATCTAGGTCATGAAATCAGAGCGGCTGGTGTCTGCACGGATGCCAAGAATATTTCTGCTGTGGAAAAATGGCCTCTGCCTACAAATGTGAAGGAGGTGCGTGGATTTCTGGGCTTAGCCGGTTACTACCGCAAGTTCGTGCGCAACTTTGGGATCCTTTGTCGCCCATTGACTGATCTCTTGAAGAAACACGCTGTGTTCCGCTGGACTGAATTGGAACAAGCAGCCTTTGCGGCTCTGAAGCAAGCACTTACTACAGCACCTGTGTTGGCACTACCAGACTTTACCAAGGTGTTTGAAATTGAAACAGATGCTTCTGATCATGGCATTGGTGCTGTCTTGCTGCAGGACAAGCACCCCCTCTCCTTCCTGAGCAAAGCATTGGGGCCACGAACCAGCATGCTCTCTGCCTATGAGAAAGAAGCGATGGCAATCATCATGGTCGTTGATCACTGGCGTGCCTACCTGCAACCTGCTGAGTTTATTATACACATGGACCAAAAGAGCTTGATTCACTTGGAAGATCAGCGCATCTCCACCCCTTGGTAGCAGAAGGTGATGGTTAAACTCCTGGGCTTGCGATATCGTATTGTCTATAAGAAAGGGCGGACAATAGAGCAGTTGATGCTCTTTCTCGCTGCCCTCAGCCTGCCCACGGTGAGTTAGCGGCCATCTCTGTGTGCTTACCGCTTTGGCTGGAAGAAATTCAACTCGGCTACAAAGCCGATCCCCAGGCCCAAAAGCTCCTTGGCCAACGCACTCGTGGTCCGCCTGAAGGCCCCAGTGAGTTTCAAGTAGAAGATGGGATTCTCAAGCTACATGGCCGTATCTGGGTTGGGCGCAATGAGCCCCTCCAACTCAAAATTTTGCAAGCAGTGCACACCAGCGCAGTTGGTGGCCATTCTGGTGTTACTGTTACCTATCGTCGGGCTCGCACGCTCTTCGCCTGGCCAGGTTTGAAGAAATAGGTGCAAAACTTTGTGGATTCGTGTGCCATTTGCAAGCAAGCTAAATCTGAGCGTGTCCGTTACCCTGGTTTGCTGGAACCATTGCCAATTCCTGCCCACACCTGGCATACAGTTACAATGGATTTTGTCGAAGGATTACCTCGCTCGTCTGGATACAACTGCGTTCTAGTGGTGGTCGACAAGCTTTCTCGATATGCCCACTTCATTCCACTAGCACATCCTTTCACTGCTTTCCAAGTGGCGCAAGCCTACATGCTCCAGGTGTACAAGCTTCATGGTCTGCCAGTCGCCATTGTCTCCGATCGCGACAAAGTTTTCACTAGCAACCTCTGGCAGGAACTGTTCAAGCTGTCTCAGACACAGCTCCAAATGAGCTCTGCTTATCACCCTCAGACGGACGGCACTACGGAGCGCGTGAACCAGTGCCTAGAGACTTACCTCTGGTGCTTTACGCATGCTTGCCCAACTAAGTGGATGACCTGGCTGCACCTCGCGGAATCCTGGTATAACACTTCTCCACATTCAGCGCTTGGTACCTCCCCATTCGAAGTGCTTTATGGCAATAGTCCATGCCACTTTGGCATTATCGATCCAGCCTCTTGCCCGGTACCGGAGCTGTCTGATTGGTTGCATGATCGAGCTGATACTATGACCCTTCTGCAACACCATCTCCGGCGAGCTCAGCAGCGCATGAAGCTGACAGCGGACCGGAAGCGCTTGGACAGGGAATTCAGTGTCGGCGACTGGATATATCTCAAGATGCAGCCGTATGTCCAACGGACTCTAGCAACTCGAGCTAACCCCAAATTAGCTTTCCGTTATTTTGGTCCCTTTCAGGTGCTGGCCCGTGTCGGAGGTACGTCGTACATGCTCCAGCTGCCAGAGTCCTGCAAGATCCACCCTGTGATCCACGTCTCCCAGCTTCGCCGGGCTGTGCCCCCGTCCAAGGAGGTCCTTCAAGACCTGCCCCCTGATTCTGCTTCGCCACCTGCTCCAGTCAAGGCACTGAGTACTCGTCTCTACCAATGGGGCGGCGAGACGCGCACCCAAGTCCTTGTCCAGTGGACTGATCAACCTCCCTCGCTGGCGACCTGGGAAGATCAAGGCGAACTCCTGCACCGCTTCCCCGATGCCTCAGCTTGGGGACAAACTGACTCTCAACCCGGGGGGAATGTTACGACCTCGCCAGCTACGCCATCAATGAGCACAGCTGAGGAATGGGCGGCAAGCAACCATCTACCGCCTAGGCGAGGCGACAGGACCAGGAGGCCCAATCCACGTTACATGTGAGCAGTCTGAGTGCTTATATCCTGGGGTTGGGACCCACTTGTAAGGTGTGGAATGTGTAATTGGCCGGCGGCCTCTCTCTCTCGGATCCCCTTTCCTCCTCTCCCCTCCTCGAACCCTAATTCTGAGGGGAACTGAACCCGATCTGTATCCTGTCGAACTGATATCGTAGAGGGATCGTAACACGTTGGAGTCCAGAAGATTTGATTAGGAGAATTTCAAATGCAACCGACTCCCATTTGTGTATCTCCATGCATGCTACGATAGCCACATATAGTAGCCACGCGCATCTCCTGTGAGGCTATGAATCTCCAATTCTCCATGGATGATACGAGAGCCACATATACTCTCGTGGGCTCGTAGCATGCTTGGGGATCGATCATACACAAATTTCCCAATAGGCAACGCGGCGGTATCCAGAATCTCAACGATCGAGAAGCCGGACGTACAGAGATGGACACTTGATTAGGATTTAAAGTGCAACGTGGCACTCCAAATCTCCCATATACTCGTGTATCTCAGTATCTCCATGCGTGCTACGATAGCCACATACCGACATACCTACAGTAGTAGCCACGCACATCTCCATGAGTAATCTCCCTGCATGCTACGATATCCACATACCTAGCTAATATATAAATACCAGCGCCTCCTCTGCAACAATCATCAACGTACGCCCCTGGCCGCCGTCCCAAGCGAACCACCATGAAGATCCTTTCGATCCTCTGCATCCTCTTCCTCCTGCTCAATGGTACGTGCATCAATTTCTCTCTCTCTCCAATTCATGGATCGATCTACGTACTCTTGAATCTTGATGATATACCATGCATGTGTATGGTGAAACAGGTGCTCCTGTGGAGTCTCGGCGAAGCCCTGATGATCATCCCAAGCTCCACCACCTCTTCATCTTCGGCGACTCCTTCGGCGACAACGGCAACACACGGCAGCCGCTCGTGGATCCCGTCCTCGGCACGACCGCGGTCACCCAGGACTCGCGCCAATGGTTCTTCCCCTACGGCTCCTTCACCGACGGGCGCGTGCACCCCACAGGCCGCTTCTCCAACTACATGGTCCAGTCCGATCTCGTTGGTACGTCTTCTACGGTCCTACCTAGCTAGCTATATATACTCAATCTAATCTAACAATGCACGAACTAATCGTACTTATTTATTGCACTTGTATCATAATAATTGTTGGTCTCCTAGCTAGCGAATTGCCCAAATATTGATCTATCTACTCAACCTAATGATCTAATCTAGCTAGTATTGTACAAGCATATCCTAATAGTTGTTCGCGTCCTTGCAGCAAACATCATGGGGCTCGACCTAGCACCTCCGGCGTACATGCGCACGGAGAGGAACACCTGGGACAAGTCCGGCATGACCTTCGCCGTCGGCGGCGCCACCGTGTACCACGCCCCTCGCAGCAAGGTGTCCACCCTCCGCCACCAGGTCGACACCTTCGAGTCCCTCATCGCCGACGGAACCATCTCCAGGAAGCACGTCGAGCACTCCGTCGCCCTCATCGCCATCTCCGGCAACGACTACGTGACCGTCGGCGACGCCGGCGGCATGAACATGGGCGTCAACGCTTTTGTCAAGGAAGTGACGACCGAGATCGTGACCAGCGTGCAGCGGCTGCAGGAGATGGGGGTGGCCAAGGTCCTCGTCAACAACCTTCCCCCCGTCGGCTGCTCGCCGTCGCAGACCACGCTCAGCGGCTTCACCAGATGCGACCGCGGAGGCAACAACTACGCCAAGGTCCACAACAGGGAGCTCAAGAAGCAGCTCAGGGCGATGGACGACGTCCACGTCATTGACCTCAACACTGCCTTCACCAACATCGTCGACGGTACATTATACTAGCTAGCTTGAACTTTTTACATGATAGTAACAAACATCTGACTTATGTATATGTGTAGGCGAAGAAAACACGGAGGTGTCAAGCTTCTTCGACGAGAGGTTGGCGCCGTGCTGCCAGAGCATGGATCCAAACGGGTACTGCGGGCAGATGGGCCAATCGGACTCGGACTTCCGCTACACGCTTTGCGACAAGGCCGACAAGTACTTCTACTGGGACGACATGAACCCTACGCAGGCCGGATGGGAGACCGTCATGGAGCAGCTGCAAGACCCCATCAAGGAGTTCCTCCAGCTCAATTAGATCTTGCTTTACATAGCCATACACGGTTAAGTATCATTAGGAGGTTTTTGTTAGGTTTTGGGCACTTAATTAATGGTGCCATATCTATCTACTCCCTCCGTTTAGAAATATAAGATGTTTTAGCTTTGTGAAGTGAGTGTATTTAGACATCTTTTAGTATATAGATTCAAACGAACCTATACACTAAAACATGTCTAAATACACTCACTTCACAAAGCTAAAACATCTTATATTTCTAAACGGAGGGAGTAGTTTTTAGCAAGTTATAAGAGGTTATCTACCGGCTAGTATTTTAGATTTGCAGAAACGTTTAGGTGAACATGGTTGGTTGGTCATTAATAAATTAGTTTTGATCTTGTTCTCCTTCAACAACAACATACAAATTGTAATTTGAACGAAACATTACGCATGAATGAGTGGAATGAGGGGGAGAATCAATCAACCGAAGCATAAAAGTCTCTTCTGAAGTTTTCTAGAAGACATTTTGTTTCAGATTTCAGAAGGAATATAATTAGCTAGGCTAGCGCCGCCATGTGGCGGCGTGCCACAGCGTTTCCCACAACCTCTCACGCGTCTCCGGAGAGACCGCCACGACGCACAGCTTCCTCACCGGGGCAGATTGGTGTGCCAAAAAATGCAACCTATATATAAACCAAATAAAAAACTTCATCTATCTTAAGATCTTTTAGATATTTTAATATAGACTAAATACAGATCGAAATAAGTGAACCTATACACCGAAACACGTTTAGACGATATATGCATTCTTGAATAAACCTAAAAGATCTTATAATAATAAACGAGGAAGCACATATATAATTCTGGTTTGCGTTTTTCTCGAATAGGTAGTTGCACATTCCAATTCGGTTGAACTTCCAGCCCAAAACAAACACAAAACTAAAACTCCAGATTGAAAGGGTTATGTATCTGGCGAGTGATAGCCATTATTTCTCGGTTGATGTAAAAGTACTAAAGGAAACCGGCCGGCAGTTCGCATTCCAAATGCTCGTGCATGCTAAAAAAAATGGTACTGATGTTGAGTGTAGAAAACATGCATGTGCGATTGCTAAATCCAAAGAATTGCTAAATTTATATACTCTGTGAAGTTATGCCGATATATTTAATAATATGGGGACAAGGAAACACACAGCATTTAAGGCACCAAGAAGGATTATATTGAGTAAAACACATTGCAGTTTTTTTCTTAAGTACCAAGTTGCCGTACTTAACAATTTTGTGGACAAGGAAACATACAAAGACATTATAATGTGGATCATTTTGGTTGAGTAGTAACTGAGCATGTGCACATGCACGTTTCATGCAATGTTCGATAAGTGCATTTATAATAAAAATTATTTAGATAATAGAGCTAGCCCCTAAATTTATACTCCCTCTGTTTTTAAATACCCTGCATTTTGGACTTGGTCATAGTCAAACTTACAAAGTTTGACCAAATGTTTAGCCAAAAATATCAATATTTATAATACCAAATTTATATCATACAAAAATACATCTTATGAAGTTTTTATTAGTACTAATATTATGATTTAGATATTGATAATTTTTTCTATATATTTGGTCAAACTTGACAAAGTTTGACTTTAACTGTACCCAGAACGCATGGTAAATAAAATCAGAGGGAGTAGCAACCAATGTAAGGGCCAAAAGATTATTTCATCAACAGGGCAATTGCCTATATTCTATTGTTTTCATAAAATGCAACAGGATATAACTGTTTATGGGGCACAATGTCAGTTCAGAAAAATCACATTCTAGTTGAATATGGAACTGCTAAATCACTTGTTATTATTATAAACTGAAAATATCTATGCAGGTTTAAAGATTCTTCCATGTAAATCCTAGTTTATGTGAAAAATAAAAATCAACTCTTGATTGATGATCTCATAACACAGGATAGTACTCTGATTACAAGCAAAACTTGCAGACCATTCTTCCTTGCTAAATGTCAGTAGGGAAATTGTTGCCAAAACAGACCAGGTTTGAAAATTCTTGCATATTCACTAGTAGAAATTGAGGCTTTTGCACCGGTTTGCAACCCCCATTTGCACCGGTTTTGCAACCGGTGCAAAGCATCCGGGACTAAAGGGTCATCCTTTAGCACCGGTTGTGCTGCGAACCGGTGCTAAAGGGGTTCCACGTGGCCTGTGCAGCTAGAGGACCCTTTAGCACCGGTTTGAGACACGAACCGGTGCTAAAGGTCCGGTAGAATTTCTGGTATAAATTTCGAGAAAAAAATTGAAAAAAATTTGAATTTATTTTTCAGAGTTTCTTAATATTCGGATATTTGAATTGTTTGACAGTTTCCACTTTAATCTCTAATCACCCCTATTCTCATGTCAAAGTATATACTCATGGCCCCACTTCCCGGGAAGTCACCCATCCTCACACTACTCCACCCTTAGCACGCTTAACTTCTCCATTCCTTCCCTACTAGCTTTCAAGACTGCGCTCGCGACTTTTTGATGATACTATGCTATGAATTCTATTAACCCATACACTTTAATAACATATGATTTTACTTTTTTGAATTTAAAATAATTTTAAAAATGAGCAACAATGCTTAATTATTAATAAACATCAATGATTTCCAAATAATCTTTATGTATAATTTAATTATTAATTTTAAAACTCAAAATATTCAAAAAATCCAAAACTTAAAAATTCCAAAATAATATAAAAACTTCAAAATAACTAAAATGTAGAAGAAATAATAAAAGGAATTCAAAAATTTCAAAAAATCAATTTTTAATTTTTTTTGAAAAAATCTAAAATCTTCCTACTTTCATATTTCCCTTTGGAATTTTGAGAAGCAAGAATTTGTGCAAACGGCCTATGGCTATTGAAATCGGATGTACTTTTTGCGTAGATAGTTTTTTATATATTATACGTTTTTTTCGAGTCCGTATGCAAAAGTTATAGGCGTTTTAATTTGAAACAACCTTTTTTTGCAAAAAATATCAAATTTCAAAATTTCCATAAAAGTTGGTTGCGTGAGGTACATGCATGTCAAAGGATTTTGAAATTTGAAGTTTTTATCATTTTCATTTATTTTTTTAGACGTTTTTCTGTGCGGTGGGGGTAGGCACGAGAGGAAAAAATGGGTGTCAACCCTTTAGCACCGGTTCGTGGCTCGAACCGGTGCTAAAGGTACCCCTTTTGCACCGGTTCGTGCCACGAACCGGTGCTAAAAGGTAGTGACCTTTTAGCACCGGTTTGAGCCACGAACCGGTGCTAAAGGGGGGACCTTTAGCACCGGTTTGAGCCACAAACTGGTGCTAAAGGGTTAGCGCCTGCACGCAACCCCTTTAGCACCGGTTTGTAGCTCAAACCGGTGCTAAAGGCCCCTTACAAACCGGTGCTAATGCCCTAGCCTTATGAACTGGTGCTAATGCACCATTTAGTCTGGGTTCATAACACAACCGATGCTAAAGATCTGGACAGCTCCAAACGAAAGCCCTTTTTTCTACTAGTGTATTATGCCTAGTTGATGTTAGAAACCAAAATAACTCTTGCTTGGCACTCTCTAAAAAAGAGGGAGACTTCGAGCAGAATTGCAGGTCATTCATTTATGGTAAATGCCCGTAGTCAAACTTGAGAATGTTTGACTTTGATGAAATCTAGAACGCAAACTAAACATAAACAGAGAGAGTAACTGTCGAGTGATAACCATTATTTCTCGATTGATGTAGAAGTCACTATAGAACACCGGTAGTTGCTAAGAATAGTATGATGTTGATATCGAGTGTAGAAAATATGCATGTGTGATGGCTATATCCAAAGAACAAGAACGGGAAATCGTTAGATTTATTTAGTCTAGAATGCTCTCTGAAGTTATGGCGCCTCTTTAGATCATTCTGATTCCAGTGTTTACCGCAAGGAATGACGTCATAGCTCATGTAAAAGTGAATATCACACAACATTATAAGGCACCAAGAGGCATTATTTAGTTATTGGAGCAATATTATACTTTTGGTCGATTATATTTAGGTAAAATCCATTGAGATTTTCTTCTTAACTGTCAAGTTGCGGCACTTCAACAATTCCATGGACAAGGAGACATACGAATACACTATAATATGGATCATTTTGGTCAATTAGGTTGATGGTATAGCCCATTAGAAGAAAGGACCTTTTAAATAACTTAGACTAACTAATAAGATAAAATATACGACCAAACACAATTAAATTTATCACAAAAAATAGTTTTCTAACAATAGATTTTAGAACTACATGACATACCTACACTAATATTTTAAAATGTGATTTTACATTGATAATTATAAATTATTCATTAATATACCCAAAATATCGTGTTATAGTACAATGATAAATGTAACAATAAACAAGCTCGACACATGCTTAGTGACAAGATGAGTATGACAAAATAAAAAAGTTCAGTATAAATAAGTGTGCACATTTTATGTTAACTTGTATTTGATTTACAAAACATTCTAATAGGTTATCACTGATAATAGGTTATTTTTTACTAGCCATAATGAGATATATTTTAGTCGGTCGGTGCACATAGTTAGCCTATGATCAACATATATATGCTCATAATTACATGCATATAATATGGTACAAGAAAATCTTCTCTCATATTGTAATACAATCCGCAAGAAAACTGTTTAGGGAGATGCCTAAAGAAATAATCAACCGTAAGAGCATCCCGCTGGAAGCCCCTAAAGTGTGCGCGGAAGTGTGTTGGCAAAGAGGCTATGGGGAGTATTGCGTTGCACTTCCAGCAATTTGGGTGCATGCCAATAGGGGTGCACCCCAAACACAACCCTAATAGAAAAAAGAGAGGAAAAAGTGTCCCCCTTGACCTCGGCCTCATCCTCGCATTCACCTCCGCCAAACAAGTGTGAGTCAGGCAAGAGCACCACGAGGGGGAGCAAGTTGACGACCACGACATGGATGCCGCTCATGGAGCAGAGAAGTCATGGAGGAGCATGTTTTGGGGCTTCTAGTGGGGATGCTCTAACATACCAATTTCCAAATTTTGGTATGTTAAATTGATAGGATAGGTTGACTGAGTTTCTTAACGTTGTTAATTTTATTAAAGTAAAAGAAAATTTTGAGGAGTTATCAATATCATATAAATCCCTTTTATAAATAAACTTCCTTTTTGTAATTATAGTTGGGTGTATCGTTTCTCAAAATACCCAAAGGGGTTTGAAAGAGACTAGATTTTTATCGCTCGAGATTTTTTTTGCAAAGTGATGGGCATAAAAAGAAATATCAGCTCACCAAGTGGAACATAATTTGTAGACCTATAGACCAAGGTGGGTTAGGACTGGAGGTTCTAGATCTAAAAAGTAAGATCGTATTGCATAAAATAGTTAATCTGAATATTATTTTGTTTCTTTGAGAGAGAATATTCCTAAATCCATATATAGCTATTTTGATTTTCTGGAGTTCACATGAATTAAAGTAAGCATGTACTAGTAGAGTACGTAGTAGTTTCCCCCCTCCAGGGACGGAGACAAGGGGGGACAAGCAGGGGCTACACCCCCCCTATGCTTGTGATTTTCATAGGAAAATTAGCCATGCTAGCTTCATATTTAAGCTAATTTAGCTAGCTTAGCCCCCTTCATTGAATTGATACACTAGCTTTGCCCCCCTCGAGGTCGGTTTCTGGCTCCGCCCCAGCCCCCCTCACTCTCTCTCTCTCCTCGCTACAGGAACCGAGAGCTCCCCAGATCCGCCGGCCCCAACCTGAGCCCCTCCAGCGGGGATGACGGCCGGAGGTGGCGGAGGGGACGTGCCAGAGTAGAGTAGGTGTTGTAGGTAGGTTTTTGCGGCAGCCTCGCTGCACTTTTGGGCGTCTTTCCTGGAGTTAGATCAAGGTCGCCGGCCGAGATCTGGATCGGGCTGGTGGAGGATCCTCTCCCTCGAGCGCTCTAATGGCTAGAGTCAGCGTCGGTGAGCAGACCCTCTGCCGATGTTTCCTAATAAAGGGTCTAGGACCCGGCTTCTGATGTGGAAAGCGGATCTCAGGTGTCTTCCTCGGCCGGCCATGGTGGCGGGGGAGGAAGGTCCTGTAGTGGATGGTGCGCTAGCTTCTCCTTCCCGGCCGGCGCTGGAGGCGAGGGGGCCGTGGAGCTATGCACCGTCTTCGATTACCTCGTCAGGTTGTCGGGGCAGTTCATGCCGTGGCGGGTTGGCCTTCCTGTCTTCTCTCGATAGCCATGGAGGCTGCTTTGGAAGCGGGTTTTCGACTCCCTATAGTGGCGGGTTCGTCTTGGAGCTCCTCGCCGGCGTCTATTGGTGGCCTTGCCCGTCATCGCGCCGGCCTCAACAGCAGTAGGGCTGCTGCTCCGCCGCTGCTTCCTCCCCATGCGCCGGCACTCTGATACGTCTCCAACGTATCTATAATTTTTGATGCTCCATGCTTGTTTTTACACCATTTGCCTACTGTTTCGTTACACTTCGTGGCACTTTCATGCATTTTCCGGAACTAACCAACTAACAAGTTGCCACAGTGCCAGTTCCCTGTTTTCTGCTGTTTTTGTGTTTCAGAAGTGATACACAGGAAATATTCTCGAAATTGGACGAAACAAGTTCCTGAAGTCTTATTTTGTCCGGGAGCTTCCAGTCATCCAAAGGAGAGTAGGAGGGGGGGGCATAGGGGCCCCACACGCCAGGCCGGCGTGGCCAGGGCCTGGGCCGCGCCAGCCAGGCGTGAGGCCACCTGGCTCCACCTCTGACATCGCCCCTTCGCCTATAAAGAACCCCCGACGGGAAAAACCTAAGTACCCGATTACTTTTCCAGAACACATCGCGATCCGCCGCCGCCGTCGACCCGAAGATCGGGAGGGTCCAGAAGCTCTTCCCGGCACCCTACCGGAGAGGGGAATCGCCACCGGAGGTCTTCTTCATCGCCATGCTTGCCTCCGGAGCGATGAGTGAGTAGTCTACCTTGGACTATGGGTCCATAGCAGTAGCTAGATGGTTGTCTTCTCCACCATGTGCTTCATGTTTAGATCTCATGAGCTGCCCTACATGATTGAGATCACCGTTATGTAATTCTATATGTTTGGTTTGTTAGGATCCGATGAATATTGGTGTTATGATTGAGTTGCTGTACTGAATTATATCTTATGTTATCTCTATGTTGTTTATGATCTTGCATGCTCTCCGTTGTTAGTAGCTATCTTGGCCGAGTAGTTGCTAGTGACTCCAAGAGGGGGTATTTATGCTCGATAGTGGGTTCATGCCTCTATTTAACCTGGGGGAGTGACAGAAACCTCTAAGGTTGTAGATGTGCTGTTGCTACTAGGGAGAAAACAACATTCATATGCTCAAGGGCATATGCTTTGTTTACATTACACACTTTGCTTAATGCAATTATCTGTTGTTCGCAACTTAATACTTGTGGAGTTCTCGGATTGATTCGCCACAAGTGGATTATTAGTCATAGATGCAGTTGGATGGCGGTCTATGTATTTTGTTGTAATGCCCAGAGTAAATCTCATAGTGATCTTCTTGACATATCACGTTTATCTTTATTCTATCAATTGCCCAACTGTAATTTGTTTACCCAGCATGTGTTATTTATCTTATGGAGAGACACCACTAGTGAACTGTGGACCCCGGTCCTATTTCCATCATATTGCTATCACATGTTTACTTTACTCGCACTGTTTACTTTACTCGCACTATTTACTTTACTCGCATACTATCATCACTTTCCACTCGATACGCTCATAACCTTTGTTTCAAGCAAACCGGTGAGATTGACATACTTATCGCAAGTTGGGAACAAAGTACTTGGTTGTGTGTGTGCAGGTTCCGCGTTGCAGCTAGCAAAGCAAAGCTTGGACGAGGCGCCATATATAAATTGTCCGAAGCTGTCGCTAAGCCAGTTCGCATCACCTTCAGTCGTTATTGTCTTCTTTTCTCCTGATCGACAAACCTTGGTTCTTAACTGAGGGAAAACTTGCTGCTATATTCATCAAAACCTTCTCTTGGGGTTTTCCAACTGGCCGGTTATTTTACTTCATCAACTCGGCCCCATCAAGTTTTTCTGGCGCCGTTGCCGAAGACTGAAGAAGAAGAAGCTTCCACATCAACTATATATTCCCACGTCAACTTGGCACCAGCAAACAAGTTTTTGTGGCGCCGTTGCCGGGGAAGAGTGGAAGACTTCTGCAAGGGGAGTTTTCGCACGCACATCCTTTACTTTGTTATTGTTTTGCTTTACTTTATTTATTTTACCTGCATCGTTTTATATCAAAAACCCAAAAAAATTAGAATCCTTGGTAGTTGTTATTTCTTTACTTTTAGTTCATCATGTTGATCCCTAAGTACATTCTGGAGGACCTCTCAGTAGGTAGTGGTTCAATTATTGGAAAAAGTAACATTGGGGAGTTCTTTAATCACATTAGTATGCATAAGGAAGTTGAGGAAAAATCTTTGGTTGAGCTAGCTCCTAGTATTGAAGTTGCTTCTGCTTATTTGATTCACATGTTGGAAACTAGGTTTGCTAGTCTTAATCCTTTTACGCAATACATGTTCCTTAAGCTTCATGAAATTAAAGATCCTGAAAAGAAAGCTTTTATTTTGGAAGCTTTGCGCTTAGAATTTAAAGATGTCGTTATTGAAGCTAGAAAAGTTCTTAAACGTTTTAATAAACTCGGTTCACCTATAAAGGTTATTAGTACAAACGATGAAGGAGCCGAAATACCTATACCTAGCAAGCTCTTGGGATTATGTGAAGCTTTCGAAAATAATTTTGACTGGATCTGTCCCAAAAATCTTTTTTGTGAATTGAGTGAACCAAGGCGTGATCACAAAGGTCTTCTAAAACTTATGTGGATGAAATACAATGCCTTATTGACAAGACTTCTGCAGTTGATCTTAATGCTCCTTCTGATGTTACTTGATTCGCAATTTTCTGCGCCTAGCTCAAAGGCGTTAAAGAAAAGCACTCTTGGGAGATAACCCAATGTTTTATTTTTAGTACTTTTTCTTTTATTAGAGTCTTGGAAGTCATTACTACTGTAATGACCGCTCTTTATCTTGTTTATTTTGTTTTTGTGCCAAGAGAAGCCTCTAATTTGAGTGAGATAAAGATTTGGGGATGTTGCTGTCCTGAAACTGTTTTCGGTGCTGCACCGTAAAAATTCGTATAAATTCTCTGTATATCTTTTGGACCTGCGATTTCTTATGCATATGCCCCAGGTTATATCCAAACTTTCGTTAGTTGAACACTTTTTGATTTGAGCAACAAAAAACCCCTCAAAAATTCGACCTTTGTCAGCTGTTCTGTTTTGACAGATTTCTGCCAATATTTGTGTTTGCCACTTTATCGCTTTCTTTTGAGTTCTTTTGATCACAGAACTTTTTAGGAGATTGCTACAGTAGTATTTGCTATATATGTGGTGGTTTTGAGTTGAAACCTGAAGCAAAAAGAGGTTGATTATATGTTATGCTACACTAATGTTGCTAATAGATTTGTGTTTAGTTTTGTATGAAGAAAATTTTCAAGTGTAGGGATTGGAGAATGATGAGATGAGTTGAAGAATGGACAAAAGCTCAAGCTTGGGGATGCCCATGCATCACCCCAAGAAATATCCAAGAAGTACAAGCGTCAAAGCTTGGGGATGCCCCCGAGGCACCCCTTCTTCATCGGCAAAAATCAGGTCACCTTTCAAAACACTATATTTTTATTGCTTCATGCACTATGTGTTTTTCTTGGAGCATCAGTTGTCTTAGTTTTCTTAGTTAGTTTGTTTTGTTTGCTGCAATAAATGGTTGGACCCCAACAAATTTCCTTTGGAGGAGATGTACTCATTTTCATTTGCCAAGAACACTCCGTTTTTCATTCTTACAATTTCACCGGATGTTCTTCTTTTTCCGCTACTGCTTTTGGTTTTCATTTTTGCCTTGATTTACGTTCAGACCTTGTCATATCTTTTCATCAAGGTGTATTTTTGCCTCTGATCTTTATTGGTTTTCATCAAAAGAGGTGTCTTTTAAAAAAAAATTCAAATGGTGTTGGAAAAGAGAAAAAAGCTTTATGCAAAATAGTGGTACAAGAAGGAGCTTGTGTAGACTGCGGCTTAGGCTTTTTCATGTCATGCTTGATGTCTTTTTCATAGTATGCTTAGTGGTTTTGCTGTAGCATGACTTGTCTCAAATAACTGAGATTGCTTAATGAGCCTTTTAAAAAAAATCATGCGTTGTTTTTATTGTTTGGAAGCATTATTTTGGTTTTCTCCTTGATGCTTTATTTTGGGTTGACTTGGCGCATGCTCACACATGTTAGACTCTTACAAAGTCGCCAATAGCCTCTATGATCATTTAGTTTTTGACTTTTGATGCCATCTTATGCTTCTTTTAATGTTGCTTTGTCGCTTTGCATGATTATGGCCATTATTGCTCTCTTAGTTGGTCGCTCCCAGTCTTTTGCTAGCCCTCGCCTTGTACTGAGTATGAGCTCTACTCGTGCATCTAACTCCTAAAAGCCAAAGTTTTCCAAAGTGTCCACCATATATACCTACTAGCAATTTGCTATTCCAAGTAAATTTGACTTACTTTTATTTTCTCTTCAAATTAAACTCTTACCAGTGTTACGCAAAATTCGGTCAGTAAAGCTCACACGAACCGGAAGACACATTTTACTTTTTCCTGTTCTTAAAATTTTGACATTGTGGTCTCTTATGTTGAGTTGTTATGCTTGCAAGTTGTAAGTTGGAGACTAGCCCAGCCATGCAGTCATGGGCAAGCTTTCAACATTGTACTTCTTATTTGAGTTGATATCGTGATCTTTTGTTTATGGATGCCCGCGGTGTGAAATGAATTGGGAATCTTGTGGGGATCATGGAGTTTGTATATGTGTTAGGGAAACGCCGGGCCGCTAATCTAAGCCATGCATAATTCATGGTGGAAATTTGCAGCATACCCATGGTGAACATTCAACGACGCATCTCACAATAAAAAGCTAAACAAATGGCAAATAAAAGAGATATCGAGGTGTTCATTGTCTGCTTGTCCTGTCATTTTGATGTGGGCTTGTTCCATGTCATTGGGCACGGAGGTACCCCATTGGCGGTTCTCAATGATATGCATATACTTACAATGACAAGAGCCTTGCTTGGGACTCTAAGTAAAGTAGCATGAGGTTTGGGTACTCGTATTCACGGGACACGAGGTTTTCAACTTATGATTTGTCAAGCATATGCATCATAATTGTTCTCGCATTAACTTTAACCATTCAAGATGCTTATGATGGGGGCAATGAGAGCTCAAAGCCAGTAAGTACCATAATTTTTTAAGGTTATAAAACTTGCAATCACTGCTTCCCTCTGCGAAGGGCCTTTCTTTTACTTTTATGTTGAGTCACCACCTTCTTCCTTTATACACCATTAAGAGAGCATACTTGTCATTCTTAGTATAATGTGCTTTGTCCCAAAGTTTTCATTGATTGATTCATATTGTTGGTTTCACTTGTTCTCAAATTATTTGTATCTAGTCGCCCTCTTAAACTTGAAGGTGTCCTATGCATTTATGTTTTGCTCTCTTTGAAGGACAAGCTGAAAACCATTTGTATGTTTTTCCTTATGATTTGAACACACGTTTGACTTTCATTGTTTCATTTTCATGACCTTTTGTTTGTGTTCATTTGCATGTTTACAACATGGTTGCTAAGTTCTTATTGTCAAGATTATATCTTTCATGCCCATGTTTTAAGTTCTTATGATCCCAGCTCACAAATGCTTACATATGTGATCAAGATTGTGTAGGTGCATGTCACCTCAAAAATTATTCTTTTGTTATCACTTACCTACTCGAGGACGAGCATGAGTTAAGCTTGGGGATGCTTGATACGTCTCCAACATATCTATAATTTTTGATGCTCCATGCTTGTTTTTACACCATTTGCCTACTGTTTCGTTACACTTCGTGGCACTTTTATGCATTTTCCGGAACTAACCTACTAACAAGTTGCCACAGTGCCAGTTCCCTGTTTTCTGCTGTTTTCGTGTTTCAGAAGTGATACACGGGAAATATTCTCGGAATTGGACGAAACAAGTTCCTGAAGTCTTATTTTGTCCGGGAGCTTCCAGTCATCCGAAGGAGAGTAGGAGGGGGCCACAGGGGCTTCACACGCCAGGCCGGCGCGGCCAGGGCCTGGGCCGCGCCAGCCAGGCGTGAGGCCACCTGGCTCCACCTCTGACATCGCCCCTTCGCCTATAAAGACCCCCCGACGAGAAAAACCTAAGTACCCGATCACTTTTCCAGAACACATCGCGATCCGCCGCCGCCGTCGACCCGAAGATCGGGAGGGTCTAGAAGCTCTTCCCGGCACCCTGCCGGAGAGGGGAATCGCCACCGGAGGTCTTCTTCATCGCCATGCTTGCCTCCGGAGCGATGAGTGAGTAGTCTACCTTGGACTATGGGTCCATAGCAGTAGCTAGATGGTTGTCTTCTCCACCATGTGCTTCATGTTTAGATCTCATGAGCTGCCCTACATGATTGAGATCACCATTATGTAATTCTACATGTTTGGTTTGTTGGGATCCGATGAATATTGGTGTTATGATTGAGTTGCTGTACTGAATTATATCTTATGTTATCTCTATGTTGTTTATGATCTTGCATGCTCTCCGTTGTTAGTAGCTATCTTGGCCGAGTAGTTGCTAGTGACTCCAAGAGGGGGTATTTATGCTCGATAGTGGGTTCATGCCTCTATTTAACCTGGGGGAGTGACAGAAACCTCTAAGGTTGTAGATGTGATGTTGCTACTAGGGAGAAAACAACATTCATATGCTCAAGGGCATATACTTTGTTTACATTACACGCTTTGCTTAATGCAATTATCTGTTGTTCGCAACTTAATACTTGTGGAGTTCTCGAATTGATTCGCCACAAGTGTATTATTAGTCATAGATGCAGTTGGATGGCGGTCTAGTATTTTGTTGTAATGCTAAGAGTAAATCTCATAGTGATCTTCTTGACATATCACGTTTATCTTTATTCTATCAATTGCCCAACTGTAATTTGTTTACCCAGCATGTGTTATTTATCTTATGGAGAGACACCACTAGTGAACTGTGGACCCTAGTCCTATTTCCATCATATTGCTATCACCTGTTTACTTTACTCGCACTGTTTACTTTACTCGCATACTATCATCACTTTCCACTCGATACGCTCATAATCTTTGTTTCAAGCAAACCGGTGAGATTGACAACCTCATCGCAAGTTGGGAACAAAGTATTTGGTTGTGTGTGTGCAGGTTCTGCGTTGCAGCTAACAAAGCAAAGCTTGGACGAGGCGCCATATATAAATTGTCCGAAGCCGTCGCTAAGCCAGTCCGCATCACCTTCAGTCGTTATTGTCTGCTTTTCTCCTGATCGACAAACCTTGGTTCTTAACTGAGGGAAAACTTGATGCTATATTCATCAAAACCTTCTCTTGGGGTTTTCCAACTGGCCGGTTATTTTACTTCGTCAACTCGGCCCCATCACACTCCTCTAAGCTTCGCCCCAAGTGGTGCATCCCCGAAGGCACTGTCGCAGGCTGGCGACAGTGGTGGTCGCCGATCTAAAGTAGATCTAGGGACCTGGTCGCTTTTCGGATCTTTCTTTAGGGTCTGTGTAATTTCCTTTTCATTTTGGGCGTACCTGTAATTCCAGCGACTTCAATGCAGCTATTGTGTCGGGTGCTTTGCACCCGTCAACCGTTCAAAAAAAATGAATTAAAGTAATATAAGTCCAAAACTATACTGAGGCATTATTTAAATGCCCTACAAGGTCGTATTGCATAAAATAGTTAATCTCAATATTATTTTGTTTCTTTGAGAGAGAATATTATCTTGGTTATAAAAATGGTTTACCTATGTTCTATATTGAACATAGTATTTGTGTTAGGTTGCGAGCTGATGAAGAAGTGTTTTTTTAGGCATACACGGTTAAATCTTTAGAAGGTTTCCGTTAGGTATGGGCTCTTGTTGGTGCCACATGTACCTACTAATTTAGCAAGATGGTTATCTCTCGGCTAAGTTTGGATTTGCAGAAACGCCTGGGTGAATATCGTTCGTTAGTAATACGACATCAAACAGAACACGCCCTGCTGTAAAAATAAGAGAGGCGGCGGCTAGGATGGAAACCTAGCAGCTGCCCCATCTGCCTCGTTTTTTATGTCTATGATCGGGAATCGATGGATCTCCGTCTTCTCTACTTGCCGCTTCGGCGGTGTGAGGAGATGGGGACCTTGAATCTGTGCTTGACATTGTAGAAGGTTCCTAAAGTTAGAATTTAGTCAACTGACATGTTATATGATGGCTATAATGGCATTGTGCGGGACAAGAAGAAGGTATGCCCGTCTCCTCATCCACCTCGTTGGTGATCTCACTTGTGGCATTAAGGAGGGCAGGGATTCATCTGGTCGTCGTTTTCATAGAGTGGTGGATCTCGTCCAGTCTACGTGTGTTATAGAATTGGTGTTAGAAGCTTCGGATTGATTCAAGAGTTCAACGGCAACGAGTTCAGCTCTGGAGTGTTGGTCCTTAGAGAGCCCGTGCACGAAGACTTCCTGACTGTTATCAACAATGTCAGGCCGACTCCGGTAAAGGAGTGGTGGCAGCGCGTGTCAATAGATCGTTCTGGCGACAGTAGTGATCGTTAAGTGGTCCAAAGACCTTGATGTAATCTTCATTATGTTTAGGGTGTTTTTTACGGTGAACTCATGGAATAAATTCAGATATTTCCTACTACCTCCATACCTGATTATTAGGCAAATGTGTATTTTAAGACAAACTTTAACCATTAATTTTAGTCAAGAAAATATGAGATATTTTACATAAAAATTATATCATTGGAAAGTTCTTTTGAATATAAATCCAATGGTATAATTTTTTTATAATATATTTTTTATTTTTTGACTAAAATTAAAGGTCAAAGTTTATCTCAAAGTGCGCAATTGTCCTATAATCCGGTACAGAGGGAGTAGAAAAAGAAGAACATCGTTCATTGGTCATAAATGTAAACTAGTTTTGATCTTGTGCTCCAGTGAAATGAGGATGGAAATTAATCAACCGAAGCGTACAAGTTTTTGTCTGAAGTTTTGTAGAACATATTTTGTTTCAGATTTCAGAACGGACAGTTAGGAAAATTTTGCGAACCATGAACTGGCTAGCAAGGGTAGAGGTTGGGATCGATGCAGGGCGAACTCCGCCACGCCTCGGCGTGCATCCGCAGCGTTTCCCGCGCCCTCTCCCTCGTCCTGTCGGGTGTCTGCGGCGAGACCGCCACGACGCACAGCTTCCTCACCGCGCCCGTCGCCGCCATCTCCCGCACCACCTCCGCCGTCGCTGCGTGCCGCGCAACGGAACGCAGCACCCGGACTGCCTTCCCGCTCGCCGCCGCCGACGTCCCGATCACCTTCTCCCCGACCGCGGCCATCCCGGCACCGTGCGCCACCAGCGCCGCCCGCCCCTCCGCGCACCCGCACAGCCGGTCCAGCGCGCACAGCGCCAGCTCGCACCACGCTCGCCGCCGCTCGAGGAGCAGAGCGTCCACAAGGGCCGCCACCGCGCCGGCCTCCGAGGCCTTGATCCGGTTCCTGCCGTGCGAGGTCGTGCCGGCCAGCATGCGCAGCGCCGCCTTGGTCGCCGGCGCCGAGGTCGTCGCGGTCGAGGCGAGACCGTCATCGTCGCGGAGCAGCCGCACCGCCTCGACGAACACCTCCTCCTGGAGCGACGCCGCCTTGCTCGGCGACATGCACGCCGTCACGTCCGCAAGCAGCACCGCCGCGCGCGCCCGGGACACCGCGTCGACGTCGCGCCGCAACGTGGACACGAGCGCGTCGACGAGTGCCATGCCGTGCCTGTCGACGGCGCGCACGAGGCACGGCGCCTCCGATAGTCGGAGCGAGGAGATGACGTCCAGTGCCACGTCGTTGTTCGCTGGGGCCGATGTGCTGACGAGGACGGCGAACAGCGCGTCTGCCGCCTCGTGGAACGCGGCCACGAGCTCCCTGCCCGGCTCGCTCTCGCCCACTATGTCCCTGATGTCGCGCAGCGCGGAGAGGGTCTCCCGCTCTGGTCTCTTGGCATCGGCGAGCCCGGAGACCAGAGCGTCGAGGCGCGCGCGGTCGGCTGTTGGCTTTAGCGGCATCGAGACGCCGTCGACGTCGGCGTCGGGGCGGTGGAGCGCGCACCAGGAGTGGATGAGGCGGCGGAGCGTGTGGTTGGGCGTGGGGTCGCAGTCCGGCGCGACGGGCAGCTTGGTGAGCGGGCAGGTCGCCGATGTGGCGCCGCCGGCGAGGCGGAGCCAGCGGTGGATGGCGTGGCTGTCGTAGGTGATGCCGGTGGGGAGCGTGACGGGGTCGCGCATGATGTCCAGCGTGATCGGGCACAGGAAGTAGGAAGGGACCTCCACCTCCACTGGCTGCTCCTCCATTACAACTGAGCAATCAAGCAGGCACTCTTCTTCTCCTTCTTCCTCTTCTTCTTGTGACTATTTCAGTGGCTGTGGGACAAATGGAGATGAGAGAACAATGGTGAATCAATGGTGGTGAGGAGTTAGCTGTTGAGAGAGTGGGAAGAAATCTTTGACTAAACGGAGTTGTATATATGCATGAGATGAACCGATGTTGAGAGGAAGGGGGCAGAGGAGAGTTTTCAAACTCAAAGGCGTGTGCAAGTCCACACGGCCGCACGCATTTCCAGGGAGGAGAGCTGACAATCAAAATCATTAGGGTGTAGCTAATTCGAATTCATCTACATTGTTATATTATATGAATATCTTCTGCTATGTGATGAATATTTTTTACTGAATGAACCTTCTTTTAGTTCCAACTCACTTATGATTTATAAACCTTAGTTGCAACCCCATAAGAACTTAAAAAATCTTAGTTACAAGTTACAACTCACTTGCAACTAAAAAATCTCAGTTGCAACTTGATTTGCAAATGAAAAATCTCAGGTTGCAACTTTACTTGCAACTTATATGATGCACAAATCATGATACAGATCTGTTGATTTTAGAGTTGACTAAGCACTAAGTTAATTCTCAGCTGAAAATTAGCAAATCCGAATTTGTTATTTTTGGAAAATCGGTTGTCCAGTCACAACATTGTAAATTGCTAGCTGGGTACAAAACATTGCAAGTTTACAATTCCCAATTTTTAGGAAATGGTATCATCATTATTTAATCAGAAATGACAATACTACTACTTGGCTAGCTATGACAACTAGCACATTATTAGATAATCAAGTTTGTTTTATCTGTGAACGTTCATGTGAGGCAATTAACCAGAGAGGCCGAGTGAGAACGACAGAGAGAGCTGAGGAGAGTTGACGAATCGGTCAGGTAAAACCAAACTCGGGAGTAGAAAAACTGGACAAAAAACACTAAGGGCGTGTTTGGTAGCCCGGGGGAGCACAGAGATTCTCTTCTCAACCGAGATTTCAGGCAAAGAAGCTGTTTGTTAGCCCGGGTCGGATCATCGCAGCAGTGTGGAGCTCATACGGAAAACGCCCCAGAGCCAGGCTGAGCAGCGAAGCCCAAATCGAGCTTCACAGCTCGCCCGGGATGAACTCATCCCGCAGAACACTGTAGCCACGCCCCCCGCGGACCCCCAGACCCCCACCCCCACCTCTCATTTCTCATTTTGCCTTTGCCCTCTCCCTCTCTCTCGTCGGCCGCTCTCTCCCGCCGGCAGAGCAACGCAACGGGCGCCGGCAGAGCAACGCAACGGACGCCGGCGAGCTCCCATATGGTCCGCCTCGCGCCCTCCTCCGCTTCCACTGGCGACGAGAAGCTCCCAGGCGGCCGCGTCATCTCGCGCTCCCAGGCGTTACCTCCGGCCCGCCACCGCTCCCGAGAGCCAAGGGCAGCTGGCGCTCTCCCGGAGGCCTGGCGTCGCCCTGCTCCTAGCGGCGCGTGGAGGCCTGGCCTCGGCCACCTCCTAGCGGCGCGCGGCGGCCCGCCCTCGGCCGCATCTGGCCTGGCCTCGGCCTCCTCCTAGCGAGGCGTGGCGGCGCGCGAGGAAGCGCACGGCGGCGCGTGGATGCCGCGCACGGCGGCGGCTTGTGGAGGCCGCGGTGGGCGGCGCGTGGAGGCGGGTCCCCTCGCCGGCGCCGGCGTCTAGCCGGCCGGCGAGCCGCAGGGACCCGATTGCTTTTTTCTTCTTTCTTTTGTACTTGATTGCTTTTTCTTTTTTACTTAGGGACTTGATTGTTTTTTAAATTTCTATCCAAGGGTCTATGTATAAATTTTTTGATTCTTGACTCAGATAACAACCAAACAACATCTCACATCGACTTGTTTCAACAGACGCGGGCTACCAAACACACCAAAATATCTCACCTCAACTTGTCTAGAGACAACATGTATGAGTGGAGATAGTGATTCTCAGTAGAACCGGGCTACCAAACACACCGTCTCCGACGTCTGGGAGGCTGAGGCCGACGTGGTGTCGCGCGCGTTGTAGCTTTGCTTAATTTTGGCGCGAAATTTCCGATGCATGATTTTTGTCGGGTTCCCTCCTCTAGCTGGCTGTTTGTTTTTCTCGTGGTGAATTACAAGGCAGAGTCGCAGAGAGACGGCAAAAGATTATTATTAGTAAGTAAATCTGCATAGGTAATCGTAGGCAGAGGCATCTTTGACCACGGCGATTGTTTAAGGAGCTAGCTTGATCCATCTAGCTCGATCTTTTTCAAGACAAGTTAAATTTCATCGGCATACCAAATGCACTAGCATGTGTGGCCCAAGAAAAGGCCAAAACCATTGGTAAGCGTTAGGTCTCGGTTTGTATTGGAGTACATATAATTAAGCTGATTTGACTTGCGACCGATGTGGATTGGGACAAAACAGGGAGCGCAAATTGTCGTCTCATTTGCCAAATTCATCGAAGGTGACTACAGGCAAAGACAAACGCGGGAAATTTGTTTAGACAAACGAGGAGGAGATTGCACACGTACTTACAACAACGGTGCAACTCCTATCGCAATATATAGCTTGTCTCTTGTACTTGACATATGGACCTTTTTATCTAGTAACATCGAGCTAGCCGCACTAGTACTATGGCATGTTTAGCATAATTCAACCTTTGAGAAATTAACGGTCAGGAATAAATCCAAGGTTTTTCATAGATGGTTAAACACGTGTGGGAGGAACCGGTGGCACGTCACACAATAAATTGTGTGTTATGCGCAAAAGCCTTGGAGGATGGGCACGTCATACATCGGGACAGCTTAGGCTAGCCATAGTGCTAGTATCATATCAAGTATCATGCAATTTATTAGGTTCACCAAAAATGCTTATGTGGCACTTAATTAAAGAACAGAGGGAAATTTAGAGTATCATAGGTGGATACCATATCATAGCGCATGTTACAAGAAAAATTAATACCAAATGCATCTTGTACACCAATTTTGCATTGAGATTCTATATATCAACAAATATTATTAGATTATGATATTAAATTATGATACCATCCATTATAGAGGTAGTATCATATAGTAGTATCATATGGCTAGCCTTAGCTTCATTTATCATCTATAATTGATAATTTAGAGACTTTTGCATAAGTAAGACCGTTATCTACGCAAAAGTTAAACTAAAAAGTCAATCAAATGCGCAGATTGCAAGCCTTCTACGAGAAGAGAAACTCAAATGGTGCCAAAGGTCTATGGCCTAATTTATTTTGGAAGGGGATTCAAACATATACACGTCACTTCCATGGTGTCGCAAATGGTAGACATCCGAAGAAACTTATTCCCTCTCTTATACAGGACGAGGGACATGAGCAACTAAAGACATATGTCGTAAAACATTATAAAAATCTATTTGGAGATCCAAAAGAAGGTAATTTCTCGATGGACGAGTCATGAATAGATGATATTCCCCAAGTTTCAGATGAAGAAAACACCATTATTAATTCAACTTATGCGGAGGATGAAATAAAGAAGACGGTTTTTCAAATGGAATACAACAAGGCCCCCATGAATGGATGGTTTCCCAACTGAGTTTTATTAGAATTTCCATCACTAAAATGGACCTTCTAGGTTTGTCCAGTGTTCTTCATGCTAGAAAACTAGATAAATTTTACCTAAATTTTGGTGAAATAATTTTGTTGCCCAAGGTTAATGAAGCTGAAAGGATCAAACAATATATTTCTATCTGTCTTCTTAATGTTAGTTTTAAAATATTCAAGAAAACTACAACAATTAAGATGAATTCGGTGGCTGACCATGTTGTTTGTCCCACACAGACTGCATTTGCGCAAGGAATAAATATCCTAGATGGGTAGTAGAATATGTCCACGAACTTCAACGGAAAAAGTTGAATGGAATAATTTTAAAGATCAACTTTGAAAAGACTTATGATAAAATTAAGTGGTCATTCCTTCAGTAGACTCTGAGAATGAGAGGTTTTCTTTTAGAGTTTTTTAATTCAGATATTCGTGTGTGAAGGTATTTTTATTTGCTAGGCTAGCCACACCGTTGTAAATTCAGATAAGTCATAAATTATGAATATTCACTCAATCGCATGCGTTATTTGTGTATACATCATGTGATTCTACTATCTAGAGGGCAATAAAATGATTCTCTTATAAGTTGTTCTCCATATCTTTGTCTTAAACATGTGGACTAAAGTTCTGATGTGACTTAGGATTTTCAGAATTTTGCAACGGGCTACATGTACTAATGGGCTGCATCTGCATAGCATTTAGGTACCGGCCTGTTGTATCCATGCATATGTAAAAAAAAAATTGAACGGAAAGGGGGTCTTGAAGGACCGCGAAGCTGCTTCATTCCAATACCTGTCGGTTACACTTTTACAAAGAGGCCCCCCAAAGAGATAAAATTACACGCTAGCCCTGCAAAAGTGCAGAAAGGACCCTAAATCTAGTACAGAAACGCGATCCAGTCCAGGAGCTCGATCTCCAGATTCCGACGAGGTCGCCGTCGAAAGCCACCGCACCACCGGTGGTGGCAGAACAAGAACGGCGGGAGAAACAGCGGGAGTGGTGCCCTACACCATTGATTCTGGTCGGGACGACGGAGCAGGCCGCCGTAGCCGCCGGGGAGAAGCTCCCAGTCTTGACAGACGAGAGGCAGCAGCACGACTCTGGCGACGCCTGCACTCCACCATGGAGCCAGGACAAAGAAGAAGGACGCCACCACGCGTCGAAGAACACCTACGGAGGAAGCGGCAGCAAGAGGTAGCAGAGCGTCTCCTCGCCTCCATGGCCGGCCAGACGCCTCACCACCGCTCGCCTACCACCCACCCTTGCTTGCCCCCTCGCTGCCACAGCCGACCAGGAAGCAAGGGGAGCGTGGCAGCACCGCTTTGCCCAGAGGAACGAGCCGCAGCTTATTCAAGCGCTGTCGGAGCACTCCGCCACTCCTGCCTCCGCCGAAGAGGCCAGAGAGAGCGGAGGGATCCCTAAGCTCCAGATCTGGCTGCAGCAGATCTGGCTGTAGCAGATCTGGATCTCCGCCGCCGCCGGGCAAAGAGCCCCGCTACCGCCGGCAAAACTGCCGGCTCAACACCTAGCTAATATTATATAGAATCAGCGACAACTAATATAAACCAGAGAGATGACATAATGTTTCTATTTTACAATTTGCCAGTGTATTGTGCATAGATCTCTTTCAATTGGTATGTAAAAAGTTTTCCTCCCACTAATTATGCACATGATGATAATGCATTAACTTGGTCCTTCATCCCAGTTACGAGATGGCATATTTTTACAATCCGGCGAAAGATTATTACCCTCTCTGTTTTTATTTACCTCACGTTCTAGTTTTAGTTAAATTCAAACTTTGTAAAGTTTAACAGTACATTTAGAAAAAATAATTAACATTTACAATATAAAACCTATGGCACTTGAATCGTTATAATGTATATTTTCATACTATATGCATTTGGTGTTGTGAATGTGATAGTTTTTTCTATATTCTTAGTCAAACTTTATAAAGTTTAGCTTTGACTAAGCCTAAAACACGAGGTAAATAAAACTGTGGGAGTAGTAAGTAAGTAGTATAATCTGCATAGGTAATCGTACGTCTCGGGTGGCCGATGAGGCAGGCAGGCATCTTTGACCACAGCGATTGTTTAAGGAGCTTGATCCATCAGCTCTTTTTCTCAAGTCAAGTTAAATTGTAGTATGTGACACGAGATAGGCCCAAAACATCGGTAAGCGTTAGGTAGGTCTCAAGTTACCTGCTAATGCGACTTGACTTACGACCGATGCAGATGGGACAAAACAGATTGTGTCTGATTTAGTTATCTCAAAAAAAAAAGATTGTGTCTGATTTGCCAAAATGATCGAAGGTGACTACAGGCAAAGGCAAACGGGAAATTTGTTTAGACAAACGAGGAGGAGATTGCACACGTACTTACAACAACGGTGCAACTCCTATCACAATAGCTTGTTTTTTCTACTTAGACAAGGACCATTTCTTTAACATCGAGTTAGCCCGATGGCCTCAATACTCTAGCATGTCTAATCAAAGGACGAGAAATCAAAGCAAGGATTAAACCGAAGCTTTCTCTCCATTTAGCTTCAGTATTCTAGCATATTCTAGCATATTGTTTAGCCTAACTTAGTACAAAGTCGTACTAAACTAGCGACACTCTTTATGGATCGAAGAAAGTATGCTAATCGTGATAAGATTCTGGCCTAGCGCATGGCCCAAGCCCAAGAAGCATCATAGATGGCTAACGGGCGCAGGATATGCGTGAGGCTTCCAACAGTCAAGCCCTTTTAGGATTAGGTTCAGATCGGCAGTACCAGTTGACTGATCGCCGAGTTCTAAAAAAAAAAGTTGACTGATCGCCGCCGCCTCCTGCCGGAGTGCCGGTGCTAGGGCATGTTGGCCAAGCCATCGCTCAGACTCTGCGCTTCATGGACTATCGATTGCTAGATCTAGATTTGTGTGATCGTTTCTTCAGCTATGTCATGCCGACCGCAGGCTGAGGATCACCTTCAGTCAACACCACCAGATTCCAAGCAGAAGATCGAGTTCAGCTGCACAGGCATGGTTTCCAACAAGCTCCCAATTTACTTCACGAAGCATTGCATTAGCCAGGTACACACACTAGATATAAGACTCGCCGATCAGGTCAACAGACTAACCCAGGCTCATACATACTCGAAGAGAATACTGCATTAGATCGAAACAGTAATCAGTTTTCTACTACTACGTACCATCTTAGCTCTATAGTTCTGACTGAGAGAGAGAGAGAGGGAGACAGAGTCAAGGCCCTTGAGTTAGTCTTTGCAGCTCGCTCTGCTCGTCCAATGTTTCCATGAGAAGTGGGGGCGCATACTGCGCCGTCCCCTGGTGCTCCTCGGCGTCCTGGCAGAACGAGAGGATTATCGTGTCGATGGACATCTCGACCACGGCGAAGAACAGCTTGGCGACCGTGTAACCCAGGGCCCAAGTTACCTGCAGCATCATCATCATCAGAATGCAGCCGTCGTTACAGAAGTGGCCTACGCCTGACTTCGGAGCTACAATGAGGTTCAGAAGTGATGAAATGCTCACCAGCACAGGAACCAGCGGGGACGATATCTTGTTGTGTGCGGACTTGTACTTGTGCGTGTCCAACATGAGGAACGCGAAGAGCGCACAGAATAAGCTCACGCAGAGTCTCCCCAGGAAGAGGATCACGTCACCGATAACGTTCACCTTTCCAATGCGCAGTATGTTGTTCATTATCAGACCAGTCGCGATCACGGAGGCTTTGAAGAACCCTTTCCCAGTAATGGCAATCTGCACCAGCAACAGAAAGGACCCTTGTCAACTTCATGAGGTAGTAGGGGAGAACAATGAAACATGAGCACAAGTTTACACAAGCCAGACACGTCAATCCTGTTAAAAACTGCTGCTCAAAAAATTGCAACTCGCAAATGATACTATAGTACAAGAAAATTGTATCAATCAGTTTCTTCAGTTGTAGACATATGAAGAAGACAAAGGAATGCAGGACTATCAGGTCAGATGTGGGGAGTGAACCAGCCCCAAATGGTAACACCATAACAGTCTAGTCAGAACAAAGCAGACAAAATGGTCATGTCTACCATTATATAGGCAGAACAAAGCATACTGTGTTTTGGGCCGTGTCAATCTTAGGAATAGAAATCTTCATGCTTACCATTATATAGGCATTCCGATTTACAGACATGAGTGTCCAGTCAATGCAGCCCAGGCAGCATTGAGATGAGGACGATGTCACTGTCCCACAACAGCTCTCGCGAGCAGAATCAACTAGCTTCAACTTGCGGCGGAGGCACTCTAGTATAAACCGGACCCACTCAACAGCAGATACAACAAGCGAACCGATAGCAGCAGACCCAAGGTTGTACCGCAGCAGCCGCTTGAGCGAAGAGACGACGCTAAAAAAGGGTATATCATGCTGCATCAGAATAGGTTCAATTGTCAAAATCAATGGTGAATACAAAAACAAGGGAGTAAAATTGAAGTGTGCATGTTTAGTTATAGTTAAAACTTGTGATTCTCTAGTGCTCACAGATATTTCACCGCGCGCCCAGTAGTACGAAGCAACTGATCCAGCAACCACCGTTGAAGAACATGCCATAAAAAACTGAGTCGCCCAGTAACAGCCAAATAAGTGGAAGAGGATGGCAATGCCAATATGTGGGGTGTAATGGATGCTGTAGCCACAACAGTTGTCGCAGTTTACTTTGCCCAACTTCAGGTCATACATACAACAATCTGAACTGCAGTCATTGCGGAGAACTTGACCAGAGCTGAAGAGATGGAGCGTAGCAGAAAACCAGAACATATAGAAGATAGCAAGGATAATGTAGGGCACAACAGGGAAAATTATCAATGCCTGGACTTCACCAATGACCTTTGCAGCAACCTGAAAATAATTTCTCAAGGTTAATGCTCAGAAAGTACTATGTATCTCCACAGAGGTAGCATTGATGCATCGTTCTTTTGTAACAACAAGCCATTGCCTAATCAAGCTTGTACATCCAACAAGCTGCTTACCTTCAGGACAGGTGTGGCGAACAGTATACGCCTGATAATAGCTATTGAGGACAGAAAAGCAATGATCATTATTACTGTCATCAGCACTGTAGCAGCTTGAAGGTGGCTTACTTCCTGGTAAGAAGGTGAATGATCAGATAACAAGCAGCTGGATCTTGTAAATAGTCGAGTCAACTGAAGGTGCTTACCCGGCCGCTTATATGGACATATGGATCACTTTCACCAATAACAACTGTTAAGGGGTCATTTCCAATCCAGCCAGCTGAATGTATAATGCAGCCAATTAGTAATAATGCCACATGCATCATATATGTCAAATGGCGTAGCGATAGGTACCTTTTATGTAACTGAACATAGTAACCGATATTACAAGGGCATTGAAGAGCACCACTGTTATCCATGTCATGGCAGCAACAAAATAACGAATCATCAGCAACCAGATCACTGACAAGAAAAGGGGAAGAAGTCCACCACACACGATTAACACAGGCCAGGACTTCCCAATGTCTGCAACATATCTCTGCAAACAGAAGAAAATGCAATTAATGTCTGAAAATACATACTAGGGCTCAGGTGCTATACATATTGGTTGCATCAGGGATTAGTAATGATGTTGTGGAGACAGGGCCTAAATAGACACTATCAAGTATCAACTCGTATCAGAACAATCACAGTTCAGGAAAAATCTTTTGAAGGAAGAACAGTATGGTAATTCCACATTCAGGGTCAACCGTGGGAGTTCTCAGGACCATTTGTCACTTAATTTCAGTATAAGATAACAAACTAGAAAGGGTAGTCCGGTGCCAGGAAATTTATAAACCTTCAGGACTGCAGATCTTGCATCAATGGCCTTGTGGATTGTTTTATCAATAAGCATATTTTCTTCAATCTTTGCACCACCCATATTTAGCCAACTCTTCAAAGAAGAATTGGATGCCCGGGCAATATATTGGCAGCTCCAGTAGACTGAAGGGAAGCAATAGTTTCAAATTAGTCATCTCATTGTACCAATTGACTAACTCAAACTGTTCTGTTACTCCATGCATATAGAAAGGTGTCATGAAATGGCTCAGAATGAAAAATTACTGGCTCACCGTTTACGCTTGGGAATATGACAGGGTAGCACGGACCCTGAAGCTGAAGAGAACTGTTCCTCATATCTGGCGTGAGAAACTCAAAGTAATCATAGTCCCTGTTGATCCATTCGTCAATCGAGATCTTTATATCCCCTTCCGGATAATCACAGACAAAGTTCACCCCGTCCGACGTTGGCGTGGGGCACTCCATCAGGCAGATGGCCTTGGCGTCGGCCAGGTTAACCTTGCTGCTCTTGATCCCACTTTGGTACACCTGGTTTGGGTTCATCCAGTATCTGACATCGAGCTCGTGCACGTCCGGGTCACCATGCCTGTCTCCACACACGTTCCCTTTGTAGTCCAGCTCATATGTCAGCCTGCACGATTGATCACACAACAAGATGTCATTTTTTGTATATTTAATTTGCATGCCCAAGTTGCTAACAGTAAGAACATTCCAGGTTGACCAAACCTATCAATTAGCAGGCTAATACTATGCTTTTGGCCAAGTCTTTCCTGATTAATCTAGATGGTGGTCAAGAGCAAAACCTAAGGGATATCACTATCAAGCAATAATGATTTCCACAGAGAAAGCAACCGATAGCGATGGAACACTTATAGAGCTAACTTGGTGAGATGACCAACAAAACTCCATCTGTAGCCTTCACATAATAGCAAAGTGGTAGTACTAAAATGGTAACTACATACAAGCTCCAATAATAATGACCAAGGAGATTCAGAACTCAAAAGACTGAATTTTACCATTGTTAGCATTTCTTTATGGCAATATAATGCACCGCATTGAGGCTGGTTTGCAGGAGCATATGTAGGCACAAAGTCATAAAGTGTGTCGCAGCTTTCAGCCCGTGAGATGAGAGCACAACCCTTTTCAGCTGGGTGGTGCGAGGGTTTTAGGGAGGGGATACAATTCCTAGGGCCGCACACCCCTATTGTAAACCACCAAAAGGCTCGTCACTCGCCGGAAAGCAAAAGAGACCTCCCTCCTTTCGTTAGCCTAATCAGTGGGAAGACCTAGCGAGAACCAGATTCGCTTCGGCACTAGAAACAACACGGCCGCAGCCGTCTCTCTCAGGGGTGCCAGTTCCATTTCAGACTACGACTAAGCATAGCTCATCCAGTAGCAGTAAGTAAACCCTCGAGACGGTCACCGAAATTATTTTCCACAGTATGAACTTGAGCAGCATTTTCCCCCAAAGTATAAACAAACACAGAGTGGTTTGAGAGCAGTTAGGAAAATGCACAGCAAAGATCTGCGAGGTTGGTTTAACTAAGCGAACACGTAAGAGCAGATACGGGCGAATCTGAAGGAAGGGGTCAAGGGTGGGTGGGGGTGACGGACGGACCTGAGGGGGTTGCCCTGGTTGAAGCCGAAGCTGGAGTTGACGATCATGGCGACCCAGAAGGCGGCGAAGATGACGAGGAAGGCCAGGTCGCGGCACCGGCGGTCGTGCTGTATAATGCCCAGGTTAGCGTCGCCGCGGCCACCCCCCAGCTCGGCGTCGTCTCCCCCGCCGGTGGTGGTCGCCGAGGGGTAGCGCCCGATGATGGCGCCGAGCGGGCCGCCCATTCCGGCTGCGGCGACGGCGAGCGTGCAGGGGAAAGGTGGCGGCTTGCGGCGGGTGGGTGGATTTGGAGGCGGGCGGCGGAGTGATCTGAGCTTGTGGGCGCGGTGGAGTGGGGAGTGGGGGGAGAGCAAGAGCAGAGCAGGGGAGCGGTGTGTGAGTGTAGATTTGGCTTTTTCTGCTGCAGCTCGTGGGAAAAAGGCGGAAGAGAGAGAGAAAGGGGTGAGCGAAAACCTTTTCGTGCTCTCGGTCAGACGGGACGGAACGCACGGCGGATGTACCGGTTTTGTTTTACTTTTTGAATTTACTTTCTTTATTGTGTTGTAATAATTATATATTATCTGATTCTTAATTTCTGATATTTTAGTTTAGTCAATTTAAGTTAGAGCGCTCTTTAAGTTAATTATAAGGTGATTCAGTTAGCATATGCACAAATACAACTAGATGCGAACACCAGGCTGAACTTCCCCTCCCCCCCCCCCCCCCCCCCCCCTCGAGTGTCTGCTACAGTAGAACCCGAGAGAGCCTGAGCGGTCGGGCTGATCCTGAGCCCCTCGTGTAAAACAGAGTATTTTGGGGCAAGGGCTCGATGACCCTCGGGGTCTCGGCTCTCTGTTATTTATTACGGATCAAACAGGGTTACAAGAGTATTACAGGTGGAGTCCTTTGCGGACTTATACAGAGTCCTAACCGGACTGTTATACAATGTATAACACCCTCCCTTAATCTTAACTATGCCCAGAAATGCTAAGCAAGTTAAGATTGCGTCTACAACCTTCAAACGTAGGAAGTGGTAGTGGCTTCGTGAAGATGTCAGCAAGTTGATCTTTAGAGGAGATGAACTTGATCTGCAGCAGCTTTTGTGTAACCCATTCTGTGACAAAATGGAAGTCAACTTCAATGTGTTTGGTGCGAGCATGGAAAACTGGATTTGAAGACAGATATGTAGCACCAATATTATCACACCAAAGGACTGGCGGACGTTTCTGAGAGACCCCCAACTCTCTCAACAAGGACTGCACCCATATGATCTCAGCAGTAGCATTTGCAACCGCCTTGTACTCAGCTTCAGTACTACTAGGAGATACTGTGGCTTGTTTACGAGCACTCCAGGCGATCAAATTTGGTCCAAAGAATATAGCATGCCCCCCTGTGGATCGTCGATCATCTGGACAACCAGCCCAGTCAGCATCGGAGAAGGCGGCCAAAACAGTAGAGGGACTCGACCGAAAATGAAGAGAAAATTGTGTAGTATGACGAAGATAGCGCAGAATACGCTTAACAGCAGTCATATGAGAATCTCTGGGCGCATGAAGGAACTGACAAACTCGGTTTATTGCATAGGACAAGTCTGGGTGAGTGATCGTCAAATACTGTAACCCTCCAACAAGACTGCGATACTCAGTAGCATCATCAGAAGAAAGAAGATCCCCATCCAGAGCAGATAATCTGTCAGTAGCAGACATGGGAGTAGTGGCCGTCTGATACGTCCATTTTGAATCACTATTGTGTATCATAATTTACTGTTATTCATTGATATATTTCATATTTAGAGATGATACTTATGTTGTTTCCTCTGTTTTTACATGTTTGATGATCATTGGAGGATTTGCTGCCGGAGTCAGGATTCTGCTGGAAAAGGACCGTCAAGACACCATATTTTGGAAGATCAGGAAAATTCCAGAAAAATACCAGAAAATTATATTTTACCAAAAGACTCCGGAAGCCAGAAGGAGAAGAAGAGAGGAGCCAGGGGGCAGCCTCATGCACAGGGGGCGCGGCCTGGCCCCTGGCCGCGCCGGCCCTGTGTGAGGCCACCCTGGCCCACTTCTGGTCTCACCCCTTCGCGTACTTCATCGCCTCCGAAAACCTAAGTCAGGGGGGCTCAGAGATAGACACCGCCGCCTCTGCGGGGCGGAAAACACCAGAGAGAGAAAAGCTCTCCGGCAGGCAGAAATCTGCCGGGGAAATTCCTTCCTGGAGAGGGGACATCGTCGCCATCGTCATCACCATCGCACCGGACTTCATCGGGATCATCATCATCATCATCTCCATCACCAGCACCTTCATCTCCACTATCACCACGCCATCCCGCTGTAACATCTTGAGTTGGATCTTGTTATATTCTTAGGGGAAACTTTCCCGGTGTTGATTACTCTTGTAGTTGATGCTATTGAGTTGAACCGTTGAATCAAGGTTTATGTTCAGATTGTTATTTACCATTATTTCACTTCTGATCATGATCCATATGATGTCTTGTGAGTAGTTCGTTTAGTTCTTGAGGACATGGGAGAAGTCAAGATGTTAGTAGTGAATTATTGTTGAGAAATATTTAATGGTTTGATATTGTTGTGGTGCTATTTCACTAGTGGTGTCATGTGAACGTCGACTACATGATACTTCACCATTTATGGGCCTAGTGAGATGCATTGTGTATTCGGCTACCAATTGTGGGGTTGCTGGAGTGACAGAAACCTAAACCTCCGTTGGGAAACCATTGCACCAGGGAGCGTAGGATCTTAGAGTTTAAGGCTGTGGTTAGATTTATCTTAATTACTTTCTTGTATTTGCGGATGCTTGCAGGGGGTATAATCACAAGTGTGTACTTATCCTAGTAAGGGTAGTGCGCTAGCACAGGTTCACCCCCATAACACTTATCAAACCAATAAAGACTATTTAGCGATATGAAGCGAAAGCTCTTGACAGAAACTTCGTGTGTGTCCTCGAGAACGTTTGGTTATTATAAGTTACACAACCGGCTTGTCCTTTGCTGAAGAAAGGATTGGGCCACTTGCTGCAATTATTACTACTGTCTTTTATTTACTCGCACTTTATTTATTTGCATTACCAAATACCCCTGAAAACCCGTTTGCTAGTATTTACAGTGAATCCTTGATCAAAACCACTTGTCAACACCTTCTGCTCCTCGTTGGGTTCGACACTCTTATTTATCGAAAGTACTACGATACACCCCCTATACTTGTGGGTCATCAAGACTATTTTCTGGCGCTGTTGCCGGGGAGTGTAGCGCTATTGAAGAGTGGAATTGGTAAAGGTAACCGTCACTGTGAGTATTGTTTTTATTTTTGACTTTTATTTTTATTTTTACTCTGCTATGGAGAATTCTCCATTTGGTTTCCTATTTGGGAACACTTCTACCACTGCTGCACATGTGGATGAACCACCACCACCACCACCTGCTGAAGTTGATCCTTTTAAAATACCTATGAAAATTGTTGGGCGTATTATTGATAACAGCTATTCAGGGGATGGAACTGTCCATCCGGGTGATCACTTACTATTTATACATGAATTATGTGAGTTGTTCAGGTGTGCAGGTATTTTACCAAGCCAGGTCAGGAAGAAGCTATTCTCTTTATCATTGAAAGGCAGAGCTGAGGAGTGGTATCGACTGCTCCAAGATGGTCCATCTATGGCATGGGAGGACATTGTACCTCTCTTTTATTCTAAGTTTTATCCTCCAAGTGAAATCCATAAAGATCGTAATCGGATATATAATTTTTGGCCTCATGATGGAGAGAGTATTGCCCAAGCGTGGGGGAGATTAAAGTTACTAATGCTCAAATGCCCCATTCATGAGCTCCCCAATAATATTGTTATTGATAATTTTTATGCGCGGCTTACTCTTCCTGATAAGGATTATTTGGATGCTTCTTGCTTTGGATCATTTACTCATATGAAAGAAGATGCTAAGTGGAAACTTCTTGACCGTATACAAGAGAATGCTGAAGGATGGGAAAACGACAAAGGTAGGAAGTCAGGTATAAACTATGATTATGAATGCATTAAAGCTTTTATGGGAACCGATGACTTTCATAGTGTTAGCACTGCTTATGGTCTTGATTCACAAATACTTGCTAATTGTCTTAAGGCCTTTGCCTCTTATCTTGATGTTCCAAAGAAAGATTGGAACAAATATCATGCGCCTTATAAAGATTCTATTAGTCATATACCTGCCGCAGCTACTGAAGTTTGTACTATTGATAGCATTGTGCCTGAACCTTATTTTGAGAAGACACCTTTCCCTGCTAAGGTAAAAAAGTATTCTACTTTGGTAAGTGTGTCTAATAAAAGTACTAAGAAAGCTGCAGAACCTGATGAGCAAATTACTATTAAGTCTCCTGTAGCTATATTGAAGGATCTTGTTACTAAAGATGTAGGGGATGAATATATTCTTTTTTGTGAAGATGCTTCTAACATTATCTCTCATCCTAAAAGGCATAGAAAAACAAGTGTTCCTGTTATTTCTGTCAGGATTGGAGATCACTGCTATTATGGTTTATGTGATATTGGTGCTAGTGCAAGTGCTATTCCTTTAGAGCTTTACAAAGAAATTATGCATGAGATTGGCGCTTGTGAACTTGAAGATATTGATGTGGTCGTTCAGCTTGCTAACAGAGAGACTGTTTGGCCTCTTGGAATTGTTCGAGATGTGGAAGTTCTTTGCGGTAAGACTAAATACCCTACTGATTTTCTAGTACTTGGTAAAGAGGCTAGTAAAACTTGTCCTATTATTTTTGGTAGACCATTTTTGAACACTTGTGGCGCCGTGATAGATTGTAAGAAGGAGAAATTTTTTACTAAGTTTAATGGAGAGTCTTATGAGTTTGATTTTTTCAAGTTTGCTAAGACTTCTTATGAAAATGACACGCCTAATGAAAATTTTCGAGTTGAACAGCTTGCTTCTATTGCTCTTGCTCCTAATAATGCTTTGCAGCAATTCATGGAAGATCACGAAAGTGATGTTTTCAGTAAGGAAAGAGAAGAGATTGACGACATTTTCCTTCGTCAACAACTGCTGATTAAGCACAATTTACCTATGGAGAATCTTGGTACCACTTTGCCACCTAAGGAAGATCCTGTGTTTGAATTAAAGCCTTTGCCTGATAATCTTAAATATGTTTATATTGATGATAAGAAAATATATCCTGTTATTATTAGCTCTAAACTTTCAGGAAATGAAGAAGAAAGATTATTGGAGATATTGAGGAAACACCGAGGAGCTATGGGATATACTCTTGATGATTTAAAAGGAATTAGCCCCACTTTATGTCAGCATGCCATTAATATGGAGAAAGACGCGAAGCCGGTCGTGGAGCATCAACGCCGCTTAATTCCGAAGATGAAGGATGTGGTAAGAAATGAGGTATTAAAACTCCTTGATGCTGGTATTATTTATCCTATTGCTGATAGTAGATGGGTTAGTCCTGTTCATTGTGTCCCTAAGAAAGGAGGTATGACTGTTGTGCCTAATGAGAATAACGAGCTTATTCCTCAAAGGGTAGTAGTTGGTTATATGATGTGCATTGATTATAGGAAGGTAAACAAAGTTACTAAGAAAGATCATTATCATTTACCGTTTATAGATCAGATGTTAGAAAGGTTATCTAAGAAGACTCATTTTTGTTTCCTTAATGGTTATTCTGGTTTTTCTCAAATTGCTGTTAAAAAGGAAGATCAAGAGAAAACCACTTTTACTTGTCCTTATGGAACTTATGCTTATAGATGTATGCCGCTTGGTTTATGCAATGCTCCTGCTACTTTTCAAAGATGCATATCTGCTATTTTTCATGGTTTTTGTGAAGAAATTGTGGAGGTTTTCATGGACGACTTCTCCGTCTATGGAACTTCTTTTGATAATTGTTTGCACAACCTTGATAAAGTTTTGCAGAGATGCGAAGAAACTAACCTTGTTCTTAACTGGGAGAAATGCCACTTTATGGTAAATGAAGGAATTGTTCTTGGACATAAAATTTCTGAAAGAGGTATTGAAGTTGATAGAGCAAAAGTGGAGGCAATTGAGAAAATGCCCTGTCCTAAAGATGTTAAAGGTATTCGTAGAATCCTTGGTCATGCTGGTTTCTATAGGAGGTTTATTAAAGATTTCTCTAAGATTTCAAAGCCTCTTACTAATCTTCTTCAAAAAGATGTACCATTTGTCTTTGATGATAATTGTAAGGAAGCTTTTGAAACTCTTAAGAAGGCTTTAACTACTGCTCCTATTGTTCAACCACCTGATTAGAATTTACCTTTTGAGATTATGTGTGTGCTAGTGACTTTGCTGTTGGTGCTGTTCTTGGACAGCGCGTAGATAATAAGTTGACTGTTATTCATTATGCTAGTAAGACTCTTGATGCTGCTCAGAAGAATTATGCTACTACTGAGAAAGAGTTTCTTGCTGTTGTTTTTGCATGTGATAAGTTTAGATCTTACATTGTTGATTCTAAAGTTACTATTCATACTGATCACGTTGCTATTAGATATCTTATGACTAAGAAGGATGCTAAGCCTAGGCTTATTAGATGGGTGTTGCTTTTACAAGAGTTTGATTTGCATATTGTAGATAGGAAAGGTGCTGAAAATCATGTGGCTGACAACTTGTCTAGATTGGAAAACATTTCTTTTGATCCTATTCCTATTAATGATAGTTTTCCAAATGAACAGTTAGCTGCTGTAAACGTAACTTCGCGAGACCTTCCTTGGTATGCCGATTATGCTAACTTTATTGTTTTCAAGTATTTGCCTCCAACCTTTACAGCTCAGCAAAGAAGAAAATTCTTCTATGATTTGAGGCATTACTTTTGGGATGACCCACACTTATATAAAGAAAGAGTTGATTGTATTATGCGTAGATGCGTACCGGAGTATGAGCAACAAGAAATATTGAGAAAATGCCATGGCAGTGCTTATGGAGGGCATCATGCTGGAGATAGAACCGCACAAAAAGTTCTACAATCAGGTTTTTATTGGCCAACCCTCTTTAAAGATGCTAGAAGGTATGTTTTATCTTGTGATGAATGTCAAAGAGTTGGTAATATTTCTAGACGCAATGAAATGCCTATGAATTACACTCTTGTTATTGAACCATTTGATTGTTGAGGATTTGATTTTATGGGTCCTTTTCCTCTCTCGAAAGGCTATACCCACATACTTGTTGCTGTTGATTATGTTACTAAATGGGTAGAAGCTATACCTACAAAGAGTGCCGATAGTGAGACCTCATTAAAAATGCTTAAAGATGTTATTTTTCCTAGGTTTGGTGTGCCTAGATATCTTATGACTGATGGAGGTTCTCATTTTATTCATGGCAATTTTAGAAAAACTCTTGCTAGATATGATGTTAATCATAGAATTGCTTCTGCTTATCATCCTCAAACTAGTGGGCAGGTAGAGCTTTCTAATAGAGAAATCAAGTCTATTTTGCAGAAGACCGTTAATAGATCTAGAAAAAATTGGGCTAGTAAGTTAAACGATGCTTTATGGGCTTATAGAACTGCTTATAAGAACCCCATGGGAATGTCCCCTTATAAGATGGTTTATGGAAAAGCGTGTCACTTGCCCTTAGAATTAGAACACAAAGCTTTTTGGGCAGTGAGAGAGCTTAATAGAGATTTTAAACTAGCCGGTAAGAAAAGGTTGTTAGATTTAAGTTCTCTAGATGAGTGGAGAAACGAAGCGTATGAGAATGCCAGACTTTTTAAAGAGAAAGTCAAGCAATGGCATGATAAGAGAATTCTTAAGAGAGAGTTTCATGTTGGTGAGAAAGTTCTATTGTATAGGTCTCGTCTCAGATTTTTTGCAGGAAAATTACTCTCTAAATGGGAAGGACCATATGTTATTGTGGAAGTATACCGCTCAGGTGCTATTAAGATTGCTTCATTGAAAGATGACTCTACACAAGTGGTGAATGGGCAAAGACTCAAACATTATATTACTGGAGATTCTTATAATGAAGATATTGATGTAATTGAAACAGTTTCTCCAGAAGAATTCATCCAAGAAAAATTGCAGGTACCTGCAGAGTTCGTTTTTGAATAGGTAACAGTTCTAGTCAGAAAAGTTTCACGGAAAACTCTTCCTTTATTATTCTTGCTGTTTTTACTAAATATGAAAAACCACGAGACGAAAACGGGCAGGAAAAGGAGTCCGTGTGCTCCTCACACACAGGGGGCACGGGCCTACCTCTGGCCGCGCCGCCCTGGTGTGAGAGCACCTCGGAACTCGTTTCTGTCCCGGTTTCCTCCTGTGATTCGTTTCGATGTATTATTTTCGCTTATATAACCCCCCGGAGTCCCCGAGGTCTGTATATCATTTTCTCGTTGTGTTTTGTTTCGAGCTGTTTCTGTCAGGAGTTGATCTTAAGCTTGGGGGGGCACCATGGCCTCTGAAAGCAACAACAAGGGCAAAAGGCCCTAGAAAGATGATCACCAAGGCCAAAAGTGGAAGGAGGAGCAGGGTGCTAGAAGATCAAGGCCAAGAAACCCTGCTTTTGAAGGACCAATGAAAGCTAGACGTATCTTTTCTCATGATATGCAGGGGCCAACACTACACGTTCTGGATCTAAACTCCATGCCTATTATAAAAGAGGGTATGCTGGTCACTGATGAGTTTTGCGCTCAATATTGAGTTTTGAAGAGGGAGGTAGAGATGCTTCAAGAAGAGAATCTCAGGCTTCGCCGGATGCTGGAATACTTTATTAATCCAAGGCTGCTTCCACTACCGCCAAAGGAGTAATTCGTCATCGGTATAGGCATCCCCTTGGCTTGTTCCAAGCTTGGGGGAGTGCCGCGGTATCACATCATTACCTTTTACTCATTTACTTTTCAAGTAAGAGTCATATCATGAATAGAGAAATTAACCTATAGAATAGTTCGCAGTGTGGAAGTATCCTCCTTAGTTGGTTATCTATGTATCCCTTGGTGTGAGTTGCGGTAATGAAATATTAATGAGAAGTTCTATCGTTTACTTTCCGCACACTTTATTTTAGTTTGCAATGTTTCTTATATGATTAGTCTTGTTGATTAGTATTGGTATCACTTTGGGAGCATGAGTAAATTTAGTTGGTTTTGGCAAACTTAGCTTGGTCAGTAGCAGCATTACCTTGAGGTTTGAGTAGAAAAGAATAAAGAAGTGTTTGTAGTTTCATCACTCCAGTTTACCCTTCATGTTTGGCTTATAAGCATTGTTATTCTCAAAGTTAAAATCGTTGTATCTTCAAGGGAGTTTGCATGATTGTCCTTATTATATGTATGTTTGTTTGTTTCATGCAATTCTTATGCTTGCTACCCAGCCTTGCTAGCCAAAGACCTGTACTGAGAAGGAATACTTCTCGTGCATCCAAATCCCAAAAGCCAAGTCACTCCCAAAGAGTCCACTATAAATTCCCATGCATGGTATTTTAAGCCATTCCAAGTAAATTTTCATGTGCTACCTTTCAAAAAACTTTCAAATACTTCTCATTTTGTGCCACTGTTTTTAGCTCATGAGGACGTAGTGGATGGGTTTGTTATCTTCCATACTAAATTAAGTACCTCTCGACTAGGCAGCTTCATCTGCTCGTCATTAATTTTGCAAGGGAGCTGGTCAGACCATTATAATCTCAAAAAGAAAAAAAAAAGAAAAAAAAGCACTCCTCCATGGTATGTGAAAGTTGGTTGGCACCCGATGGAATCGGTTAGCCATGGTTTGAGAAAGGAAAAAGGTGGGGAGGAGTGCAAAGCTATAAAAGAGCACCAATGTGCCAATTAATCAAACATCTCGGAACCGCTCTCACTTGTTTAGTATGGAAGATATCAAGAACTCCGTTGCTAGTCGTTGACAAAAGCAACCACCTCTCAAAACAATTTTTACCTCTGTTTTACAAATGAAAAGCTCTAGCACATGTTTAATCCCTGCTTCCCTCTGCGAAGGGCCTATCTTTTACTTTTATGTTGAGTCAACCTATTCCCCTCTATCTCAAGCAAGCATTTGAGTTTTTATGTTTCACTCATTCATATGTTGATCCATTTAATCATGTTTACTATATTCTTTGTTTTGTACAATGCTTTTGTCTGAAGGAATATATCTTTGAAAGTTTTCTATGAATGCAAAGAGTTTGTTTCGTTGAGCATATGGTTTTTGCTATATTAGCTCTGTTTTAAAAAGGCTCCATTCAAAGGCTAGTATAGTTGTTCATTGTTCTCTGACCAAGAACTAAGGTTTGCCATCACCAATTATAGTTTATTTTGTGTATCTTTATATGTGATTCCCTTTACTTGTTGCAAGCCTATATTATAAAGGGGAGTTGCTGTCTATTATAACTTGTGCCTTTGGTGAATGTGATGCTTCTTGTCCGTATTTTGATTATCGACACTTCACTCCATAAACCTGTGGTCATGTTTACCGAGTTTAGTTTTCGCTTGGGGACAAGCGAGGTCTAAGCTTGGGGGGGTTGATACGTCCATTTTGCATCACTATTTTGTATCATAATTTACTGTTATTCATTGATATATTTCATATTTAGAGATGATACTTATGTTGTTTCCTCTGTTTTTACATGTTTGATGATCATTGGAGGATTTGCTGCCGGAGTCAGGATTCTGCTGGAAAAGGACCGTCAAGACACCATATTTTGGAAGATCAGGAAAATTCCAGAAAAATACCAGAAAATTATATTTTACCAAAAGACTCCGGAAGCCAGAAAGAGAAGGAGAGAGGAGCCAGGGGCAGCCTCACGCACAGGGGGCGTGGCCTGGCCCCTGGCCGCGCCGGCCCTGTGTGAGGCCACCCTGGCCCACTTCTGGTCTCGCCCCTTCGCGTACTTCATCGCCTCCGAAAACCTAAGTCAGGGGGGCTCAGAGATAGACACCGCCGCCTCTGCGGGGCGGAAAACACCAGAGAGAGAAAAGCTCTCCGGCAGGCAGAAATCTGCCGGGGAAATTCCTCCCCGGAGAGGGGAGATCATCGCCATCGTCATCACCATCGCACCGGACTTCATCGGGATCATCATCATCATCTCCATCACCAGCACCTTCATCTCCACCATCACCACGCCATCCCGCTGTAACATCTTGAGTTGGATCTTGTTATATTCTTAGGGGAAACTTTCCCGGTGTTGATTACTCTTGTAGTTGATGCTATTGAGTGGAACCGTTGAATCAAGGTTTATGTTCAGATTGTTATTTACCATTATTTCACCTCTGATCATGATCCATATGATGTCTTGTGAGTAGTTCGTTTAGTTCTTGAGGACATGGGAGAAGTCAAGATGTTAGTAGTGAATTATTGTTGAGAAATATTTAATGGTTTGATATTGTTGTGGTGCTATTTCACTAGTGGTGTCATGTGAACGTCGACTACATGATACTTCACCATTTATGGGCCTAGTGAGATGCATTGTGTATTTGGCTACCAATTGTGGGGTTGCTGGAGTGACAGAAACCTAAACCTCCGTTGGGAAACCATTGCACCAGGGAGCGTAGGATCTTAGAGTTTAAGGCTGTGGTTAGATTTATCTTAATTACTTTCTTGTATTTGCGAATGCTTACAGGGGGGTATAATCACAAGTGTGTACATATCCTAGTAAGGGTAGTGCGCTAGCACAGGTTCACCCCCATAACACTTATCAAACCAATAAAGACTATTTAGCGATATGAAGCGAAAGCTCTTGACAGAAACTCCGTGTGTGTCCTCGAGAACGTTTGGTTATTATAAGTTACACAACCGGCTTGTCCTTTGCTGAAGAAAGGATTGGGTCACTTGCTGCAATTATTATTACTGTCTTTTATTTACTCGCACTTTATTTATTTGCATTACCAAATACCCCTGAAAACCCGTTTGCTAGTATTTACAGTGAATCCTTGATCAAAACCACTTGTCAACACCTTCTGCTCCTCGTTGGGTTCGACACTCTTATTTATCAAAAGTACTACGATACACTCCCTATACTTGTGGGTCATCACCGTCTTGCACTTAAGCATACCAGAACGACGTAACAAATCCATGGAATATTTCTGCTGAGTGAGAGTCAACCCAGCATCACAGTGAGTAACCTCCAATCCTAGAAAGTAATGAAGTTTACCCAGATCTTTCACAGTAAAGTCAGCACCCAACGCTGTCACAAGGCGAGCAGTCGCAGACTCAGACGAGCTAATAACAATAATGTCATCAACATAGACCAGAAGATACATAGTAACCTGAGAGCGCTGAAACAAAAACAATGACGTATCAGCAGTGGATGGCACAAATCCATGAGTGCGAAGAACAGATCCAAGTCGAGCATGCCAGGCTCGCGGAGCTTGTTTAAGACCATATAACGCCTTGTCAAGGCGACACAGATGTTGGGGACAAGACGGATCAACAAATCCTGGAGGCTGACGCATATAGACCTCTTCCTCCAGAACTCCATGAAGAAAAGCATTCTGAACATCCAACTGGCGAAGCGACCAGCCAGTGAAAGCAGAAGCCTGGCAGTAGTGGGTTTGACAATTGGACTAAAAGTATTATCATAATCAAGTCCATACCTTTGTTTAAATCCTTTAGCAACCAAGCGTGCCTTGTATCGTTCAATAGTACCATCGGCATGTTTCTTGACTTTGAAAACCCACTTAGAGTCAATAATATTAATCCTAGACTGTGGCGGAACGAGACACCATGTGTTATTTCGAAGAAGTGCTTGAAACTCAGCTTCCATAGCAGCACGCAATGCGGAATACTGAGAGCAGCCTGATAATGTCGAGGTTCGGCAGTAGTATCAGCCTGAGCATCAGCTAGGCAAGCAGCAATCCACGCAACAGTGCCATCTGTACGCTCACGACGGTGAACAATCCCGCTTTTACTGTGTGTATGAGGATGCAGAGCAGGAGCCGGAGCAGGAGGTGGTGATGGTCACGGAGAGGATTCAGATGGTACCTCAATGTTAGATGAAGTCTGTACAGGCGGCGCCGTCCGTCCATCAGCATGCATGGGAGACGAGGACGTACGCGCAGGCGATCCATCAGCATGCATGGGAGGCGAGCGCGCGATCGATCGTGCGGGAGGCGACTCAGGCGTAGGCAAGCCAGGCGGTCGCGAGCATGCAACCCGACCCGAGGCACCAGGCAGATCAAGGCCAGCAGATGAAAGCGGCCCATTGGGCTGGCCGGACGCAGACGAGACAGCGACGTCGGGCTCAGATGAAGTAGCGAGGTCGGGCGCAGAGGAGGCAACGGGGAACTCCAAACCATGCACCAAGGTAGGCTGATCTATAGATGATGGAGAAGAAACTCCACGTGCAGATTCCGTGGCAATTGAAGATGTTTGTGGCACATCGGTGATGTCCATAATTTGAAGACGAGCTCCTCGACCAATACCCGCACCATGATTAGGCAACAACGAAGGGGAGTATGCAGTATCTTCAAATTGATCAGGCATAACAGATGAATAGTGGTGTGATGGTGGTGTCAAAGAACTCGGAAGGGCCGAAAACGGAAAAACAGTTTCATCAAAAACAACATCGCGAGAGATAAACACACGATTTGACGGAACATGAAGGCACTTGTAGTCTTTATGAAGAGAACTATATCCGAGAAACACACACTTTTTAGACCGAAATTCTAGCTTATAATTATTGTAGGGACGAGTATGCGGCCAACATGCACACCCAAAGACTTTGAGAAACGTGTAATCATGAGTTTCATGAAGTAACAGTTCTAACGGAGTTTTCATGTGGAGAAGGCGAGTAGGAAGCCGATTTATCAAAAAACAGGCTGTAGTGAAAGCATCGCTCCAATAACAAAAAGGAACAGAGGCATGAGCTAGTAAAGTAAGACCAGTTTCAACAATATGACGATGCTTACGTTCAGCAACACCGTTTTGTTTGATGTGTATGAGGACAAGACACATGGTGCGAGATCCCAAGTTTTTGGAAAAAACTGTTGAGGTTTTGATACTCGCCACCCCAATCAGACTGAACAGTAATGATTTTTGTTTTGAGAAGACGCTCAACATGTGCTTGGAATTGCAAGAAAACATTGAACACATCAGATTTACGCTTGATAAGATAAAGCCAAGTAAAGCGACTGTAAGCATCAATGAAACTGACATAATAATTATGACCACTGACAGATGTTTGAGTATGACCCCACACATCCGAAAAAACTAGCTCAAGCGGAGTTTTGATTACACGATTTGACTCAGAAAAAGGAAGCTGATGACTCTTGCCTTGTTGACAGGCATCACAAACTGTATCACTATGACTACTAGACTGAACAGGGAGCTCACGGCGATGGAGAACGTGGCGAACAATGGGAGTCGCTGGATGACCAAGATGAGAGTGCCACTGTGATGACGAAGTACGAACACCACTGAAGACTTGTGGAACAGATGATGGCGGATCAAGCTCATAAAGCCCACGCCGGCAGCGACCTCTAAGAAGCACGTCCCTCGTATCCCGATCCTTAACGAAAAGATCAAAAGGATGAAATTCACAAAAGACATTATTATCTAGAGTGAGCTTATGAACAGAGAGTAAATCACGGGTGGGTGAGGGAACATGCAAAATATTTGCGAGACATAATTGTGTAGAGGTGTATGTAGGAACGGAAGCCTGACCAATATGAGAGATGTGCATACCTGCTCCATTAGCTGTGCGAACCTTATCAGTGCCCTGGTACGTCTCCCGAGCATTGAGTTTGTTCATTTGTGAAGTCAGGTGACCAGTCGCCCCCGAATCCACATACCAAGGGGCATCAATACGGTAGGACGGAGTGTAACCCGGAGCAGTCGCCATGGATGCTTGGCTCTCGTTGCCTTTCCCATTGTTACCTATACCAAGAAAATCCTTCTTGAAAGGGCGATGACACCATGAAGCAAGATGACCGTCGAGTCCACAGAGCTGGCAAGGCAGCTTGGCGCCACAAGAGGGACATCAAGCGCGGGCACGTCCGCCTGTGGATGGCGCAGATGGAGTCGGTGACTTGCCCCCTCCTAGGGCGGATGATGTAGTAGGGCGGTATTGGGGCTTTCCCCCACCGCGAGAGGCCGTGTTGGCCGAGGAAGTGTCGTGGTAGACCTCGTAGGGGCCGTCGGTAGAACGGCGAGAAGCGATGCGTTGTTCGGTGTTGAGCAAACGCGAGTAGAGATCTCGTGGTGTCATAGGATTATCACGATGATTAACAGCTTCAAAGCAGGAGTCATAGTCTTTGTCGAGACCATTGAGAATGTAGGAGGTGAACTCATCATCACAGAGCGGCTGTCCAATGGAGGCGAGTGTATCCGCCAAACCTTTGGCCTTGTTGAAGAAGGCTGTGATAGTAAGATCATTCTTTTTAAGCTCCGAAAGTTGACCACGAATAGCCATAGAACGTGCCGAAGACTGAGAGGAAAAATTGTTCTCCAAGGTGACCCAAACATCACGGGCAGTAGCAGAAAATAGCACAAGACCGGCAACACCTTCTGAGAGAGAAGCTTGAAGAGCAGAGAGGATAGCTTGATCCTGAGCAATCCATAAGCGATACAAGGGATGCGTAGGTGACAGACACGGGCAAGTCCCATCAACAAAACACTCCAATGAATGACTGCGAAGGAGTGGAATAATCTGAGGGCGCCAAAACAAGTAATTATCTGGGGTCAATTTAACCGGCAAATTATGCGCAAAGTGAACTGGAGCAGAAGCAGGCGGTGCAGTAGTATCAAACGTTCCAGGCAGACTATATTGGCCCAGCAGCGGGGCAGGCTGGGGCGGGGCGGTCTGGCCAAGAAGTGGGCGGTCCGGAATAGAGCTGCCCAGCAGGCCCATGGGCCGGAAAGTCAGAAACCGGGGCACGTGCACCGTACGAGGCAGCGAGGGACGCCAGGTTCCCGAGAGCAGGATCCCTGGAGAGCGATGTCGCGCCGCCAGAGGAGTCCAGAGCGGCGGGAGGATGTGAGATCAAGGCTCCGGTGGATCCCGTCAGATCTGGAGGTAGCGCCGTGACCGCGGGGTGCGAGAGCATCCAGGAACCTGCACCAGCAACAGGGATCGGCGAGGAAGTGAAGACCCCGACGGAACTCGTTGCGATGGCATACGACGAGGCAGCAGAGACACCAGGGCTCACCGGAGTTGCTAGGAGCTCCGCCAGTCTTGGCGGTAACAGGGAAAAGGACGCCGGCGACATGGAATAGGCGGCCGGCGCAAGCACGGAGGCGGCAACAACGGAGGTCACCGGCGGCGCTGTCGAGGAGGTCGACGCGGAAGCAGCAGCGGAAGTCATGTCGAGATCGGTTTGCGGTATGATACCATGTAAAACAGAGTATTTTGGGGCAAGGGCTCGATGACCCTCGGGGTCTCGGCTCTCTGTTATTTATTACGGGTCAAACAGGGTTACAAGAGTATTACAGGTGGAGTCCTTTGCGGACTTATACAGAGTCCTAACCGGACTGTTATACAATGTCTAACACCTCGATCGGGGGAGGTGGCGAAGGGGAGTCACCGGAGTAGGGTAGGTCCATCTTTTTAGGTTTTTGTGGTGGTCTCACCGCGCGTTGAGCGTCTTGCCCGGGGCGAGATCCAGATCGCCAGCCGAGATCTGGATCTGGCTGGGGTCGGCCATCTCTCCCGCTGCTCCGGTGGTCAGAGCTGGAGGAGAGGCTGCGGAGCTGCGGCACCTTCTTCGGCCGGTCATGGTGGCGAGGGTCGAAGGTGCGGTGGTGGTCGGTGTTCTCTCTCCTCTTCCCGACGTGGCCATGGTGGCGAGGGGGCTGTAGAGAGCTTTATCGACCTCTTCTTCCTCTTCGGGTGTTGGTGCTGTTCATGGTGCCTCGGCGTCTGGGACCTGTTCGAGCTGGCAGCCTTGGTGGTGGCGGGGAGTGTAGTTTTCTGGTGATCGCGGTTCCTATTCGTTCACAGTGGAGCTTCCCTCCAGTGGCTATTCGGCGGTGTGCCCGCCTTCACACCGGACTCTTAGGCTGAAGGGCAGCCGCTCCAAAGCTGCATAGGAGCTCTTCGTCGACAACCCTCTGCGTCTCATCTCCAAGTGGTGCGTCCTCGGCGATGCGAGGATAGGCCGGCGTCGGATTCCTCCGTCGTTCTGGAGGAAGAAGGCGAAGTATGGACCGGATCGCGTTTCTCTTTCTGGTCAAGGGGCCTCCTTGTATGTTTCCAGGCCTTGTTTTGATTTTCTATCTTTGTAAGTTGCAGCAGCGGTAATGAATGCAGCAAAATTTGTCGAGTGCTTGCACCCGTCCTTGTGCAAAAAAAAAACAACTAGATGCACAAATAGAACAAACCATTTTTGGGTATTCACCATATGGGTAAGCAGAAAATCAGCCCATTTTCTACCTATATATATCTTCTCTCTCCATCACCCAAAAAACTACTCTGCTTATCCAAAATATGGACAAGCTATTAGACATGTTCTAACGGAGATCGAATACGTACCAAAAGCGCTTCTTTTCATTTTAAGAAAATAAATTTCCTCCTTAACCAAGGTCAAGAAAGTAGTATTATGACCATGTTATTTTAGGACAAATGTTCTTAAATCTCATCTGTCTTTAGTCACGTTCTGAAGCGTCCGATCATTGCAACATAAAACCAAGAGATGCAACAATCTACATGTGCATAACCTGAATCGTTGCATCCCGTTATCCTATCAAAGATCATCCAAAAATGTCGCAACGTGATTTGAAATAGCATATGAAACATCCAAAATAACCAGAAACCCTCTGACCGCCAAAATTTGAGGTGTTGACCTTCTCCGATTAGCACTCACATGTGACAAATCTAGCTCAAAAAAGGCTCATCGGAGCACGCATCCATTCCCCCATAAATTTGGGCCACAATCTGGCGCAATGAAGGAGGATTGGAGTGGAGGGTCAAGAAAATCAAAAGAAGGAAACATCGAAGAAGGCACTCTACGGTGAAATCATGGATGAACAAATTATGAGATTGAGCAGCACAAAGAGGACTGTGCGTGGAGGTGGAGGAGAAGGGAGCCTAGACCGTCAAAGCCTCAGGGGTTGATTAGGGATCATTTACCACCAAAAGATCTTGGTGTTCTAAATATTCCCTCTATTCCAAATTAACTAACTTATTTTGTCTAGCAAGATTTTAATATAGGATTCATAATTAAAAGAATTTTGGGTGGTATAATTTAGAGTATATATTAACCAAAGTTGGGCTCGATTTTTTAGCGCAGCGAATAGGAACAATTGTTTTTATCCCTAACAAGGTGTTTGATTATAATTTTCAAGACTACTTCTGATTGCGAATTTTATTAGCAAAATATGACTCATTTGTTGCATAAATTATAACGTTAGGACCGTAATTGGAAGAAGTTTATAATGATATAAATATAAGATTGTAGCATAGACTCATAGATTATTAGTCAAATCCAAGATAAAATCTAGGCTAAAAACATCCGAGCGTGTATGTTTATTGGTTTGTTTCACCGGGAAAAGGCAGGACATCCATTTCTGTCGGCCTTCACTTAACTGGAACAATTGTTTTGACTCGCCACAGACCGTTTCTATCTTGTGTTCTTCCGGGCAATCGCCGTTTCTTCCTCTGTTTTTTTTTTCCGAAGGAAGCTCGCCGTTTCTTCCGGAAATTGTCTGTCAGGCTGTCTCCGTAGCCTAGATGGGCCAAGCCAGCAAAGCCCAAGCGAATCCTGATGCTTCGTTCCCCCAGTGAACTGTGAACAGGCGGCGGCGGCTGCAGCGCGGCGTCACCGCCGGCGCCTCTCAATCCCCCACCGCCCTTCGAACCCGCCCGTTCTCCCTCGTCGCGTCCCTTCTGCCCCCACCGTAATCTTGCCTCTGGGTCTCCTTCGAGGTACGAGCTTCACCTTGTATTCATTCAAAGATTCGATTAGTTACATCCCACCGGCCTTCACTTCGTAGTCCCGGCGCGCTATCTAGATCCGCCCCTGGCTAGGTGGTCTCGCTACTAATGTTGTGCTGCCTCCGCCCATGCTGTTTAGATTGTTAATTTTCTTTTTCTTTTCATTTCGGCTGATTTAGTTCCTCGAAATAACCGTGGTTGGATCAGTGCGTTCTGCCAGGCGCTGCGCTGTATGCAAGCACTATCTCTTATCGGGGCAATTTGATGTGCCCATGTTTTTGTAGTCTGAAAGAGTATGCTCAAGTTCAAACAGCATACAGAACTTGGGGAGCATGTAGGAGGTAGCTGGATTTTGTTTACGACTGACTGGTGTTCTTCGGTATCTGTCACGCACGGCTTATCTGGAACCAGATGTTGAAATGAAAATTATAGACTCTGGCTCTGACAGAATTTGGGTTCTAGGGTTCAGACTACAGAGACACTGTATCTGTTATTGCCGGCGCAGGACACTTTCATGCTCGTGGTGTAACTGGCTAACTGCCGATAAAAAGTAGATGTTTACATAGTTGTTGTCGTGCTTGCATGAGTACAACTTCATGGTTTTGTTCAGTTGCCGTCTTTTGGTTTTGGTAGATCCCCTTTATAGTTTCTCACCTGCTTGCTAGATTGCTATAGAAATTTGTCTAGACTGCTTTGTGGCCATGTCGCTCTTGAGCCACGTCGTAATTAGTATTATATCAGATATATCATGTCTGTTGATAATTCATATGCTTTGGGAAAATTTGTCCACGGTTTTGAGCAATTTACCGTTGTGATATTTATGCAGGACCCCTCTCAGATTCAAGTATACCGGTTGGGGTACCAGCTGTACAGTGACCAGCGTGAATAAGAGAGAAGTGGAGGAATCTTAAATGACAGGTGGATCAGGTGTGGTGGTGATTGACAACGGGGGCGGTCTTCTGAAGGCTGGTTTTGGCGGCGACGAGGACCCGATTGCTGTTGTCCCCAACTGTATAGCAAAGTCCCCTGGTACCAGCGCAAATTCGAAGAAATGGCTAGCAGCCGACCAGCTTCAGGCACAGGACGTCGATGTGACCGGCATGACGCTGAGGCGTCCTATTGATCGCGGCTACCTTATCAACACGGAGGTGCAGAGGGAGGTGTGGGAACGGGTTCTGCGCAGCCTGCTCCAGGTGGATCCAACAAACTCATCGTTGCTGCTGGTGGAGCCGCAGTTCAACCCTCCAGGACTGCAGCATGCTACTGACGAACTTGTGTTTGAGGAGTTTGGCTTCAGCTCTCTTTGTGTCGCAGATGCTCCTTCTCTTGTACACCTTTACGAGGCCAGCCGACAGCCGTCGCTCTTTCGTGCCCAGTGCAGCCTTGTTGTTGACTGTGGCTTCTCCTTCACCCATGCTTCCCCTGTCCTTCAGAACTTTACGCTGAATTACGCTGTGCGACGCATGGACCTTGGTGGCAAGGCCCTCACAAACTACCTGAAGGAGCTTGTTTCGTACCGTTCCCTTAATGTCATGGATGAGACCCTCCTCATTGATGATGCAAAGGAAAAGCTATGCTTTGTATCCCTTGATGTCCCTCGTGATCTTCGCCTCGCCAGGTCTGCTGCCTTCAGACTCAAGCTTGATATGGATATACTAAATTCTAGCTTTTTAATTTGTTTGTTTAAATTTGAAGTGCGGCCAAATTTCAGGCTAATTTTAAAGTTAAAATGGTGGCCTTCATATGGAAATATCAACTAGGATAATTTTTTTTGAACTGTCAATGTTTTGTTTCAGTAAGCAATTCAACTAGATGTGCCTGATAGAGATGAATGTATGCTACACTTTTGTCTTGCTGAACCTATGGAACTAGGTCCTTAGATGCTCTTCAAAATAAACTTATGCTACTTTTTTTTTTCTTGCTAAAAGTAACCCCTATGTTATACTTGACTTATTTGAAACAACACCTGCTCGTTAGCTTCAGATGGCTGGATACTTGGTTAGAGAGGCTCTAGACCTCTAGTAGAATGGTCGTCGTTATGAAAAGCTTCAAACAAAGACGTTTAACATTTTTATCTGACTGTAAACTCATGCACACACTCAAGCTTAGATTGCCCGCGTTGAGAGTCGTTTTTGAGAAAAACAGCTGCCCCGCCCAAACTCAGATCTGCTCTGCCGGCGCAGCTGGCTGGAGTAGAGATGGGGGAGGCGCTCGGTGCTTCTCTGTAGATACTAGTTATAGGGTCTGCTTCTCCAATAGGGAGTATGGCATCTTGCCGGTGACTAGCGTCATGCCGTATGGGTGCATGTTGTCGACGTCAGTGAGCGGCGTCCGCCGGCTAGCGGTGGTGAGCCTGATGGTGGCGGCGGCATGGTGCTTGCTGCTGCTGGAAGGTCCTCCCATGGCGCATCCCCCAAATAAGCTCGTGGGTTGGTCTCGAGATCTCGATCTGGGGACTGGTTGCTGTGTAGGGGCGCTGGGAGCCGCGGCTATTCCTGTCTTCCTCAGCCATCAAGGAAATGGAGAAGAAGACTGGTTGGTGGCTGCTCTGCATCGACCTGCATGGTGGGGAGATGATACCACTATCTGGAGTACACTCTTGGCAGCCTTTGTCTGCCAGCCGACTATGAAGGTCATCAGGTGGCCGTGCTCGCCGGAGATGGTTCCCGGCGTTTCTTCAACCTCCATGTGGAGGCCCTGTGCAGAGCTCGTCGTGGCGCTCAACGTTGACTTGGAGCCAAGTGGTGCAGTCCCCGGCGCCGGTGACGACGGCCATTATTGGAACTCTCTCCTGCTTGGTTGCGGTGGAGGACCTGATGCATTTTTCAACATCTTTGTAGGGTCTTCTCTGTAAAATCTAGGGACCTAGTTGCTATTTCTGCTGGTCCCTTTTGTGCTTTGTACCCGCCACTGTTCTAATGGTATCTAGGCCCTTTGGGGCATCTCCTTGTTCAAAAAAAAAAGTACAGTTACAAATGTTGTTTCTCGACGTGAACAAATTTGTGACCATGAGTTAAGTTCAGTTACACTTCATACTCCTGTTGAAAAAAAAAACAAAGATTGAGCAAATTCAAGATCACCATGCACTTGGAGCTTCAACATGACTAGTGCATAGTTTAATCCTCAGATATTTTGTTATGTTCAATTGAAGATATGTCAAGGAAAGACTGATCCTTTTGTTTCCTGAATAGTTAGTTGTGCTCTCGCTGTTGAGTCTGAGCTACAATTAATGCTGGGATTTGTTGTTTCGAAGAGTTTGAAACTCTTAAGTTGGCCACTGGAGCTGGACAGAGATATTCTTATTAGTTCTTATGCCATTGATTGGCTAGTTGGTTGATTGTTTGAACACATCTGAGGACTTCTGCTCATCTATGTTTAACATTCAAAGTAATTTTGATCATACTGTTTCACCTAGGAGGGGCTCTGTCTCTTCGAATCCTATCTAGTGTAGGAAAATGTGCATACCACCATGGCATTGTGTTTTGTTTTTCACTGTCTTGTTGATCAGTTACTCTAACACTACCGTTGTCTATTCGTTACTCGAATCTCTGAACAGCATGATACACAATTATTGCAGGTTATCATTTAAGGACAACCCATTTAGATGTTCTTACATTCTCCCTGATGGCATAACGTCCAAGAAAGGGTGTGTCAAAGACATGGATGAAGCACGGCGATATTGTTCCCTGCCTGCCGACGGAGAATTGGATCAAAAAGATGGTGACAGTGACACAAACAAGTTTGAGGATAAAAAGAAGCCTGAATTAAGTCAAAATGTAAGACCCGGTGTTTTTGTTACATGCCAAATGTTACTTTATATAATTTAAAGGAATTTTCATTCTGCAGGAATTTGCCTTGACCAACGAAAGGTTCCTTGTCCCGGAGATGCTTTTTCATCCCATTGATCTCGGTTAGTGTCACATGTAGATGTCTCGTATACTTTCTTCATCTGTCCACTACACTTCATAACTTGATTTGTGAGAACATGCCCCTACTGACTCTTGTTGTCCTAGCGTCCTCGGCTATCGGAAAAAAAATCCTTAATGAACCTGATTTCTCGACCAGACATATCAGATATAATCTTTCTGATGCTAGTTAGGGATATATGAATTTTTGGAGTAGATGTTCTTTCCAGGCTTGCTGACAAAATGTGTGGCGATCATTAACAAGTAGGGAAGTAGGATTGAATTTTATAAAATGATGGTCACTTCCGTTGCACTGGGACCGTACAAGCAACAGATAGGTTTTTGTTTTTCATACATACTAGACGGGCAGCCTAGGAAATTGCGTTTTATTTGGTGGGGCAAAACGGAGCAAGCATAAAACAAAAAAGGACAAGATGGATAGTGTTATGGTGGTGCTAGAGGGATCGAGAGGAGAGAGTTGACAGAGAGACGGCGGCTGCCGCGCTACAGTACCCGTGACGCTACAGTACCGCGGGTACTGTTCACACGCTGGGGTTGGAGGGCAGCAGCTAGGGTTAGGGGCGCGAGAGAGGCCAGCCGCGGGGCTTCGCCCACGGCCGGCAAGAGAGAAGGGATTTCCTTCTTAATTCTTGCTTCCTTAGATTGATACATCTCCTCTCCATATATAGAGAGGTTACTTAACTCCCAAGCAAGGCTTACTTGACCCCTAAGCAAACCCTAAGACTAACGGGCCCAGGCCCATCACGTACTCTAACACTACACCCCACCTGGACATGCAGCTCGTCCTCGAGCTGCAACCTAACCAACTTATAACGATGACTCGACGCGACACAAACCTCACACCTAAAAACAAGCCTTTTACATCTCGGCTTGGTTTATTACTCTAACCTGAAATGGGCTGGGACGCTCTATTTTGGACCCCTTAACAAAAAGTGGACACCATCCGCACGACGTACGTGCACGTGTACAGCCACCTGGATCCCATGGACACCATCTGGACAAACGGAGTGCATGTGTACGGCCACCTGGAAGAGGTCGCAAGAGCCACCAGCGGAGGCGCCCTCGCGGCGGCCGGCGGCGGAATGCAGTGGTGTTACGCGGTGCACTCCTGTCGAGGAGGGGTGCGCCCTCCCAACCGCCGATGTCGCAGACTTTGAGGACGCTGCACACGGGGAAAACAGGATGCCCGCCGCTCGTGGGGGAAACCGCATGCCCAAGAGCCCCGACGCAGCGGACGAGATCGAGGTCCTTGGCGCAGCGAAGGGCAACTTGGAGGAGCGGCAGCTGCAGACCACGCATCTCCCGCACACGCCGGCGCGCTAGGAGGCCGCGCGCAGCAGCCTGCAGCCTCACCGCCGCCGACACGTGGCGGGTAGCGATCCAAGACGGAAGCGGTGACGGCGAGGGCGGGAACCGGACTTGTTGGATCGGAACTCCCGCCGGCGCGGTCGTAGCTGGCCCTGGGCTGAGTGGCAGCGGCGGCTGCTGCAGCAGGGCCATGGCCGCGACGGGGCCCGCGAGGGGCTGGAACGACCACGGCAACCAGGGTGGGGTGGTGGCGGCGGAGACCGCCAGATGCGGCGGCTGCTGGCCGTGGGAGGCGGCCGCGAAGGCGCCCTCGTGGCGACCCGGCGCGGCGGGGATGGAAGGCTGGGTGAGAGACGAGTACGCCTCGGCGTATCCCGGAAGGCCCCAGCGAGCAGCGGCCCCGGATGCCGCGGGTGGCGGCGCGGTGGTCCACGACAGCAGCGAAGATGGCGCCATGGATGGCGCGGATGGCTGGCCGGGTTCGAACGTGGGCGCCGTGGCCCACGATGGCAGCGGAGATGGCGACGGCGGAAACTTGAGCTCGGTAATCGGAACCCCCTGCCTCGGCGGAGCTGAAACCGGCGGTGGCTCCGTGCGCGGTGGCTCCGTCCGCTGGAGGAGCACTGCGATGGCGTGCTTGATGTCGGAGACCGACTCGGCTAGGTCGCGGAGGCCCGTAGAGAGCTCCTGGTTCGAGAGGACGGGGGCAGGCTCCCGCGCCAGCGCGGCCTAGGCCGCAGACGCAGACGGCTGCTGCATGGAGGTGGGCGCGCCCGACGACGCGATCGCGGCGGAGGCGGTGGGCAGTCCCGAAGACATCGCAACCGAGGAATCTGATACCAAATGTTATGGTGGTGCTAGAGGGATCGAGAGGAGAGAGTTGACAGAGAGACGGCGGCTGACGCGCTACAGTACCCGTGGCGCTACAGTACCGCGGATACTGTTCACGCGCTGGGGTTGGAGGGCAGCAGCTAGGGTTAGGGGCGCGAGAGAGGCCAGCCGCGGGGCTTCGCCCACGGCCGGCAAGAGAGAAGGGATTTCCTTCTTAATTCTTGCTTCCTTAGATTGATACATCTCCTCTCCATATATAGAGAGGTTACTTGACTCCCAAGCAAGGCTTACTTGACCCCTAAGCAAACCCTAAGACTAACGGGCCCAGGCCCATCACGTACTCTAACTGATAGACAATTTGATTATGGGGCATGTATTGTCCTCGTTCAAACTTTTATATAATTTTTCCATAAGATCAAAATTTATACTACCACCGTTCCTAAATATAAGATGGTTTGGTTAACTAAAATCAACATCAGCATCATTGAAGCCTTTTTCCCAAGCCAGTCGGGGTAGGCTTTTGGTAGACTAAAATAGCCTACCAAAACGTCTTACATTCTGGGACAGAGGTAGTACATTTTATATTCTTGGACAGAGGTTGTACATTGCAATTTCTATTTTTTTTTCTCCCAATTTTCAGCGGACAATAAAACAATATTTATCGATATTAAATCTGTCTTTCTGTCTTACCATTTTGCTTTCTTCTTTTCAGTTTATTTTCTTAGAACCATTACCAAAGATATAATAGTTATATGCCTTTCTGTTTCCACTTTCTCCACTTAAATTAAGCTATACGGGGAAAAGATTTGGCCTATTGCCATAAGAAAAAGCAATACTAAAATATGTAAGCTTTGTGACTATTTGGATAATGTTCGTTGGCACTAAGTTAGGAGCAGCAAATCCAGCGGCCTACTACTACGTTAGCTTCTCTTCTACTTGGTGAATGCCATTTACCATCTAAACTTTCTTCAAGGGTGAGAAATAAGTATCAATTATGGAAACACCATGTCCTCATGCTATTACTTCTTTTGCAGGTATGAATCAAGCTGGTCTTGCTGAGTGTATAGTTCGTGCTGTACAAGCCTGCCATCCATATATTCAACCTGTGCTTTATGAGAGGTATTTGCTGAATGGTGATATGCCTGATCCTATCTTGATCTTTGATTCGATTGTTACTCTCTTTTCTCATGTGTTGGGTTGTTTCCAGCATCATCTTGACAGGTGGAAGCACGTTGTTCCCTCGATTCGCTGAAAGACTGTAAGTCCTTTCGTTATCGCAGACACTGTTATCTCCTATTGCACCGAGTCGCTTACATCATGTTATTCGAATCAACAGACAAAGAGAACTCCGACCTCTTGTGCCTGAGGACTACCAGGTGAAGATAATCCCTCAAGAAAAGTATGCACCTTACCTTTTATGTTTCTCCCTCTCCCTTGATCACTCTCGTCCGTATGCATGCACGGAGGGTGTTAATGTTCTGCTACTTTGTCTAGCCCAATTCTCGGCGTCTGGAGAGGAGGATCCATCTTGGCGTCCAGCCCTGATTTCGCGTCGATGTGTGTTACGAAATCGGAGTACGAGGAGATGGGGTCGGCACGATGCCGTCGAAGATTTTTCCACTGAAGAGAGTTGGTCCAGCGGCTCAGTAGGGAGGCCAATGTAGTTTGTAAATACTATGCAGCCTGTTCTTAGATTACATGTTTAACAACTGTCATGAAAACTAGCGGTTTCTTCTGGTTCAGTATTGCACTAGCTCATGAGAAGCTGTCTTCTCCATTCAAAACAACTTTTGTATGAAAGGATCCAGTTCTGGGATGATGTGGCTGTTGAGAATTTCAGCATTTCTTGAGGATTTTGTAATATCTTATCATATTTGAGAATTTCAACTTTTGTACTAATCCAGTTCCCTGCCTTGAAATATCCAACAAATGTGGAAATATAGTGTTGTGATAATTGCAGAAGTTGAGGACATAAAGTTGGCTCTTGAAATAGTATATAGAGATGATTAAGGTGCTTCTAGATTCAAGCTAAATTCAGAACAAAATTAAATTTGGTCAAAATTAAGATGAAAGAGTTCTGAAAGGAATTTTCGAAAATTTAGTCAGGTCACAAATAATTGTGGTACCGACTTGTAAACGTTGTTGGAATACTTATTCGACAGAAAAGGAGCCTGCGAAGTAGGTCCAGAAACGGGATTCGTATTAGAAACCGTATCAAACAATCGCAGCACCGTCACACGTCACGAGCCCTCACAGCCGCCCGATCGTATAATCCCACGGCCCTGATCGCCCCGCCTGCGTGTCGCCACGCCTCCAGGCACATACGGTGTCGGAGACCACCTCCGATTCGTCTACGTGACGTCGTCGCTGTAGGTATCTCCTCCCGCCATAAATAGCGCTGCCTCCACCTCGTCCTGGAACATACCTCGACACACAACTACACAAGCTGCTTTGAGAAGAAGAGATCATCGATGAGGAGGAAATCGATCGCCGGCGACATGGCTCGGGCGACCTTGTTGCTCGTGCTGTTGCTCGCCGGACAGCTCCTCCCTGCAACGACGACTCCCTTCGCTGCTGCGGCGCACGCCTCGTCGAAGGCGACCAAGCAGGGCTCCACCAGCGGGCCGGTGATCGGCATCGACCTGGGCACCACCTACTCGTGCGTGGGCGTCTACCGGAACGGGCGCGTGGAGATCATCGCCAACGACCAAGGGAACCGCATCACGCCGTCCTGGGTTGCCTTCACCGACACCGGCGAGCGGCTCATCGGCGAGGCCGCCAAGAACCAGGCCGCGGCCAACCCGCTGCGCACCGTCTACGACGCCAAGCGCCTCATCGGCCGCCAGTTCGTCGATGCGGAGGTACAGCGGGACATGAAGCTGCTGCCATACAAAGTCGTCGAGAAGAACGGCAAGCCGCACGCCGAGGTGGAGGTCAAGGACGGCGACGTGAGGCTGCTCAGCCCGGAGGAGGTCAGCGCCATGGTGCTCACGCGGATGAAGGAGACGGCCGAGGCCTACCTCGGCGAGAAGGTGCGCGACGCCGTCATCACCATCCCGGCCTACTTCAACGACGCGCAACGCCAGGCCACCAAGGACGCCGGCGCCATCGCGGGGCTCAACGTCGTGCGCCTCATCAACGAGCCCACCGCCGCCGCCCTCGCCTACGGCCTCGACAAGGTGGATGACAAGAAGGAGAAGAACGTGCTGGTGTTCGATCTCGGTGGCGGCACCTTCGACGTCAGCGTGCTCGCGCTCGACGGCGGCGTCTTCGAGGTCCTCGCCACCAACGGCGACACCCACCTCGGCGGCGAGGACTTCGACCAGCGCGTCATGGACTACTTCATCAGGATCGTCAAGCGGAAGCACGGCGTCGACGTCTCCGGCGACGCCCGCGCGCTCGGCAAGCTCCGCCGCGAGTGCGAGCGCGCCAAGCGAGCGCTCAGCAACCAGCACCAGGTTCGCGTCGAGATAGAGTCGCTGATCAATGGCGTCGACCTCTCGGAGCCGCTCACCAGGGCCAGGTTTGAGGAGCTCAACGCCGACCTATTCCGCAAGACCATGGCGCCCGTCAAGAAGGCCATGGCCGACGCCGGGCTCTCCAAGGGCGACATCGACGAGGTCGTGCTCGTCGGCGGCAGCACCAGGATTCCCAAGGTCCAGCAGCTCCTCAAGGACTACTTTGGCGGCAAGGAGCCCCACCGAGGCGTCAATCCCGACGAGGCAGTGGCCTACGGCGCCGCCGTGCAGGCGAGCATCGTGAACGGCGAAAACGCCGGCATGGTGGTGCTCGACGTGACGCCGCTGACGCTCGGTATCGAGACCGTGGGAGGCGTGATGACGAGCGTTCTCCCCCGTAACACGCCGGTGCCCACCAAGAGGACGAAGATGTTCAGCACCTACGAGGACCGGCAGACCACGGTGACCATCATGGTGTTCGAGGGCGAGCGGAGCATGACGAAAGACAACCGGCTGCTCGGCAAGTTCGACCTCACCGGAATCGCTCCGGCGCCGAGGGGCACAACGCAGATCGAGGTGACCTTCGAGGTGGATGTCAACGGAATCCTCCACGTGCGGGCGGCGGACAAGGGCACCGGCAGGTCGGAGAAGATCGAGATCGTCAGCGCCGCCGACCGCCGCATCAGCCAGGAGGAGATCGACCGCATGGTGCGAGAGGGGGAGGAGTTCGCCGAGGAAGACAGGAAGGTGAGGGAGAAGGTGGACGCTCGGAACAAGCTCGAGGCTTACGTGTACAACGTTCGGACGACGGTCGACGGCGAGATGGGCCGAAAGTTGGACAGCGGCGATAAGGAGAGGGTTGAGGATGCGGCAAGGGAGATCAGCGAGTGGCTCGACGCCAGCCCGGACGCCGAGAAGGACGACTACGTGGAGAAGCTCAAGGAGCTGGAGGATGTCTGCAACCCCGTCTTCGCTGCAGCATACCAGAAGTCGGGCGGAGGTGACCACGGCGCCGAGGAGGACGACCACGACGAGCTTTAGACTTTTTCTTTGAGATTACGAGCTTTACACTTTCATTGACTTAGAGTAGTATCGTTTTTATAGACTTCCATTGCTAGTAAGTTTTGTTCTTATGTAATGTAAGAGTATTAGGATTGAACTATGTAATTGGTCTTCTGGTTTCTTTATCTTGTTCAGTGGCTGCTGCTACTTTATGAAACATTTTTTTAGCTAGATAGTATATTCAGGAACTTTTGAACACAGGAAATCTGATTAGAATTTTACAGCAATAATTTCCCATACGAACAAAGTGAAATTAAAATCCTAAATGATGGCCTTAACTAAGAATTCATCATGAAATTTGAATGCTTAAGAGGAACTGAACCACGACGAGCTTTAGGCTTCATTTACTGGAGTAGTAGTTTTTTGTTTTCTTCATAGCTCAGTAAGACAAACTTGATTTTCATTTTCTGGTTACTTCATCTTGTTCAGGGTTTAGCTACTTGATCAAGTGTCCTTCGAAAAAAATACATTATTTGGCCACATAGTATATTCTGGAATTTTGGAACACAGGAAATCTGATGAATTTTACCCGAATAAGTTCTGGTTTCCCATACGAACAGGGCCAAATAAACTTAAATGATTGCCATAAGAGTTCATCATGAAATTTACAAGGAAAACATTACTAACACAGTGTAAAGTGTAATTAAGATGAGTAATTCATATTGACAATAAGAAGCCCAGAAACCTGATATCATTTCTGGCAAACTGTCGGCGTGCAGCACAAAGATGTACACTACCACTGTGTAAAGCGTATGAAACAATACTACAAGCACTGCCCTACTACTGCAACGTCTTTAGAGATTTGGCAACAGCCTATGTATTCGATGAGGTTGGTAAAACAGCTCATCTGAGTCCCCTAATCAAGCATACAGTGTGTCTCTGACTTTCTTGGTAGCAGCAGTACGTGCGTCAACATATCTTTGAGTGCATTGTTCCGTCAGTTAGCCAGGTTCATGAAAGGCCAGGTCGACGAGCATAGGTCCCGTGGCGTGTTCCCGTCGCCGTCCTTGATCTGAAGATCAGCCTGATGCTTGACGAGCAGTTCAGCAATGTCTTCTCTCTCGCAGAGGACAGCATAGTGAAGTGCGGTTTGCCCTTCGTTATCCTGAATATGGACGGAACAAGGTTCAGTTCATGTAGCTCAATGTATAATGCTGAAAGGTATCAAAAGGGTTGCTTCTACGCTCTACAACTCTATGATACGATACAAAGTGGATCTCACGTACTCAATGCATGACCAGTTAGCTGATAACTTGCCGACAGGGATTCTATGGTAAGAATAAATCATTTTTGCCCATTTTGTCCAGGTTTGTAACATAAACACAATGAAATACACTAACCGGCTTCTTTTGATCAAATACACTCACCCAACTTGTCAGCCAGGAACTTTAGGTCGCAATGAGTGAAGCGTGCAAATAAATCAGATACCTGAGCATTGACGTCTGCATCTGAATTGACAAGAACCTCCACAGCATTTAGATGGCCACGGTCCACAGCCCAGTGCAATGGAGTTCTCTCTTCACTATCTGAAACCAAACTATGTATAAGTCAGTCATGCTCCATAAAGAACATAAACATGGGCGTTTTACAAACACAAACCTCTTATGTTGACTTGTACACCAGCAGCCAGATGCTTCTTCACATCATCAATTGCTCCTTCCCTCGCTGAAACATGGATGTCACCAAGTACTCTACAGGTACAAATGAGATCATTATAACTACAGAAAAGTTCAGGTAAAGTACTAAATTTATGAATAAACAAAGCTTATTAGTACCATCATGGAGATAACAAGCTCCATACTGAATAATGAATCATCTCAACTTTAATTGCTACGGTTTATCAGTTAACAAACGAAACAATGTACAAAAAAACACATCAATGCACAGGAAAGAAGGTACAAGATTAGGTGAACTTAGCTACAAATCATCAAGGCAATGCTAATGTGCATGCGGTAAAGTTGCAAGATGTCATTTGTATAGAAAGGCTTACGATTCATTTCCTTGATCTTCTTCATACATTAAACTGCTAAATACAGGTCCCATTGGTCCCTTCGACCCTGAGGCAGACATTGTGCTATCCCCGTCTCTCTTTTTCTGAAATAATGTTAAACAGATTATCAAACAGAGCCAACACAGTGACTAGGATTCGTAGGGAAACATGTAGCGAATATGTGGCTAATGAGGACTTGTAGAACTTACTGCACTGGAACCATCGGCCCAGTTAGGGAATAGCTCATCAACAATTGTAAGGTACTCCTCCATGGCTTCTTCTGTAGGCATAGCACCCAATTTATTCCAAGCATTCCTTGCAGATAAGTGGTCAACCAATAAGGATACTTGGTAAATTGAATTGACTTTCCAAGTAGAGAAGCACGTACAGAGCAAAGCAAAAAGAGTCAACTGCTAATACATGCTCACTTTAAATAGTAGATATCATCCAGAGCTTCAAAGGGCATTTATCAAAATGAAAAAAAAAACTAAGGAATAAATAGCTATGCAGCATGAGCACAACGTCGTATGAAAATTTTAATCCCTACACAACTATGCAGCGTCCAGTGACTAGGATATATATCATGGGAACTGAGTACAAGTACTTGGATGCTCAGGCGAGAAGTAGCACAGACAAACAATGTGAACATTCAACCAATTAGGGCACCTTATAGAAAAATCTAGAGACAATCAGCAATCTATCTTTTGAGTCTGCTGCTACCTATGTAGCAAATCGGGAGACCTAGTGGCAACATCCCCAAATCTAAGTTTCCAACAAGAATTCTAGCTAGAAAGTTATGTTCACTGTAAATACTAAGTGGTAGTTGTTTGAGTTTGATATCCCAATAGTTGAAATTCAGAACACTAAAGGGAGTCTTTAAATAAAAATTATATGCCCTGCAGAACATGGTGGCAAGTGGAATTATAGGATAAATATACATCAGGGGCATCACATTTAATTATTTGGATGCGCAGGCAGGCAGATGTAGCACAGAAAAACTATGCAAAATCCTAGAGCCAATCATTTGGTTCCTGCTGCAACCAGTGCACCAAAACCACAGACCTGGTGGCAACATGACCAATTCTAAGTTTCTGACAAGAATTTTAGCACCACTTGGGGATGTAGTAGTGAGCAGTGCAAATCACAACACAGTTTACATCTGTTCAGCAATTACCTAGTCTAAATTTAGACATGGATCAAATCCGACCCAATTCTTAAGCCCCTGATCCCCCCAAAAGCAAGGTTTAACTCAAAACTGAAGCAGAAGCCTGATCCAGATTACCCTGGGAATTGAGCAAGGCAAGGGAGGGAATCTACCACTTGGCGCGGGCCTTGAGCTTGAGGGCGGAGGGCTGCGGCGCGGTGCAGGGCCCCTCGGTGGCGATCTTGTAGAGGCCGTAGAGCCTGAGCTGCGCCTCGTCGGGGACGCTGGTACCGGATGCGGCGGAGGCCGCGACGAAGGCGGAGGCGGCGCTAAAGTCCTCGTCCAGCTCCGTGCTCTCCACCCCCTCCCAGTCGCTGTCGCCGTCGCTCGAGCCGCCGCCGCCGTCGAGGGGCGTGTCCGGCGCGGGGGAAGGGGCTTCGTCCGGCGCGGGCGCGGCGGGGGGAGCTGGGGCGGAGCGGGTGATGCGGAGGTTGTCCTCCTTGAAGGCGAGGACGACGGAGATGAGCTTGGCGACGAGGAAGGCGAAGATGAGGCCGATGACCGCGGACTGGGCCAGCTCCTGCCAGTCGCCGCCCATGGCCGCCGGCGCCGTCGAGGCGCGAATCCCAGATGCGGTGGCCGGGGTTGCGGACTGCGGAGGTGAGGGGACGAGAGCGACGAGGGTTCGATGCAACAGCTCAACTCTCGTGGTTTTTCCAGTCGATTGGTTTACGGCGCTAGGCAAAGCAAGCGAGTTATTTCAGAGGCGATTCGCAAAAAAAAAAAGTGATTTCAGAGGCATTTTTAACCCAACAAAGTTTGACTTTTTTTTTTGAGCATTCGCCGGTCAGGCTTTTATATTCCATTAACAGCAAAAGATCTGATTGAACAGGCTCAACCAGGAATTCAGGGATAAGTTCATAGATAACATCTAATGTAAAAATAGAAAGGGTTGCGCGAGCACTAACATGTGCCGCCATATTTGCCTCCCATCGAGCAAAACGAAAACTAAAACCCTGGAAATTTGAGACAATAACTTTCATCTCCTTTAGCACCTGATTAGAGGACGGCATGTGCGCCTCTTCCTTCCCCCAAGCTGTAACTATGGACTGGCAGTCCGTTTCCAAGACAACATGACTCCAACCCTTCGCTTTGGCAAATAAGATCGCGTCACGACATGCTAAAAGTTCTGCTGTTCCTGGATCAACAATATGCTCATATTTTCTACATTCAGCAGCCACAAAAGCACCTGTGTGATCTCGTACAACTATTCCAACACCCGCTACACCAGCGGCAATGTCCAGAGCACCGTCACAATTTAGCTTCACCCAACCTTGATCAGGTTTTAACCATTTCTGCACTTCCACTCCTGCCGGTGCCCATTCCCTTGTAGAAAGAATTTCTAGAGACTTGATTAATTCGTCTACTAGATCCATAGACTTCCGGGGCTGGTACTTAACCTCGTCGTGATCGTAGTTATTCTGGCTACCCCAAATAGTCCACATCACAGACACTGCAATTGCTGCCTCCCGTTTGCCAACAATATCAGGATCCAGCACGTCCCGGCACCATGTACTTGTATGCAGACGCGGCAGATTCAGACCAAAGAATTCTTCCGCAGACCTCCAAAAGGATCTTGCATGCTCGCATTCGATCAATGCATGATACAGTGTCTCATTATCATGTCCACACATAGGACAGAAGCTTATTTGTTTGATATGTCTTCTTCGTAATTCCGAAGCGCAAGGTAGCAGATTCTTAATTACCCGCCACCAGAACACCCTTATCTTTGGCATCACTCTAAGTTTCTAGAGGGATTTCCACGTTTGTTCATCAGTTGTTGAAGAGCTTCCAAGCACCTCTGGATAGCCTCTTCTTTGAGTTATTTCTTTATACGCTGACTTTACCGAGAACAAACCTGACTTCTCCCAAGCCCAAGCCCAGAAATCTTCTTGCTCGGTGCGAGGTCTGGGCATACTTAAGATGGCAGCCGCATCCAGAGGAAAAAATGTCCGCTGCACCTTCTCTGTATCCCATCAGTTTGAGTCCTCCTCCAGCAGATCAAAAACGAAAGATACTGGTTCTTCAGAGGCTCTTCCCATTGGTTTCATACTAGGAGTACCAGCAACCCATTGGTCATGCCATATTTCAGTAGTACGGCCATTTCCCATTTTGCGGATTAAACCCTTTTTCAGCACTTCACATCCTTTAATTATTGCTTTCCAAGTTGCCGATCCTCCTTGAGGACATGAGGCAGATAAAATATCCCCTCCTTTACCATAACGACCCAACAAAACCCTTGCACAGAGACTATCAGGCCGTTCCAGCAGTCGCCATGCCTGTTTAGCCAACATTGCACCATTGAAAATCTCCAAGTCTCTAAAACCGAGACCCCCTTTACACTTCGGCATTGCCAGTTTATCCCAAGATTGCCAGTGCAACCCTGATTTATCAAGAGATCCGGACCACCAGTATTTTGACATTACTGCCAGTATTTTCTTGCACAAACCTTTTGTGAGTTTAAAACAACTCATAGAATAGGTCGGTAGCGCCTGGATCACTGCTTTAAGCAACACTTCTCTCCCTGCACATGCAAGCTTCTTTTCACTCCAGCCTTGCACGAATGCTCTTGCACTTTCCACAATGTGTTCAAATTGTTCCTCTATAATACGGCCCGATGCCGTTGGTAGACCCAAATATTTCTCTGTGAGGGCCTCCCTAATAATTTGCAAAGTTTGACATTTAGACATGTAGTTTCAATAGCTAGTAGAACCGGGTCTAGGTGGACTCGGGTTTCTAAACATCGAAAAATGTTAGTAGTATTTCAATATTTTAGAGATTAAAATATTTATCTTGATACTTATTCGTGTAAATTATCTAGAGAAACTACTATAGTATGTGGCCTACAAGTACAAAGGATACCAGGAAGGTTGCTAGGGAATCACCCCAAAGCATTTGTACAAAAAAAAAATTCAAGGAAGAAGGACCAAGCGGCCAAAGTACAACGCGGTCGACACAAGTGTCGAGGACGCAACTCCATGTTGCCTATTTTAGGACAGTAAGAAAGAAATACATGCGGACTACTCGCCAAGCCTCCACATATCCCCTAGAGCGAGTGACGAGGTTCTAACCCGGCAATGCCCATGTTTAGGGCTTTTGATTCATGGAGCGTATGTGGGCGCTTGGCGGATTCGATGACTTCAGACAGAAACAGGGGTACACACGAATTTACCCAGGTTCGCCCCCCGGAGGGTAAAGACCTACATCCTGCTTGTCTGATCTTGTATTGCTGGTATATTTGGAGCTATTACAATGGTGCGTAGATACAATCTGGCGGAGGTGGAAGAAGATGTGGCGTGTGCTAGCCTATGCGTGGGATCTATGCGAGATTAGATTGATCGATCTCCTCTTGGCCGCCCCTCCTCGCCCTTATATGGGGGGCGAGGTCTCGGGATCCGGTCCAAGTCGGTTACAGGTGTTTGCGAACCCTAACTAGTCTTGGGCTTCTTGGGCTTCGAGCGTCATCTTGTACTTGGCTGTAGCAGGTGGGCCAATATTGAGGACCCGAGGAGTCATACCCTCGTCAGCGAGCTTGGCCTTGAAGAGGCCAGCAGCCTCCGACCGTATGTTGCGAACGACCATGAACGATGATGGAGTTGCGCCTTCGAAGACGATAGCATTCTGATGCCTCCAAAGGCACCAACACACTAAGGCCACTCCGGTCCAAAAAATCCCAGACATCTGCGACCCTCCCACGCCAGGATTGCAACCAATCGGCTAGCGAGATCCCTTGCGAAGGGAACTGATCCTCCCTATCCCACCAATGGAGACAAGCAGCCCATACTTCTCTCGCCAGCATGCAGCCAAGCAGCAGATGGGTGATGGATTCCTGAGCTTGGTCACAGAAGGGCCACGCCGAAGGGCGAGGACATCGACGCCTCTCAAGCCTATCCATCGTCCAGCATCTGCCGCACAACGCCAGCCATAGGAAGAATCTACACTTGGCGGAGCCTGGGACTTTCAAACTTGCAAGGCGCCTGCCATGACCACACTCCCATGGAACATACCAAGGTAACAAGACTTCGCATAGTAGGTCTTCTTGGCACCGCAGTTCCACCAGAGGATATTTGGGACACCTATGGTGACCACTAGCCCGTCCACATGGTCAGCAACTGCTAGAAGCTCATCAATGGCGAGAGCATCAAGGTTGGCCGGGATGTCGTCCAACCATCCACCATCAACATAGTCTCTGACCATTCGTGATCGAGACAATCTCTTCTGGATCAAACCAAAAAGGTGCGGCGCAAGATCCTTCAAGCGTCCATCCGGTCATTTGTACTATAGTGATGCATTTTTTTTGAACATAATAGTGATGACTTTGTGGCGCGTTTGGCATGTTCAGAATGAACTGTACCGACCAGTACAATTCAATGGTTGAATACAATGTTGGCATAGATCACAAGAAGGAAGCAATGGACATGGTATTTGCCTACCTGTAGCCTGTAGAACGAGCTCCAAATGGAGATTTCGGAATAATATTTTACTATATGAGTGAACATGCTAGAACATTTAGTGGAGTATGCTGGAGTCGGTAGAGTTACACGTAAAGCCATAACTTTTTTTCAATTGCAATTATGATGCATAGCGCTACCGGTGAAGGATGATTAATACGAGATGAAGGAGAGGATAACATTTTTATTTAAGACTTTTTTTTTGAGAATTAATGGCTGCATTTTATTAAGCAACATCCAAGTCCGAATCCAACAAGTTTACAATCCACATAGGTGGAACCCCAAACCAAGTTTCACATACATTATTCATGCAACCCTCTTTAGCCAACCTATTTGCAACTCCATTCTCCCTACGACGAACATGCTGAACCTGTACCTCTTCAAAGCCACCAAGTAATACTTTAATGTCTTCGACGAGTGGTCCGTGAACCGAGCGATCAAGCTCCGTAGTTCCCAGCTTCTTGACAAGCCCCAAACAGTCCGACTCCACCACAAGCTTAGTTGCACCTGCATCCATTGCCGCCGTCACAACCAGGCGACATGCCAGGAGCTCCGCCCCCTCTGGATCCGTAGCTGAAGGGAAAAAACGACAACCTCCCAAAAGAAAATCGCCGTGGTGATCTCTCAAGACCATACCTCCACCTCCTCGTCCGTCCGAGGCAAGAAAAGCCCCATCGCAATTCACCTTTAGCCAGCCTGCAGCCGGTTTTGTCCAGCGCACCTCGCTCTGCTTCATCTTCTCCTGTTGCTTGTCCCCAACCTTCTGCCATTCGTCCCAAATGAAACACACTATCTCCACTGTGACATTTGGGCTCTCAATGAGAGCTTTATCTCTCGCATCATTACGGGCTAACCAGAGTTGATAAAGACCCAGCATTGCCAGTGCAAGTTCCTGCTCGGTCTGCCTCCCAAACCATTCCAGTAACCAGTTTTGGAGCTCACCAAAAGATCTCATAACACCCAGTGGTGCCAAGAAACAGTGACCCGTTCGAGTTCTCAATTGGCTCCAGAATTCCATGGAGTGGGGACACTCCCAAAACCTGTGACGGATAGTCTCCGGACGGTTGCATGCGATACAAAGCACACCATCCTTTATCTGCCGTCGTCGTAGTTCTTCACCCACGGCCAGACCATTCTTTACCAATCTCCAGCAATGAACTTTGACCTTACTCGGCACGTTTGCCGCCCAAAGCGAGAGCCACCCCTTGTGGTCATCGACCGAGGAAGAAGCTCCAGGACGATCCTGGTGAGACGCTTTGATCTGTTGTTTCAGGTGGTACGCAGATCATATACTAAACACCCCATTTTTGGTGTAATTCCATGCTATATAGTCTTCAGTTCTAGCTCTACCAACCGGGATCTTCAGTATATCCTCGACATCACCCTCAAAGAACAGATCATTTAGCTTTTCCTCGTTCCAGCCTTCCCCATTCGGTCTCAGTAGCTGATGACCCACAAGTATAGGGGGTGTATCGTAGTACTTTCGATAAATAAGAGTGTCGAACCCAACGAGGAGCAGAAGGTGTTGATGAGCGGTTTTGATCAAGGAATCACTGTAAATACTAGCAAACAGGTTTTCAGGGGTATTTGGTAATACAAGTAAATAAAGTGCGAGTAAATAAAAGATAGTAGTAACAATTGCAGCAAGTGGCCCAATCCTTTCTTCAGCAAAGGACAAGCCGGTTGTGTACTTATAATAACCAAACGTTCTCGAGGACACACGGGTATTTCTGTCAAGAGCTTTCGCTTAATAAAGCCAATAGTATTTATTGATTTGATAGGTGTTATGGGGGTGAACCTGTGCTAGCGCACTACCCTTACTAGGATAAATACACACTTGTGATTATACCCCTTGCAAGCATCCGCAAATACAAGAAAGTAATTAAGATAAATCTAACCACAGCCTTAAACTCTAAGATCCTACGCTCCCTTGTGCAATGGTTTCCCAATGGAGGTTTAGGTTTCTGTCACTCCAGCAACCCCACAATCGGTAGCCAAATACACAATGCATCTCACTAGGCCCATAAATGGTGAAGTATCATGTAGTCGACGTTCACACGACACCACTAGTGAAATAGCACCACAACAATATCAAACCATTAAATATTTCTCAACAATAATTCACTACTAACATCTTGACTTCTCCCATGTCCTCAAGAACTAAACGAACTACTCACAAGACATCATATGGATCATGATCAGAGGTGAAATAATGGTAAATAACAATCTGAACATAAACCTTAATTCAATGGTTCCACTCAATAGCATCAACTATAAGAGTAATCAACACCGGGAAAGTTTCCCCTATGAATATAACAAGATCCAACTCAAGATGTTACAGCGGCATGGCGTGGTGATGGTGGAGATGAAGGTGCTGGTGATGGAGATGATGATGGTGATGATCCCGATGAAGTCCGGTGCGATGGTGATGACGATGGCGATGATCTCCCCTCTCCGGGAAGGAATTTCCCCGGCAGATTTCTACCTGCCGGAGAGCTTTTCTCTCTCTGGTGTTTTCTACCCCGCAGAGGCGGCGGTGTCTAACTCTGAGCCCCCCCTTGACTTAGGTTTTCGGGGACGATGAAGTACGCGGAGGGGCGAGACCAGACGTGGGCCAGGGTGGCTCCTCTCAACTCCCCCTTCTGGCTTCCCGAGTCTTCTGGGAAAATATAATTTCTGGGTATTTTTCTGGAATTTTCCTGATCTTCAAAATATGGTTTATTGATGGTCCTTTTTCCAGCAGAATCCTGACTCCGGCAGCAACTCCTCCGATGATCATCAAACATGTGAAAGCAAAGGAAATAACATAAGTATCATATCTAAATATGAAATATATCAATGAATAACAGTAAATTATGATACAAAATAGTGATGCAAATTGGACGTATCAACCCCCCAAGCTTAGACCTCGCTTGTCCCCAAGCGAAAACTAAACTCGGTAAACATGACCACAGGTTTATGGAGTGAAGTGTCGATAATCAAAATACGGACAAGAAGCATCACATTTACCAAGGCACAAATTATAATAAACAGCAACTTCCCTTTGTAAGATATAGACTTGCAATAGGTAAAAGGGAATCACATGTAAAGATGCACAAGGTAAACTATAATTGGCAATGGCAAACCTTAGTTCTCGGTCAAAGGATGGAGAACAAACTATTCTCTCTTTTAAGCGGAGCCTTTTAAAACAGAGCTAATATAGCAAAGACTATATGCTCAACAAATTAAACTTTTGCATTCATAGAAAGCTTCAAAGATATATTCCTTTAGACAAAAGCATTGTACAAAACAAGGAAGATAATAAACATGATTAAATGGATCAACATATGGATGAGTGAAACATAACAACTCAAATGCTTGCTCTAGATAGAGGGAAATAGGTTGACTCAACATGAAAGTAAAAGATAGGCCCTTCGCAGAGGGAAGCAGGGATTAAACATGTGCTAGAGCTTTTCATTTGCAAAGCAGAGGTAAAAAATTATTTTGAGAGGTGGTTGCTTTTGTCAACGACTAGCAACGGAGTTCTTGATATCTTCCATACTAAACAAGTGAGAGCGGTTCCGAGATGTTTGATTAATTGGCACTTTGGTGCTCTTTTATAGCTTTGCACTCCTCCCCACCTTTTTCCTTTCTCAAACCATGGCTAACCGATTCCATCGGGTGCCGACCAACTTTCACATTCTATTGGAGGAGTGCCTTTTTTCTTTCTTTTCGTTTTGAGATTATAATGGTCTGACCAGCTCCCTTGCAAAATTAATGACGAGGAGATGAAGCTGCCTAGTCGAGGGGTACTTAATTTAGTATGGAAGATAACAAACCCATCCACTACGTCCTCATGAGCTAAAAACAGTGGCACAAAATGAGAAGTGTTTGAAGGTTTTTTGAAAGGTAGCACATGAAAATTTACCTGGAATGGCTTGAAATACCATGCATAGGAATTTATAGTGGACTCTTTGGAAGTGACTTGGCTTTTGGGAATTGGATGCACGAGAAGTATTTCCTCTCAGTACAGGTTTTTGGCTAGCAAGGCTGGGTAGCAAGCATAAGAGTTGCATGAAACAAACAAACATACATATAATAAGAACAATCATGCAAACTCCCTTGAAGGTACAACGATTTTAACTTTAAGAATAACAATGCTTATAAGCCAAACATAAGGGAAAACTGAAGTGATGTAACTGCAAGCACTTCTTTATTATTTTCTACTCAAACCTCAAGGTAAAGTTGCTACTGACCAAGCTAGGTTTGCCAAAACCAACTAAATCTACTCACGCTCCCAATGTGATACCAATACCAATCAACAAGACTAGTCATACAAGAGAGATTGCAGACTAACATAAAGTGTGCGAAAAGTAAACGCTAAAACTTCTCATTAATATCTTATTACCGCAACTCACACCAAGGGATACATAGATAACCAACTAAGGAGGATACTTCCAAGCTGCAAACTATTCTATATGATAACTTCTTTATTCATGATATGACACTACTTGAAAAGTAAATGAGCAAAAGGTAATAATGTGATACCGCGGCACTCCCCCAAGCTTGAAACAAGCCAAGGGGATGCCTATACCGATGACAAATTACTCCTTTGGCGGTGGCGGTGAATCTTCCTCGTTGTCATACTTCCAAGGCAGAGGTCCTCCATCAAGGAAGGATGTCTTGGTCTCCAAAATCCTGAAACTTGCAGCAGCACTCATTTGTTGAAATCTAGCTTCATACTCACAATTTTGGTTCTGCACGTCGTAGAGTTGTGCTTGTAATTGGTTAGTCGTCTCCTGGAGTGAGAGGACATCCTTCCAAAGCTCTGTAGTCTCCTTCTTGTACTTGGCAACAAGCTCTTGATTAATCCTATAGATAATGTCCACCTCGCGTTCCGCCATCTTCTTGTATCTGAAAACTTCCTGTTCCAGTGCTTCCATCCTTGCTTCGAGACTCCCTTCTCCCTTGGGTCCTTGAACGTCTTTAATCTGCAACTCCCCATCTTTGAGTGACAACTCCTTCAGATGCATCTTCAGCTCCCTCATATACGGATTGATGGAATCCGCAAGAGGGTTCTCTTTAGATGAACCAGACGAAGACATTATAACTCCAAAACCGAGGGCAATCCCTGACAGAAACAGCTCGAAACAAAACGCGACGAGAAAACGATATACAGACCTCGGGGACTCCGGGGGGTTAAATAGGCGAAAATTATACATTGAAACGAAATCACAGGAGGAAACCGGGACGGAAACGAGTTCCGGGGTGTTCTCACACATGGGTGGCGCGGCTAAGGGTGGGCCCGCGCCACCTGTGTGTGAGACACACACGGACTCTTTTTCCTCCCCGTTTTCGTCTCGTGATTTTTCATATTTAGTAAAAACAACAAAAATATTAAAGGAAGAACTTTTCGCGAAACTTTTCTGATTAGAACTGTTACCTATTCGAAAGCGAACTCTGCAGGTACCTGCAATTTGTCTTGGATGTATTCTTCCGGAGAAACTATTTCAATAACATCAACATCTTCATTATAAGAATCTCCAGAAATATAATGCTTGAGTCTTTGCCCATTCACCACTTGTGTAGAATCATCTTTCAATGAAGCAATCTTAATAGCACCTGAGCGGTACACTTCCACAATAACATATGGTCCTTCCCATTTAGAGAGTAATTTCCCTGCAAAAAATCTGAGACGAGACCTATACAAAAGAACTTTCTCACCAACATGAAACTCTCTCTTAAGAATTCTCTTATCATGCCATTGCTTGACTTTCTATTTAAAAAGTCTGGCATTCTCATACGCTTCGTTTCTCCACTCATCTAGAGAACTCAAATCTAACAACCTTTTCTTACCGGCTAGTTTAAAATCTCGATTAAGCTCTCTCACTGCCCAAAAAGCTTTATGTTCTAATTCTAAGGGCAAGTGACACGCTTTTCTGTAAACCATCTTATAAGGAGACATACCCATGGGATTCTTATAAGCAGTTCTATAAGCCCATAAAGCGTCGTTTAACTTACTAGCCCAGTTTTTCCTAGATCTATTGACAGTCTTCTGCAAGATAGACTTGATCTCCCTATTTGAAAGCTCTACCTGCCCACTAGTTTGGGGATGATAAGCAGAAGCAATTCTATGATTGACATCATATTTAGCAAGAGTTTTTCTAAAACCACCATGAATAAAATGAGAACCTCCGTCAGTCATAAGATATCTAGGCACTCCGAACCTAGGAAAAATAACATCCTTAAGCATTTTTAACGAGGTCTCACCATCGGCACTCTTTGTAGGTATGGCTTCTACCCATTTAGTAACATAATCAACAGCAACAAGTATATGGGTATAGCCTTTTGAAGGAGGAAAAGGACCCATAACGTCAAATCCCCAACAATCAAACGGTTCAATAACAAGAGTGTAATTCATAGGCATCTCATTGCGTCTAGAAATATTACCAACTCTTTGACATTCATCGCAAGATAAAACATACCTTCTGGCATCCTTAAAGAGGGTTGGCCAATAAAAACCTGATTGTAGAACCTTTTGTGCGGTTCTATCTCCAGCATGATGCCCTTCATAGGCACTACTATGGCATTTTCTTAATATCTCTTGTTGCTCATATTCTGGTACACATCTTCTCATAATACCATCAATTCCTTCTTTATATAAATGTGGGTCATCCCAAAAATAATGCCTCAAATCATAAAAGAATTTTCTTCTTTGCTGAGCTGTAAAGGTTGGAGGCAAATACTTGGAAACAATAAAGTTAGCATAATCACCATACCAAGGAAGGTCTCGCGAAGTTACATTAATTGCAGCCAACTGTTCATTTGGAAAACTATCATTAACAGGGATAGGATCAAAAGAAATGTTTTCCAATCTAGACAAGTTGTCAGCCACAGGGTTTTCAACACCTTTCCTATCTATGATATGCAAATCAAACTCTTGTAAAAGCAACACCCATCTAATAAGCCTAGGCTTAGCATCCTTCTTAGTCATAAGATATCTAATAGCAGCGTGATCAGTATGAATAGTAACTTTAGAATCAACCTTGTAAGATCTAAACTTATTACATGCAAAAACAACAGCAAGAAACTCTTTCTCAGTAGTAGCATAATTCTTTTGAGCAGCATCAAGAGTCTTACTAGCATAATGAATAACATTCAACTTATTATCAACACGCTGTCCAAGAACAGCACCAACAGCAAAATCACTAGCATCGCACATAATTTCAAAAGGTAAATTCCAATCAGGTGGTTGAACAATAGGAGCAGTAGTTAAAGCCTTCTTAAGAGTTTCAAAAGCTTCCTTACAATCATCATCAAAGACAAATGGTACATCCTTTTGAAGAAAATTGGTAAGAGGCTTTGAAATCTTAGAGAAATCTTTAATAAACCTCCTATAGAAACCAGCATGACCAAGAATACTACGAATACCTTTAACATCTCTGGGACAGGGCATTTTCTCAATTGCCTCCACTTTTGCCCTGTCAACTTCAATACCTCTTTCAGAAATTTTATGTCCAAGGACAATTCCTTCATTTACCATAAAGTGGCATTTCTCCCAATTAAGAACAAGGTTAGTTTCTTCACACCTCTGCAAAACTTTATCAAGATTATGCAAACAATTATCAAAAGAAGTTCCATAGACAGAGAAATCGTCCATGAAGACCTCCACAATTTCTTCACAAAAGCCATGAAAAATAGCAGACATGCATCTTTGAAAAGTAGCAGGAGCATTGCATAAACCAAACGGCATACGTCTATAAGCATAAGTTCCATAAGGACAAGTAAAAGTGGTTTTCTCTTGATCATCCTTCTTAACAGCAATTTGAGAAAAACCAGAATAACCATCAAGGAAACAAAAATGAGTCTTCTTAGACAACCTTTCTAGCATTTGATCTATAAACGGTAAAGGGTAATGATCTTTCTTAGTAACTTTGTTTACCTTCCTATAATCAATGCACATTCTATAACCAACTACTACCCTTTGAGTAATAAGCTCGTTATTCTCATTAGGCACAACAGTCATACCTCCTTTCTTAGGAACACAATGAACAGGACTAACCCATCTACTATCAGCAATAGGATAAATGATACCAGCATCAAAGAGTTTTAATACCTCATTTCTTACCACATCCTTCATCTTGGGAATTAGGCGGCGTTGATGCTCCACGACTGGCTTTGCGTCTTTCTCCATATTAATGGCATGCTGACATAAAGTGGGAGAAATCCCTTTTAAATCATCAAGGGTATATCCCATAGCTCCTCGGTGTTTCCTCAATATCTCCAATAATCTTTCTTCTTCCTTCCCTGAAAGTTTAGAACTAATAATAACAGGATATATTTTCTTATCATCAATATAAGCATATTTAAGATTATCAGGCAAAGGCTTTAATTCAAACACAGGATCTTCTTTAGGCGGTAAAGTGGTACCAGGATCCTCCACAGGTAGATTATGTTTGAGTAACGGTGGTTGACGAAGAAGAATGTCGTCAATCTCTTCTCTTTCCTTGCTAAAAACATCACTTTCGTGATCTTCCATGAATTGCTGCAAGGCATTATTAGGAGCAAGAGCAATAGAAGCAAGCTGTTCAACTCGAAAATTTTCATTAGGCGTGTCATTTTCATAAGAAGTCTTAGCAAACTTGGAAAAATTAAACTCATAAGACTCTCCATTAAACTTAGTAAAAAATTTCTCCTTCTTACAATCTATCACGGCGCCACAAGTGTTCAAAAATGGTCTACCAAAAATAATAGGACAAGTTTTACTAGCCTCCTTACCAAGTACTAGAAAATCAGTAGGGTATTTAGTCTTACCACAAAGAACTTCCACATCTCGAACAATACCAAGAGGCCAAACAGTCTCTCTGTTAGCAAGCTGAACAACCACATCAATATCTTCAAGTTCACAAGCGCCTATCTCGTGCATAATTTCTTTGTAAAGTTCTAAGGGAATAGCACTTGCACTAGCACCAATATCACATAAACCATAATAGCAATGATCTCCAATCCTGACAGAAATAACAGGAACACTTGCTTTCCTATGCTTTTTAGGGTGTGAGAGAATGTTAGAAGCATCTTCACAAAAAAGAATATATTCATCCCCTACATCTTTAGTAACAAGATCCTTCAATATAGCTACAGGAGACTTAATAGTAATTTACTCATCAGGTTATGCAGCTTTCTTAGTACTTTTATTAGACACACTTACCAAAGTAGAATACTTCTTTACCTTAGCAGGGAAAGGTGTCTTCTCAAAATAAGGTTTAGGCACAATGCTATCAACAGTACAAACTTCAGTAGCTGCAGCAGGAATATGACTAATAGAATCTTTATAAGGCGCGTGATATTTGTTCCAATCTTTCTTTGGAACATCAATATAAGAGGCAAAGGCCTTAAGACAATTAGCAAGTATTTGAGAATCAAGACCATAAGCAGCACTAACACCATGAAAGTCATCGGTCTCCATAAAAGATTTAATGCATTCATAATCATAGTTTATACCTGACTTCCTACCTTTGTCGTTTTCCCATCCTTCAGCATTTTCTTGTATACGGTCAAGAAGTTTCCACTTAGCATCTTCTTTCATATGAGTAAATGATCCAAAGCAAGAAGCATCCAAATAATCCTTATCAGGAAGAGTAAGCCGCGCATAAAAATTATCAATAACAATATTATTGGGGAGCTCATGAATGGGGCATTTGAGCATTAGTAACTTCAATCTCCCCCACGCTTGAGCAATACTCTCTCCATCATGAGGCCAAAAATTATATATCCGGTTACGGTCTTTATGAATTTCACTTGGAGGATAAAACTTGGAATAAAAGAGAGGCACAATATCCTCCCATGCCATAGATGGACCATCTTGGAGTAGCCGATACCACTCCTCAGCTTTGCCTTTCAATGATAATGAGAATAATTTCTTCTTGACCTGGCTTGGTGAAATACCTGCACATCTGAACAACTCGCATAATTCATGTATAAATAATAAGTGATCACCCGGATGGACAGTTCCATCTCCTGAATAGCAGTTATCCATAATTCGCCCAACAATTTTCATAGGTATTTTAAAAGGATCAATTTCAGCAGGCGGTGGCGGTGGTGGTTCCTCCGCGTGTGCAGCAGTAGTAGTAGTAGATGTGTTTCCAAATAGGAAACCAAATGGAGAGTTCTCCATAGCAGAGTAAAACAAAAATAAAAGACAAAATAAAATCAATACTCACAGCGACGGTTACCTTTACCAATTCCACTCTTCAATAGCGCTACACTCCCCGACAACGGCGCCAGAAAATAGTCTTGATGACCCACAAGTATAGGGGGTGTATCGTAGTACTTTCGATAAATAAGAGTGTCGAACCCAACGAGGAGCAGAAGGTGTTGATGAGCGGTTTTGATCTAGGAATCACTGTAAATACTAGCAAACAGGTTTTCAGGGGTATTTGGTAATACAAGTAAATAAAGTGCGAGTAAATAAAAGACAGTAGTAACAATTGCAGCAAGTGGCCCAATCCTTTCTTCAGCAAAGGACAAGCCGGTTGTGTGCTTATAATAACCAAACGTTCTCGAGGACACACGGGAATTTCTGTCAAGAGCTTTCGCTTCATAAAGCCAATAGTATTTATTGATTTGATAGGTGTTATGGGGGTGAACCTGTGCTAGCGCACTACCCTTACTAGGATAAATACACACTTGTGATTATACCCCTTGCAAGCATCCGCAAATACAAGAAAGTAATTAAGATAAATCTAACCACAGCCTTAAACTCTAAGATCCTATGCTCCCTGGTGCAATGGTTTCCCAACGGAGGTTTAGGTTTCTGTCACTCCAGCAACCCCACAATCGGTAGCCAAATACACAATGCATCTCACTAGGCCCATAAATGGTGAAGTATCATGTAGTCGACGTTCACACGACACCACTAGTGAAATAGCACCACAACAATATCAAACCATTAAATATTTCTCAACAATAATTCACTACTAACATCTTGACTTCTCCCATGTCCTCAAGAACTAAACGAACTACTCACAAGACATCATATGGATCATGATCAGAGGTGAAATAATGGTAAATAACAATCTGAACATAAACCTTAATTCAATGGTTCCACTCAATAGCATCAACTACAAGAGTAATCAACACCGGGAAAGTTTCCCCTATGAATATAACAAGATCCAACTCAAGATGTTACAGCGGGATGGCGTGGTGATGGTGGAGATGAAGGTGCTGGTGATGGAGATGATGATGGTGATGATCCCGATGAAGTCCGGTGCGATGGTGATGACGATGGCGACGATCTCCCCTCTCCGGGAAGGAATTTCCCCGGCAGATTTCTGCCTGCCGGAGAGCTTTTCTCTCTCTGGTGTTTTCCGCCCCGCAGAGGCGGCGGTGTCTAACTCTGAGCCCCCCTCTTGACTTAGGTTTTCGGGGACGATGAAGTACGCGGAGGGGCGAGACCAGACGTGGGCCAGGGTGGCCTCACGCAGGGCTGGCGCGGTCAGGGGGCTGGCCGCGCCACCCTGGCGTGTGGGCCCCCTGGCTCCTCTCGACTCCCCCTTCTGGCTTCCTGAATCTTCTGGGAAAATATAATTTCTGGGTATTTTTCTGGAATTTTTCTGATCTTCGAAATATGGTTTCTTGATGGTCCTTTTTCCAGCAGAATCCTGACTCCGGCAGCAACTCCTCCGATGATCATCAAACATGTGAAAGCAAAGGAAATAACATAAGTATCGTATCTAAATATGAAATATATCAATGAATAACAGTAAATTATGATACAAAATAGTGATGCAAATTGGACGTATCAGTAGCTCACTAACTTTGTTAACTACCTTGTCAGGCTTAATACCAATTGGACGTTTGATCGATGAGCGCGGGATCCAGTTATGCTCCCAGACGCTCACCCTCTCGCCATTCCCAATCCTCCAAATAAGCCCCTCCTTCAGCAGCTCTCTGCCATGCAAGATACTTCTCCAAGTATACGACGCCCGCTTCGGACATCTTGCCGTCAAGAAGTCCCCCTCCTTGAAGTACCTTGCACGCAGGACCCTAGCGCAAAGAGAGTCCGGGTTGGTGACCATATGCCAAGCCTGTTTTGCAAGCAACGCCTGGTTAAAATCTTCGTAGTTTCGAAATCCCAGCCCTCCACTCCTTTTGCTAACACACATCTTGTCCCAGCTTATCCAATGAACCTTCCGTTTCTCCTCCCCTGCGCCCCACCAGAACCTTGATGAGACTGATGACAATTGGCTACATTGCCCCTTTGTTAGCTTGAAACAGCCCATAGCATAGGTTGGGACGGCTTGCAGTACTGATTTGATTAAAACCTCCCTCCCTGCCTTAGAGAGGCCCTGACCTTTCAAACCCTTTACCTTCGTTCTAGAGTTATCCGTTAAATATTCAAAAGTACCTCCTTTTGATCGACCGACCACAGTAGGTAACCCTAGATACTTTTCTGACAGAGCTTCACACCCGATGCCTATCACCCCCTTGAGCGCCGCCCTCATCTGCTCCGGGCAACCCTTCCCAAAATAGATAGAGGACTTATGCAGATTTACCCTCTGACCCGAGCTGACCTCATATTTTTGAAGGATATCTTTCAAAGCTGCCAGACATTCTGAACTCGCCTCCAGGAAAACCACACTATCATCTGCAAATAATAGATGAGTAACCGTTGGTCCTCCCGTCCCAAAGCTCACTCCAGATAGCTGTCTATCTAGTTGAGCACAACGTAGTAGAGCTGAAAAACCCTCCACACAAAATAAGAACAGATAGGGTGACAAAGGATCACCCTGTCGAAGTCCCCTCGATGGAAGGAAAAAATCAGACAAGCTCCCATTCAGTTTTACTGAGAACCTCACATTCTTAACACACCTTAAGATCATCTGGACCCACTCCTGTGAGAAGCCCATCTTAAGCATCATCGCTTCCAAGAACGACCATTCCACTCTGTCATAGGCCTTCATCATGTCGAGCTTCACAGCACAGAGTGGTTTCTTCCTCTTCCTTGTTCTAATCGCATGCACACACTCATACGCAACAAAAACGTTGTCAGTGATCAGCCTTCCGGGGACAAAGGCGCTCTGCTCCTCAGAGATTAAAATTGGCAAAATTTTCTTAAGTCTGTTCGCCAACACCTTCGACGCCACTTTGTAAAGAACATTGCAGAGGCTAATCGGTCTAAATTGGCTTAACAACTCTGGGGAGTTTACCTTTGGGATAAGCACCAGAATCGTATCATTGAAATCAGCCGGACACTCCTTTCCAGCAAGAAAATCGCGGACCGACAGACAGACAAGCGACCCAACCAAGTCCCAATGTCGCTGGTAGAATAAGGCTGGCAGGCCGTCCGGCCCGGGAGATTTTGTGGGCCCCATTTGGAACAACGCCTCTTTTATTTCCATATCAGTAAAGGCACTCATCAGGTTTTGGTTCATCTGGTCCGAAACTAGTTCCTCCATTAAATCAATGATCTGCGATTGATCCACTGAACCTTCTGAAGAATAAAGTTTGTGGTAGAAGGCCTGTGCCATCTCCAACATTCCCTCGTTTGTATTGCACAGAGTGCCATCATCCCGGCGTAACTTTAAAACCGTATTTTTCCTCTTCCGATGTGTGGCTCGGTTTTGAAAGAATTTTGTATTTTTGTCTCCTGATTTAAGCCACTCTTGTCTCGAGCGTTGCCTATACATGATCTCCTCCTTTTCATACAGATCATGGAGTTTATGCTCAATCTCCTTAATCTCGTCCGTCTGACCACGGAAATGAGCCTCGGCTCTAGCCTCGCCCAGACTTTGCCAGAGCTTCTTAATCTTAGCTCGAACAGATCCAAAAGATTCATAGCTCCACCTTTTCATAGTTTTTGACATCTCTCGGAGCCGTCTCCAGAGATTAGTTATCCCCGATCCCCTCTCCTCAGAATCTTCCCAAGCTGATCTGATCATATCATCATAACCACTGTCCTTAGTCCACATCTCCTCGAACATAAAGCCTCGGGCATTAGTTTGCGATCTGACAAGAACTTCCGCCTCAACCCTGATTAGTAGAGCTAGGTGATCAGACTCCTCCGTTATGATGTGATCAACCCGAGTGTGCTGAAACATTTCGAGGAAGGACGCTGTCGCCGTTCCCCTATCAAGTCTACATTGGATATTATCAGCACCCTCTCTTTTATTACTCCATGTAAAGTCATACCCCGAGTACCCTAAGTCTTCCAAGCCACAATCCGCAAGACAATCGGAAAAAGCATCAATCTGCCCTTGGCTTCTAGGGTTACCCCCAAGTTGTTCTCCCTGTGCCAAAACTTCATTGAAATTGCCCGCACAGAGCCAAGGCAGATTATCTTGGCTTCTAAGATATCTCAACGCTTCCCATGTTTTATGGCGCAATTCAGTTCTTGGTTCCCCGTAGATTCCAGTGAACCTCCAGGTTTTCCCCAATGCTGAAATTTTAGCATCGATAAAGATTTGACACCAAGGTCTGACCGTGACATCTATCCCCTCCCTCCACCAGAGAGCCAGACCCCCACTTCTTCCTACACAATCCACTGTGACGCCGTGGGAAAAGCCCAAGCTCCATTTCAACCGTTCCATGTCTCTAGATCTCTTCTTTGTCTCACAGAGGAAAACCACCCCTGGGTTGTAGGACCTAATCAGGTCACGAAGTTCGCCCACTGCCGCGTCCAACCCTAGTCCACGGCAGTTTAGGCTAAGAATATTCATGGCTCCCGGCGGCCCTGCCTTCCAGGGTCCGCCGATGGGTCTTCGATTCTATAAAAAACAGACTCCCTCTCCACCTCAGGCTGCTCCATCCTGTCAAATACTGAGTTTAAACGCGGCCTTTTCCCTGTCGACTCTGAACTTTCCTCTCCAATAACCCGAACAGGGACTGGTAGCCAAACTTGTTTCATGCCTCTTTTCTTTGACAGCGCACCCAGTGGTGCTTGCTGAGTATCATAGCCACCTCCACCGCTATTCTTCCTTGGCCGACGAGCAAAAGTACCCGGCCTATTTCTGCCAGCCGAACGGCTCACCTGGTTACAGTCCCTAGTTACGTTCCCAACACCTGGCAAAAGGCTCACCGCTCCACCATGATTACCATCCTGCCTCCCATGACGTTTCGCCGGGCTCGTCACATCTGCATGCCCTCTCCTTCGCTCATCACCGCCAGTGCGAGATGAGCTAGAGTGCGCAAAGTCATTTGAGACTTATGTATGTATGCTAGACTAATATTTCGTTGTTTCATACGCAATTAGATAACACACTATTGAGAAGAAAAAGTTCAAGACAGAACAAAAGAAAGAAGGGAATCTGCTCCAATACGCGGCATTTAGCTAGTTCCTATTGTAACCATTACACAATGTAAGAGAACCATAGGAGAGGGAGAGGCCAAGGTTCGTACCTATGACAGAAGATGGAGGAGATGACGTCGAGGAGCACCTTGCGCATCATCCCCCTCCTCCCCGCGCACCCAATGTACCCATCCATGCCCACATCCTCCCAGCATTTTGCCATACATCAATTTCCACGACCGCAACCAGATCCGGCTTCCCGCCATCGTATTTAGTCAAAAAAATCATCTTTTTCCACACATCTAGTTGGAGATCGAGCGCAGTTGAGCATCTACATGAGCGCAACAAGGGAAGGTCTGGCGATAAGGTGGCAACATGAGGGCAGACACGGAGATAGATAGGGATAAGAGAGCTGGATGAATCGTAAACAAGCATAAGGACGAAAATGCGAGGCGGGAAAATACGAGACAAGAAAATGCGAGGGGTGGTCTGCAAATATCCCGATCATGTCAGTCAATCAGTTAATCTTAACGGATAGAGTGGTTATTTATAAGTTTAGCCAAACTTTGCCTGCTTTCAGTTTTGTAAAAAAATTATATAAGTTAGAAGGGGTAACACTGGATTTTTATTTATTTTTTTAAGAATCGGAGGGGTAACACTGGATGAGAAAGGGAATAAAATACGGAGACGTGATGGGCTCAGACCCTTGATAATTCAACGGTGGATGGGCTGGGCTGGGCTGGGCTTGCCGACCCACGGACGATGGTCCAAAGGAATCATTTCACCTGGCCACATCCCCATTCCACCATATCTATCTATACCAATGTAAAAGGAGCGAGAGTGACAGATCCGAAGGATCTGGACCGTACGGACCCCTAAATCCAACGTCTCAGATTTATCTAATGATGTACGATTTGCGTTTAGCGCTAATCTATACCAATGTAAAAGGAGCGAGAGTGACAGATCCGAAGGATCTGGACCGTACGGACCCCTAAATCCAACGTCTCAGATTTATCTAATGATGTACGATTTGCGTTTAGCGCTAATCACTGCTTAAGCAATCGGTCAACCCACGATCTCCGCAGATGAAGGAAATATGCCCTAGAGGCAATAATAATATTGTTATTATCATATTTCTTGTTCATGATAATGTTTATACTCCATGCTATAATTGTATTAAGCGGAAACATTAATACTTGTGTGGTTTATGAACAACACCGTGTCCCTAGTACGCCTCTACTAGACTAGCTCATTGATTAATGATGGTTAAGGTTTCCTAACCATAGACATGAGTTGTCAATTAATAATGAGATCGTATCATTAGGAGAATGATATGATGGACAGACCCAAATAAAGCAGAGCAATTAGATCGTGTCATCGTGTTCATCTTTGCGAAGCTTTTCCTATGTCATGTATTGTATTCCTTAGACCATGAGATAATACAACTCCCTAGTATCGGAAGAAAGCTTTGAAGTCATCAAACGTCATCCTATGTGAGGGTGATAATAAAGGTGTCTCTCAGGTGATCAGAAAGTACTTGTTGAGTTGTATGTATCGAGATGGAATTTGTCCCTCCCAAGTCGGAGAGATATACTTTGGGCCCACTCGGTAATCGATATCAACACCGCTTGCAAGCATGTGGTTAAGGAGTTAATCACGAAGTGATATCGGATTACGGAACGAGTAAAGTACTTGCTGTGAACGAGATTGAACTAGGTATGGTGATACCGACGATCAAATCTCGGGCGAGTAAAATATCGTGTGACGAAGGGAATACATATACGGGATTAATTGAATCCTGACATCGTGGTTCATCCGATATGATCATCGATGAATATGTGGGAGTCAATATGGGTTTCCAGATCCCGCTATTGATTATTGATAGAAGATCATGTCTGCATATTCTCGAACCCGTAGGGTCACACACTTAACGTGCATCGACGCTAGGATAGAATGGATAATTGGTTTATGAGTTTTAGTTCGGAGTCTCGGATGAGATCCAGGACGTCACGAGAGGTTCCGGAATGGTCCGGAGAATAAGATTCATATAAAGGAAAACAGTTTTTGGATTCCGGAAAGGTTTCGGAGTTTATCGGTATTGTACCGGAAGGTTCTAGAAGGTTCCGGAGTGGGACCAACGTGGGCCCACTTGACGGAGGCCTGCGTGGGCCTAAGGGGAAGTGCCCTGGCCGCCCTGGGCCAGGCGCACAAGGCCCCTAAGGCCCAGCCGGCCAGCCCAAGGGGAAACCCTAAGGGAGTCTTCAAAGAAGGAAGGGGGGGAAACTTGCCCCCCACTCTTCCTACTCCAAGTCGGCTAGGGTTTGGGGAGAGGCCAAGCTGGCCTTGGCCGGCCACCCCTCTATATATAGGGGGGCAAGGGCGCAGCCCTCTCTCACCCCTAACCCAAAAGCCTAGCCGCCAACTGCTGCCCTCCCTCTCTCTCTCTCGCGACTGCGCGTAGGCGAAGCCCTGCCGCAGAAACTCTCCACCATAAGCACCACGCCGTCGTGCTGCCGATCCAATCTATCTCTCCACCATACTTGCTGGACCAAGGAAGGAGGAGACATCGCTGCACCGCACGTGTGCAACTCTCGGAGGCGCCGCCACTTGCGGCGTAGGATCGGATCGGATCGCGAGGAGGAGACGGCGAGTACGACTACGTCAACCACGTTCTATTGAACGTTTCCGCTGTGCGAATCTTCAAGGGTATGAAGATCTCATCTACCTCTTTCGTTGATTACATCTCCTAGATTAGATCTTGGCTTTCTTGTTCGCTTCCGTAGGAAAATTTTTGTTTTCTATGCTGCGAAACCCTTCAGCAGACTGCATGGAAACGGGCACGGCTTCTTCCCCCTCCCATCACACCGCCACACGCCCACGATGTCTGAGCCCGTCGCCGGCGTGGTCGCCGCGCACGCCACCGCCAAGCACGACCGTAAGGTCGCCGCCCACCATGCCCGTGAGGTCGCCGTCCATCATGCCCGTGAGGTCGCCGCCCTCGATGCTCAGCACGTACGCCGACGCCCAGCACGCCCGCAAGGTTGCCGCCCAGCTTACACGCTGCCGCCCAGCACACTTCCGCCCAGCACGTCGCAGTCCAGCACGCCCGTGGGGTCGCCGCCCCGCACGCACGCGAGACACGCCCGCGAGGTCGCCTCCGTGCACGCCGCCGCTCACCACGCACGCGAGGCCACCGCCCCGCACGCCACCGCCGCCCAGCACGCACGTGAGGTCGCCGGACCCGTCCCAGCACGCATGAGAGGGTCCTGATCTCCGCCGTGCAGGCAGAAACCCTGCACACGGAACCCAGCTATATTCCGTCATGGGAGCGCCCCATCCTCGCCGTCCGCTTCGCCTATCGAGGATGAAGTTCAGGAGCTCCGACAAGACGCCGTTCTCTTCCGCGAACTCGGGCGCTGCAAGTCGTCTCGGCCGCCTGGGGTGTCGCTTTGTCCCCAACTCCACTGCTACTGGAAATAAACTGGTGCTCTGTTCTTCTATTCTAGCTTTGTTCTTCAATGTATTTCTATAATTTTTTGGGAGTACTGAGTTTCATAAGTTCGCGTCTTCAATCCAAGGCGTTTGCACAGGCGCTTCAGCGACAAAAAAATAATTGCATGAAAAAATACAGCTAGCTAAGCATGGCTACCTCCAACGCAATCGCTAGCTGATGGACGCTTACATGCACATCCGTCTAGCTTTGTATGTCGTGCTGCGCGCATATTTTGGCTGAAGCGCCTAGCGCGACACAGAGAGTCGATGCTAGGCAGACGCCATGAAAAGAAACCCGTAACTGCATCTTAGCGCTCACTTTTAAGAGCCGCGTTGTACATACTACTACCTTTAATGTCTGAAGTCGACATTTTTGACCAATTAGCAATCAACATTGTTATGGTGCTTTATTCTTCATTTCATATAATTACATAATTTCACAATTTTGAGCTCAGTAGATGTGTGAAATCAACATCCTGGAGCAAACAAGTTTTTAAAATAATGATACATGCATTGGCAAGCAATGATATAATCCTTTCAGTTTGTGCCTTTGAATCCCTGTTACCTAATGGGCCTTCTATTTGCTAATGAATTGCAGGTATCTTACACTACTACATGCAAGCGCAGCGGAGTCTGTGACCAAGAATAGCAGCCTAGGCGGCTTGTTTATGTGGCATGCTATCTATTTTTCATAACACATTCGTACGTATTCATTCATTTATGTAGTGAAGAACTATATATCATGAGTGGGATCCTTTTAAACTCCATCATGCAGTTCAGTTTGGTGAATTACTTGCATCCCTGTCTGCCGTTGCTACCGCCGTCGGGCCACTACTCGCGCTGACGTGACGACCATTGATCCCGTCGTCCGTTTCCCCGCCGAGGATAATATTTTTTGGTGCATAATAATTTAGGTTCAGTTGCAGAAGATATCAGAGAATAATTTTTTTAGGAACCATGTTCTTGAGTATATTTGATTCAACCAAGAACTCAGAAAAGGAAGTGTCTTACTGAATTTGTTATTTGTGACGCGATGTCTGTCCCCAGCAAGAGTCACTGATCGGTACTTTAATATAGTGCTGTTTAAGATAGTATCGGGATTTCTTACATAACCGTATTTCCTGCATTTATTCAGTACTGTGTATGCTCCTTGCACTGTTGTTACCCATCTTGGCTTGCATATTATCATCTTGGCTCCGGTGGGATTACGGATGTGCCATATGCACGATTACTCCAGCGGCACGGTTAAGCTGGGCATGGAGTATGTCCTATAATTTCTCTATTCAAGTGTGGATTTAGTCTCTACAAATAGCCCTAACATGTCAGTATTTTTTGTAGATGGCTTTTAAAAGAATGAAGGAAATGCTTCAACTTATAAAGACAAAAATTGAAGCCTGGCATGCTAAGTTATTATGGACGGAAGAGGGAGGATTTTATAAGAAGTTGCTGGTAATAAGTGTCTTCCATTGATTTAGACTTATCTTAGAAGAAAAATAAATCAATAAATGTCTATGTATTTTTTTTGAAGAGACAATGACTTATTCACTTAATTATACATAACGTGTATGTGCACGTGCTTGATTACTATATATAATAAGGAAAGAGCAGCGCAGCGGCTAGACCTAGATCTCCACTCGAGCCCGAATCGCCGCCGCCACCTCTCTCCGCCTCCAGTTCCCCTCCTGAAATCATATCCGCCGCTCCTCCAGTTGAAGGTTTCTTGCATCTTCGATCCCAAGGTAAAATTTGTGGATTGAAAGTCGGAAAGAGCACGAGGAAGATGACGGAAAAAGTCTAATCTATTTTTTCTCCTTTGGAATGTTGAAGTAGGAGATGATTCCCCGCCGGTTCATCAACCTGATGATGAAGGACTTGCGCGGTGGCGGCTCGTACTGGCTGAGCCGCTTGAGGCCCGAGAAGAACCTCTTCTACGCCTCCGTGGAGGAGGCAGTGGCGTCAGAAACGCGTAAGCCGCTGTGCGAGAGCACCATGGAGCTGTCCTCGCCCCAGTTTAGGTTCAAATCATCTCACGCGCTCCACTCGACGCTCCATTTCATGCCTTTCTACGGGGTCGGTGGCGGCCCCAGCGAAGGCAGGATCATCGTGTCCGACTCGGCCGGGCACACCCACCTGTACGACGCCGAGGAGGTCTCCGGCGAGATACTGCCCCTCACCAACCATTGGCGTAGTCCCATATCCGTGTGCATCGCCAAGGACACCATTCGCGGTGACGCGTTGTACGCCATCGACCGGGTTAACTTTACCAACTTCAAGTCTCTAGCCTACTGCAAGGCTGATGATACAATGGCTTGGGACTGGCTCCAGCTACCGCCGCCGCCGCCCTACATCTTGGGCAAAGAAGACTCAACCATCAACTCCTACACGCTGCTCGAGGACAACAGGACCATCTGCTTCTCCTCCCTGACTGAAGGCGGCTTCGGCACCTACTGCTTCGACACGGCCAGCCTAGAGTGGACCAAGGCTGGCAGATGGACGCTACCCTTGTGCGGACGTGCTTTGTGTGTCCCTCAGCTCTACAACCTCTACTTTGGCTTCCATGACACCAACCATGAAAACCTTGTTGCGCTTGAGCTCCCGTCTCCTCTTGGTGGTGATGCACCGCCCAAGGTGCTACACGAGTGGGGAGGCTTGGGTCAGCCTGACCAGCGGGGCGAGTGGGTGTTGACGACCAGCAGCTTGCTGTACTTGGGGAACCACAGGTTCTGCACTGCCAGATTCTTTACCATTTACGATGGATCTGTGGGCTTAAGTGACAACCTTATTGACATGGCTGCTGTCCTCACTGGTGTGGAGATTATAAACGGACAGGCAAATAAAGCCAAGCTGCAGATGATCAAGCACAAGGCAATAACCTACATCTTCGAAGGATGTAGTATTGAGGCTGTGTTCTAACTGCCTGTTCATTGAATCTCAACACTAAGTTACGTTTGTTGGTTGCAACTTCATCGATATGATATTATGATATTAAACTTTCTCCTATTTATCATGAGTACCCTTTTCCAACTTCATAACTGTGCAATATGTTGTTTGCAAGTTCATTCAGTGTACACAGTCACCTAATTAATGGTCACTAGTACTGGCATGTATGTGTGCTCTTAGTTGAACTGGAAAATTAGGCAGACTCTATTGACCATGTATTATCATATCGCAGCTATGCTTGTTTCTGTAGAGTCTATTGACCATATATTATTATGTATACCAGCTATGTTTATTATGTAAATTATGCAGAGTTGCTCTAAATTATTGATGTTTGTAAGCATATGAATCTTATGATGCCCAGTTCACTCAGCATTCATGTTTTATTCGTTTTATGTTCTTTTATCATTCTGTTATTGTAGAGGAAAGGTGGCCCAACACTACTAACACAAGAAAGCTATGAGTGAAGAAACTGCTCTTTGTATGGTTTTAGCTGAAGTCTTTGGGTTTGTGATAGTTCTATTAGTAGTGGAGCTTTTCTTGGATATGCTGAATTGGTTTTTCTCAGTGTTGACTGTCTTCTGTCAGTGTTGGCAATTATTGAGAATCATCAGATCTCATCTATTGAGTCCACAGAGATTTTCTAGAACTACTTTATGATATTTCCCTCATCTTTTCAAGGTCTTTGTCAACCTAATATTTCCTTGTAACTTATGTTTTGGGATTCTTGGTTGACATCATGTTTGGTGAAGCAACTTCTTGCTGTTATAATACTTGCCTCCCATTTCAAATGTATGATACCATGTTATCTTCTGAATTCTGCTTTGGCTTGTTTTTTCATGCTTGTACTCGTTGATAAATGGAAGTGATGAATTGAGTTGACAATTGTTACCTACATTATCATGTTTGCAGGATTTGGAAAAAAAAAGTTTCTCGGTGAGGACGACTCCCTCCCCTTTTAATCAACTTTAGTATTACTGGTCTAGCTGTAACAGTCTGTTTGTATTTGACGAATTCAGTTACTCCCTCCGACCCATAATACTCTTCGCTAAAGTAGATGTATCTAGACATATTTTAGTGGTAGATACATCCGTATTAGCGAAGAGTAATATGGGTCGGAGGGAGTATTTGTTTTGTTCACCAAGTCATTTGACCTTTTAATGTTACTTCTTAACCATGGCTCTTAACTTTGTGCCAAATTCCTTTGTCTTGCTTTGGAAGATCTGTAGACAACTTGTTCAAAGAGGATAAGACCAACCTGAGGATTCAACTGGATTATATATAGCAACATTATGCATGCTCACTGGTTAGTATTGTGATATCAGAGTCATGAGCATCTTCAAATTTGAAAAAAGTAAAACTATCATATGGAAATGTGTATGGTGGTACCTATTTGGCAGTCTATTCATGTCAGCTTTTTACTCATGTATGATAGATCTACCTTTCAAATACTTTGTACTTAATTTGGAGGGTGCGAAATAGACGCATCTTTCAAAATGAGGAACTTTCAGTGGTAGGCTGGTAGCCCTAGTTTGTAGAATTTGTGATGAGGCCACTCTTTGGAGGCTGGCAGGGGCTTCATTTCCTTTTGATCCCGGTTGAGGCTTATCTCCCTGGTGTATCTTTTTTCTTTTACTAGCCTGTAAAACTATCCCTTCTAATCAATGAATTTAGTTGTTCTCCTGCTAACATTAAAAAATATTTTGTTGCGCAAGATGGAAGGGGACGCAATAGATGAAAAATGCTTTTAGCTCTTGGGCAACTTGGTGCCCTTTTTTTGAAACTTCAAAAAAAGAGTCAAATTTCAAAGTTTCAAAAAAAAAAAAAACGTGGATGTGTCTAAATGTATACAGTACGATCTTGCAAATTTTCAATATGAAATACCTTGATTATGTAGGCTCAGAAAAAAGACAAATTGGACAGATTTTTTTTAAAACAACAAGCGACATTGTTCATGCTCCAGATCTGGAACTTCTAAATTTGATTTTTTTTGAAGTTCAAAAAGGGCTCCATAGAGACTATGTGCCAAAACGACGCAGATGCATATCACTGTAGAAGCCTCTATCACAGTAATATACCTGATGTAGCAAGCTGGTTCCAAACAGTGATACCAACATTTCCACTCTCAGCAACTCAATTAGTGTGCTTTATGATCACTTGATCATACGCACTCAATTAGTGTGCTTATTATGATCACTTGACCATACGCAAGCCAACTATCATGAACCTAAAAGACCATGGTGAATGTGCAAGTCATTATGCACAATTTCTTTAAGGAGCTTACTTGACATAGAAAAAATAGAACTGTTATGTTCTTGTCCATATGCATTCACATGGAGTTCATGATGTTTTTCCCTTCACTCGTCGCAGCAAAGTCTTGGACCACAAAGAAGGAAAAAATAGAAAAGGAGGCATGAAACAAAGATGCTTAAGTCTATCACTCCTAGTTACCATCCAAAACAAGTATTCTAGTCACTGAGCACTGCATATCTCTACCTCTCTTCTTTTTATGTCTCTCTAAGTAAAACATCTCATAATTACGTTGATTTAAGTGCTCTTCCCACCTTTGGTTGTGTACCTCCTTGCGCCGCCCCCATTTGGCGACCGAGGGGGAACCCTAGCCGCCACCCAGCACTCCTGCCTCCTCCCTTGCCGCTGCCAGAGGGCGTGGCTGGGCAAAGCTTGGTTAGCGTCGGCGGCGAAAGGGCCCCTCTCGCTCCCTTGCTCGTGGTTGTTGTCCTAGGACGACGACATAGGGTTGGGCGGGGCGTGGAAGCTGGCATCACGGTGCGGCTGACTACTGTAGCAGTCTGGTGGATTGCGGAATGGCAGATTGCATACGGATGGCGGCGGCTGCGATTGTCTCCTTCGGGCGGCGTAGGATCCATGGCTACCTTCGGTGGCCATGATCTATGTGGTGAGGCTGCTAGGGCTCGATTTTGGGCCAAGGCACACCATCTTGCAGTGCATCCGTCCGTTCTCTCGGTGGATGCATCGCATATTAGTCAGTGGAGACGCGAGGCTGCCGGTGAAAATCGAGCCGACTCTGGTCATGGCGGACGATGGGGCGTCTTCTACGCCGCTCCCTTCTCAAAGGTGTCGTCGACGTAGCTCTCGTGTCCTCTCACTTTGGTCATCATACATAGGAAATACAATTTTACGGTCACTCAATAGTCAATATGTTTTGGCGTGTCACATACGATCACTGAGGCTGTTGGAGCGGTTGCTGTGGCGGTGTGTGATGGTGTAAATCACCGTCCAGTTGGGAATCCCAAGAGGAAGGTTTGATGAGTACAGCACAGCAGCGAGTTTTCCCTCAGTAAGAAACCAAGGTTTGTCAGTCCAGGAAAAAGCCAAACTCCAGAAGGTGTCGTTTACGACACTTGTTGACACGCCTTCAACTAGTAGCAACGCGGAACCTACACACAACATAACCAAGTACTTTGCTCCCAACTTACGATGAGGTTGTCAATCTCACCGGTTTGCTGTAAACAAAGGAATGAGCGTATCGAGTGGAAAGCAATAGTAGTTCGAGAAAGTAAACATTGCGAGTAAAGTAAACAGGTGATAGCAATATAAAGGGAATTGGACCGGGGTCCACAGTTCACTAGTGGTGTCTCTCCATAAGATAAATAACACATGCTGGGTAAACAAATTACAGTTGGGCAATTGATAGAATAAAGATAACGTGATATGTCAAGAGGATCACTATGAGATTTACTCTGGGCATTATAACAAAATACATAGACCGCCATCCAACCGCATCTATGACTAATAATCCACTCGCGGGGAATCAATCCGAGAACCCCTTGAGTATTAAGTTGCGAACAACAAATAACTGCATTAAGCAAAGTGTGTAATGTAAACAAAGCATATGTCCTTGGATATAAGAATGTTGTTTTCTCCATAGTGGCAACAACACATCTACAACCTTAGAGGTTTCTGTCACTCCCCCAGATTAAATAGAGGCATGAACCCAACTATCGAGCATAAATACCCCCTCTTGGAGTCACTAGTATCTACTCGGCCAAGATAGCTACTAACAACAGAGAGCATGCAAGATCATAAACAACATAGAGATAATATAAGATAATATTCAGCACATCAACTCAAGCATAACACCAATATTCATCGGATCTCAACAAACACAACATGTAGAATTACATAAAGGTAGTCTCGATCATGTAAAGCAGCTCAGGAGATCTAAACATGAAGCACATGGTGGAGAAGACAACCAACTAGCTACTGCTATGGACCAATAGTCCAAGGTAGACTACTCACTCATCGCGCCGGAGGCAAGCATGGCAATGAAGAAGACCTCCGGTGTTGATTCCCCTCTTCGGCAGGGTGCCGGGAAGAGCTTCTGGACCCTCCCGATCTCGGGTCGACGACGGCGGCGGATCACGATGTGTTTCTGGAAAAGTGATCGGGTGTTTAGGTTTTTCCTGTCGGGGGGTCTTTATAGGCGAAGGGGCATCGTCAGAAGTGGACCAGGCTGGTCACACACATAGGGGGCGCGGCCAGGGCCTGGGCCGCGCCGCACTGTTGTGTGGTCGGCCTGTGGCCCCACTCCGTCTCCTCTTCGATTCTCTGGAAGCTTCGGTAAATTTCTGGATGTTTGGCTTTTGTTTCGTCCAATTCCGAGAATATTTTCTGTATAACTTTTCTGAAACACAAAAATAGTAGAAAATAGGGAACTGGCATTGTGGCATCTTGTTAATAGGTTAGTTCCGGAAAATGCATAAAAACGCCACGAAGTGTAACGAAGCACTAAGCAAATGGTGTGAAAACAAGCATGGAACATCAAAAATTATAGATACGTTTGAGACGTATCAGAATCCCCAAGCTTAACTCCTGCTCGTCCTCGAGTAGGTAAGTGATAACAAAAGAAATAATTTTTGAGGTGACATGCACCTACACAATCTTGAACATCTATGTAAGCGTTGTGCGCTGGGATAAAAAAAACTTAAAACATGGGCATGAAAGATATAGTCTTGATAGAAGAAACTTAGCAACCATGTTATAACATGAAAAAGAACATAAACGAAAGATCATGAAAATGAAACAATGAAAGTCAAACGTGTGTTCATATCATAAGGAAAAACATAGCAAATGGTTTTCAGCTTGTCCTTTATGGAATAGCAAAACATAAATGCATAGGACACCTTCAAGTTTAAGAGGGCGACTAGATACAAATAATTTAAGAGCAAGTGAAACCAACATCATGAATCAATCAATGAAAAACTTTGGGACAATGCACATTATACTAAGAATGACAACTATGCTCTCTTAGACAGTGCATAAATATAGAAGGTGGTGACTCAACATAAAAGTAAAAGAAAGGCCCTTCGCGGAGGGAAGCAGTGATTGCGAGTTTTATAAACCTTCAAAAATTATGGTACTTACTAGCTTTGAGCTCTCATTGCCCCCATCATAAGCATCTTGAATGGTTAGAGTTAATGCGAGTACAATTATGAAGCATATGCTTGACAAATCATAAGTTGAAAACCTCGTGTCCCGTGAAGTACGAATACCCAAACCTCATGCTACTCGACTTAGAGTCCCAAGCATGCTCTTGTCATTGTAAATATATGTGTATCATCGAGAACCGCTAACGGGGTACCTCCTGCCCGATGACATGGAACAAGCCGACATCAAAATGACAAGACAGACAGACAATGAACACCTCGACATCTCTTTTATTTACCATTGGTATAGCTTTTTATTGTGAGATGCGTCGTCGAATGTCCACTATGGGCATGCTGTAAATTTCCACCATGAATGATGCATGGCTTAGATTAGCGGCCCAGACGTTTCCCTAACACATATAAAAACTCCATGATCCCGCAAGATTCCCAACTTATTTCACATCGCGAGTATCCATAAACAAAAGATCACGATATCAACTCAAATGAAAGATAGTGCAATGTTGAAAGCTTGCCCCATGACGGCATGGCTGGGCTAATTTCCAACTTACAGCTTGCAAGCATAACAACTCAACATAAGAGAGCCACAATGTCAAAATTTTAAAGAACGAGAAAAGTAAAGTATGCCATCAGGTTCGTGAGAGCTTTACTGACCAATTTTCGCATAACACCAAAAAGAGTTTAATTTGAAGGATAGATAAAAGCAAGTCAAATGTACTTTGGAATAGCAAATTGCTAATAGGTATGTATGGTGGACACAATGGAAAACTTGGTTTTTAGGAGTTGGATGCACGAGTAGAGCTCATACTCAGTACAAAATGAGGACTAGCAAAAGACTGGGAGCCACCAACTAAGAGAGCAATAACGGCCATAATCATGCAAAGCGACAAAGCAACATTAAAAGAAGCATAAGATGGCATCAAAAGTCAAAAAAAAAATGATCATAGAGGCAATGGCGACTTTGTATGAGTCAAACATGTGTGAGCATGCGCCAAGTCAACCCAAATAAAGCATCAAGGAGAAAACCAAAATAACGCTTCCAAATAATTAAAACAACGCATGATTTTTTTCAAAGGCTCATTAAGCAATCTCAGTCATTTGAGACAAGTCATGCTACAGCAAAACCACTAAGCATACTATCAAAAAGACATCAAGCACGACATGCAAAAGCCTAGGCCGCAGTCTACACAAGCTCCTTTTTGTACCACTTTTTTGCATGAAACTTTTTCTCTTTTCCAACACCATTCGAACCTTTTTTAAACAACTCTTTTGATGAAAACCAACATGGACCAGAGGTCAAAATACACCTTGATGCAAAGATATAACAAGATCTGAACACAAATCAAGGTGAAAATCGAAAGCTAAACCCAGTTCTAGAAAAAGAGAACACTCGTTGAACGATAAGATTGAAAAACGGAGTGTTCTTGGCAAATGAAAAGCAAGGCAACTTCTCCAAAAGCAATTTGTTGGGGTCCAACCATTTATTGCAGCAAACAAACTAAACAAAACTGAAAACTAAAACAACTGACGCTCCAAGAAAAATGCATAGTGCATGAAGCAATAAAAATATAGTGTCTTGAAAGGTGACCTGATTTTTGCCGATGAAGAAGGGGTGCCTCGGGGGCATCCCCAAGCTTTGATGCTTGTACCTCTTGGATATTTCTTGGGGTGCGTGGGCATCCCCAAGCTTGATCTTTTGTCCATTCTTCAACTCATCTCATCATTCTCCAATCCCTACACTTGAAAACTTCCTTCATACAAAACTCAACACAATTCTATTAGCAACATTAGTATAAGCATAACATTGAATCAAGGGATTTCTATTTTCGTGCCCATGGTTCGTTAGTTGTACTCAGTTTTTCCCAGCCGCATAACTTTTCCTCAGTTTTCCCCTCGCTCTAGTTTGAAACCCCTCGCAGACGCTCGGACGGGAGGGTTGCGGTCTGGTCAGAGGCCTTAGACCGTTACCGGTGACGGCTAGGGAGCCACGGTGGTTGTGAATGGACCATTGCTTTTGAATTGTGTTGACTATTGACCCAATGAGACACGTCGGACTGGCGGTCTGTCACTCACCCAAAGCTTTCCCCTCTTCCCTAAAAAAAAAAGCTTTCCCCTCCACCCGAGACTGGAAGAGCTCACACACCGCCCCTCCGCCACCACGCCGTCCTGCCCTCCTACCTTATGGCGTCGTCCGCCACCGAGCCGCCCCGCCCCCACCACCACCCCGGGCTCCGCCTCCACTAGATCTACCCCTATGGCGGTAGAGTTTGTACATCCGTCTAATGTGCTGATTATGCCCCTCAACAGCGGAGAAGATTGGGAATCAGAGGGATCTAACGCATGGATTCCATCTGGGTAAGCATCGTCTGCCTATGTGAATTAAGAGTACGCAGTTTTTGAGCGCGAATCATTTTTGCTCAACTAACTGCGTTGCTTTTTGAATAGGATTGATCGAGCGCTGGCTTTTCGGCTGGTGGTTAGGCTGGATACTAGCTTTTTGCGTGATCCTGAACGCAATGTGAGCGGATTTTACATCCCAGCGGTGGTTGCAATTACCATTTCATTGAGGGATTTAAAAGATAACATCTGTGCTCGGTACCCCTGGGGCGCTGGCAATTCAGTTGATTTCCAATATTTCAACAGCACGGAGGGAAGATTTGTTCCACTAATTTCCGACGATGATCTAGGAATTCTTTTTGCTTTAAATGATTCTTGCCGTGTCGGTAAAATTCGAATCCATGTGGACAGGGTCCAGGCATCATCTGGTGTTGGGGCATCATCAGGTGGTCGGGCATCATGTCTCTCTAGTGTAGCTGCCTCTGCTAATCGTGTGCGCCGCCCTGCTCCTTGTAGGTCCACAGCAGCACCATTTGTCCCCAGTGCTAGTGGTAGCCAGATTGTTCCTGCGGTCGATGTGGAGGACGATGCAGAGATTGAGGATCCGTCACCTCAAGATGATGAGGATGAGTTGATGTTTCCTGAATTGGTACATCGATGCAGTAAGCAGGCAATGGAGGATTAATACATGGAAGATATTGCACAAGGTACCAGATTTGATGACACTGATGATGAAGAGAAGGATGAGAACAATGACAGCCTTGTTTTAGCCGATTACAAAGATGATGACTTGCCAACAATTGAGTGGAACAGGGAGGATCCTCAGCTTGCAGAAGGCACCGTATTTCAAACGATGATGGACTGCCGTAATGCAATTACTACATATTGCATTCTCACCAAGAATGATTATGAGGTTATTAAAAGTGAGCCAGGTAGGTTCACAGTTAAGTGCCCATACAAGAGGTGTAGGTGGAGGCTGCATGCATCCACAATGCTCAGAAGCACCGTGGTTCAGGTACTATGCCAACCAGTTGTGTATTTTAGATCACGGTGTAAAATTTGTTAACTGTTACTGACATCCCTTATAATTATGTTTTAGATAAAGAAGAACTCGATCGACCATACTTGTCCACCTCGAGCGGGAGCGCCAGAGGAGAAATCAAAGCTAGCAAAGACTAGGTGGTTGGCAGATGCAATCATAGATTGGCTGAGAGAAACTCCAACACTTGGTCCAACAACACTCATAAAATTGATATCTAATAAGTTTACTATAAACATACCTTACATGAGGATGTTCTATGCAAAGGAAATGGGTCTTGACAGGATAAATGGCCCATGGAATGAAAGCTTTCAGTTGCTTTACACTTTCAAAGCTGAAGTGGAGATGGCTAGTCCAGGAGTGTTGTAGCGATAGACAAGCATACAGTTCCCTACAAATTGAAAAGCGGGAGGATGATGCAGAAGGAATGTTTTAGAAGGGCTTTTGTTTGTTTCAAAGCTTGCTGGAAAGGCTTTCTAGACGGTTTCAGGCCTTATTTGGCCGTGGATGCTGATGCTACCGAGTTGATGAAGTAAACAACCGGCCTGTTGGGAACCCCAAGAGGAAGGTGTGATGAATATAGCAGCAATATTTTCCCTCAATTAAGAAACCAAGGTTTGTCGATCAGGAGAAGAGCAGCCAATGCGACTGAAGGTGATGCTTGCTAGTTTGCGACAGCTTCAGACAATTTATATATGGCGCCTCGTCCAAGTTTTGCTTGCTAGCTGCAACGCGGAACCTGCACACACACAACCAAGTACTTTGTTCCCAACTTGCGATGAGGTTGTCAATCTCACCGGTTTGCTTGAAACAAATGTTATGAGCGTATCGAGTGGAAAACAGTAGAAGTATGCGAGTAAAGTAAACAATGCGAGTAAAGTAAACAGGTGATAGCAATATGATGGAAATAGGACTGGGGTCCACAGTTCACTAGTGGTGTCTCTCCATAAGATAAATAACACATGCTGGGTAAACAAATTATAGTTGGGCAATTGATAGAATAAAGATAAATGTGATATGTCAAGAAGATCACTATGAGATTTACTCTGGGCATTACAACAAAATACATATACCACCATCCAACTGCATCTATGACTAATAATCCACTTGTGGCGAATCAATCCGAGAACTCCACAAGTATTAAGTTGCGAACAACAGATAATTGCATTAAGCAAAGTGTGTAATGTAAACAAAGCATATGCCCTTGAGCATATGAATGTTGTTTTCTCCCTAGTAGCAACAGCACATCTACAACCTTAGAGGTTTCTGTCACTCCCCCAGGTTAAATAGAGGCATGAACCCACTATCGAGCATAAATACCCCCTCTTGGAGTCACTAGCAACTACTCGGCCAAGATAGCTACTAACAACAGAGAGCATGCAAGATCATAAACAACATAGAGATAACATAAGATATATTTTAGTATAGCAACTCAATCATAACACCAATATTCATCGGATCCCAACAAACCAAACATGTAGAATTACATAACGGTGATCTCAATCATGTAGGGCAGCTCATGAGATCTAAACATGAAGCACATGGTGGAGAAGACAACCATCTAGCTACTACTATGGACCCATAGTCCAAGGTAGACTACTCACTCATCGCTCCGGAGGCAAGCATAGCAATGAAGAAGACCTCCGGTGGCAATTCCCCTCTCCGGCAGGGTGCCGGGAAGAGCTTCTGGACCCTCCCGATCTTCGGGTCGACGGCGGCGGTGGATCGCGATGTGTTCTGGAAAAGTGATCGGGTCCTTAGGTTTTTTCCGTTGGGGGGTCTTTATAGGCGAAGGGGCGATGTCAGAGGTGGCCCCAGGCCTCCTCACACCATGGCGGCGCGGCCAGGGCCTGGGCCGCGCCAGCCAGGTGTGAGCCTGGCCTATGGCCCCTCTCCTACTCCTCTTCGGATCTCTGGAAGCTCCCGGACAAAATAAGACTTCAGGAACTTGTTTCGTCCAATTCCGAGAATATTTCCTGTGTATCACTTCTAAAACACAAAAACAGCAGAAAACAGGGAACTGGCACTGTGGCAACTTGTTAGTAGGTTAGTTCTGGAAAATGCATAAAAGTGCCATGAAGTGTAATGAAACAGTAGGCAAATGGTGTAAAAACAAGCATGGAGCATCAAAAATTATAGATACGTTGGAGACGTATCAAGCATCCCCAAGCTTAACTCCTGCTCGTCCTCGAGTAGGTAAGTGATAACAAAAGAATAATTTTTGAGGTGACATGCACCTACACAATCTTGATCATATATGTAAGCATTTGTGAGCTGGGATCATAAGAACTTAAAACATGGGCATGAAAATATAATCTTGACAATAAGAACTTAGCAACCATGTTGTAAACATGCAAATGAACATAAACAAAAGATCATAAAAATGAAACAATGAAAGTCAAACGTGTGTTCAAATCATAAGGAAAAACATACAAATGGTTTTCAGCTTGTCCTTCAAAGAGAGCAAAACATAAATGCATAGGACACCTTCAAGTTTAAGAGGGTGACTAGATACAAATAATTTGAGAACAAGTGAAACCAACAATATGAATCAATCAATGAAAACTTTGGGACAATGCACATTATACTAAGAATGACAACTATGCTCTCTTAATGGTGCATAAAGATAGAAGGTGGTGACTCAACATAAAAGTAAAAGAAAGGCCCTTCGCAGAGGGAAGCAGTGATTGCAAGTTTTATAACCTTCAAAAATTATGGTACTTACCGGCTTTGAGCTCTCATTGCCCCCATCATAAGCATCTTGAATGATTAAAGTTAATGCGAGAACAATTATGATGCATATGCTTGACAAATCATAAGTTGAAAACCTCGTGTCCCATGAATACGAGTACCCAAACCTCATGCTACTTTACTTAGAGTCCCAAACAAGGCTCTTGTCATTGTAAATATATGCATATTATAGAGAACCGCCAACGGGGTACCTCCGTGCCCGATGATATGGAACAAACCCACATCAAAATGACAGGACAAGCAGACAATGAACACCTCGATATCTCTTTTATTTGCCATTTGTTTAGCTTTTTATTGTGAGATGCGTCGTCGAATGTTCACCATGGGTATGCTGCAAATTTCCACCATGAATTATGCATGGCTTAGATTAGCGGCCCGATGTTTCTCTAACACATATACAAACTCCATGATCCCCACAAGATTCCTAATTCATTTCCCACCGCGGGCATCCATAAACAAAAGATCACGATATCAACTCAAATAAGAACTGCAATGTTGAAAGCTTGCCCATGACTGCATGGCTGGGCTAGTCTCCAACTTACAACTTGCAAGCATAACAACTCAACATAAGAGACCACAATGTCAAATTTTTCAGAACAGGAAAAAGTAAAGTGTGCCTTCTGGTTCATGAGAGCTTTACTGACCGAATTTCGCATAACACTGGTAAGAGTTTAATTTGAAGAGAAAATAAAAGCAAGTCAAATTTACTTGGAATAGCAAATTGCTAGTAGGTATGTATGGTGGACACTTTGAAAAACTTTGGCTTTTAGGAGTTGGATGCACGAGTAGAGCTCATACTCAGTACAAGGCAAGGGCTAGCAAAAGACTGAGAGCGACCAACTAAGAGAGCAATAATGGCCATAATCATGCAAAGCGACATTAAAAGAAGCATAAGATGGCATCAAAAGTCAAAAACTAAATGATCATAGAGGCTATTGGCGACTTTGTAAGAGTCTAACATGTGTGAGCATGCGCCAAGTCAACCCAAATAAAGCATCAAGGAGAAAACCAAAATAATGCTTCCAAATAATTAAAAACAACGCATGATTTTTTCAAAGGCTCATTAAGCAATCTCAGTTATTTGAGACAAGTCATGCTACAGCAAAACTACTAAGCATACCATCAAAAAGACATCAAGCATGACATGAAAAAGCCTAAGTCGCAGTCTACACAAGCTCCTTCTTGTACCACTATATTGCATAAAGCTTTTTCTCTTTTCCAACACCATTTGAAAATTTTATAAACACCTCTTTTGATGAAAACCAATAAAGATCAGAGGCAAAAATACACCTTGATGAAAAAATATGGCAAGGTCTGAACGCAAATCAAGGCGAAAACGAAAACTAAAAGTAGTAGCAGAAAAAGAAGAACACTCGATGAACGATAAGAGTGAAAAACGGAGTGTTCTTTGCAAATAAAAACGAGTACATCTCCTCCAAAGGAAATTTGTTGGGTCCAACCATATATTGCAGCAAACAAAACTAAACTAACTAAAAAAACTAAAACAACTGACGCTCCAAGAAAAACACATAGTGCATGAAGCAATAAAAATATAGTGTTTTGAAAGGTGACCTAATTTTTGCCGATGAAGAAGGGGTGCCTCGGGGGCATCCCCAAGCTTTGACGCTTGTACTTCTTGGATATTTCTTGGGGTGATGCATGGGCATCCCCAAGCTTGAGCTTTTGTCCATTCTTCAACTCATCTCATCATTCTCCAATCCCTACACTTGAAAACTTCCTTCATACAAAACTAAACACAAATCTATTAGCAACATTAGTGTAGGCATAACATATAATCAACCCTTTTTTGCTTCAGGTTTCAACCCAAAACCACCACATATATAGCAAATACTACTGTAGCAACTTCTCCAAAAATTCCGTGATCAAAAGAACTCAAAAGAAAGCGATAAAGCGGCAAACACAAATATTGGCAGAAATCTGTCAAAACAGAACAGCTAACAAATGTCGAATTTTTGAGGGGTTTTCTGTTGCTCAAATCAAAAAGTGTTCAACTAACGAAAGTTTGGATATAACCTGGGGCATATGCACAAGAAATCGCAGGTCCAAAAGATATACGGAGAATTTATACGAATTTTTACGGTGCAGCACCGAAAATAGTTTCAGGACAGCAATATCCCCAAATCTTTACCTCACTCGAATTAGAGGCTTCTCTTGGCACAAAAGCAAAATAAACAAGATAAGGAGCGGTCATTACAGTAGTAATGACTTCCAAGACTCAAATAAAAGAAAAAGTACTGAAAATAAACATTGGGTTATCTCCCAAGAGTGCTTTTCTTTAAAGCCTTTGAGCTAGGCGCAGAAAATTGCGAATCAAGTATTTTCAGAAGAAGCATTAAGATCAACTGCAGAGGTCTTGTCAATAAGGCATTGTATTTCATCCACATAAGTTTTAGAAGACCCTTTGTGATCACACTTTGGTTCACTCAAATCACTAAAAAGATTTTGGGGACAGATCCAGTCAAAATTATTTTCGAAAGCTTCACACAATCCCAAGAGCTTGCTAGGTATAGGTATTTCGGCCAATTCATCGTTTGTACTAATAACCTTTATAGGTGAACCGAGTTTATTAAAACGTTTAAGAACTTTTCTAGCTTCAATAACGACATCTTTAAATTCTAGGCGCAAAGCTTCCAAAATAAAAGCTTTCTTTTCAGGATCTTCAATTTCATGAAGCTTAAGGAACATGTATTGCGTAAAAGGATTAAGACTAGCAAACCTAGTTTCCAACATGTGAATTAAATAAGCAGAAGCAACTTCAATACTAGGAGCTAGCTGAACCAAAGATTTTTCCTCAACTTCCTTATGCATACTAATGTGATTAAAGAACTCCTCAATGTTACTTTTCCCAATAATTGAACCACTACCTACTGAGAGGTCCTCCATAACGTACTTAGGGAACAACATGATGAACTAAAAGTAAAGAAATAACAACTACCAAGGATTCTATTTTTTTGGGGTTTTTGATATAAAACGATGCAGGTAAAATAAATAAAGTAAAGCAAAACAATAACAACGTAAAGGATGTGTGTGTGAAAACTCCCCTCGCAGAAGTCTTCCACTCTTCCCCGGCAATGGCGCCAGAAAAGACCTTGATGCTACCGAGTTGATGAAGTAAACAACCGACCCGTTGGGAACCCCAAGAGGAAGGTGTGATGAATATAGCAGCAAGATTTTCCCTCAATTAAGAAACCAAGGTTTGTCGATCAGGAGAAGAGCAGACAATGCGACTGAAGGTGATGCTTGCTAGTTTGCGACAGCTTCGGACAATTTATATATGGCGCCTCGTCCAAGCTTTGCTTGCTAGCTGCAACGCGGAACCTGCACACACACAACCAAGTACTTTCTTCCCAACTTGCGATGAGGTTGTCAATCTCACCGGTTTGCTTGAAACAAAGGTTATGAGCGTATCGAGTGGAAAACAGTAGAAGTATGCGAGTAAAGTAAACAGTGCGAGTAAAGTAAACAGGTGATAGCAATATGATGGAAATAGTACCGGGGTCCACAGTTCACTAGTGGTGTCTCTCCATAAGATAAATAACACATGCTGGGTAAACAAATTACAGTTGGGCAATTGATAGAATAAAGATAAACGTGATATGTCAAGAAGATCACTATGAGATTTACTCTGGGCATTACAACAAAATACATAGACCGCCATCCAACTGCATCTATGACTAATAATCCACTTGTGGCAAATCAATCCGAGAACTCCACAAGTATTAAGTTGCGAACAACAGATAATTGCATTAAGCAAAGTGTGTAATGTAAACAAAGCATATGCCCTTGAGCATATGGATGTTGTTTTCTCCCTAGTAGCAACAGCACATCTACAACCTTAGAGGTTTCTGTCACTCCCCCAGGTTAAATAGAGGCATGAACCCACTATCGAGCATAAATACCCCCTCTTGGAGTCACTAGCAACTACTCGGCCAAGATAGCTACTAACAACGGAGAGCATGCAAGATCATAAACAACATAGAGATAACATAAGATATATTTCAGTATAGCAACTCAATCATAACACCAATATTCATCGGATCCCAACAAACCAAACATGTAGAATTACATAACGGTGATCTCAATCATGTAGGGCAGCTCATGAGATCTAAACATGAAGCACATGGTGGAGAAGACAACCATCTAGCTACTGCTATGGACCCATAGTCCAAGGTAGACTACTCACTCATCGCTCCGGAGGCAAGCATGGTAATGAAGAAGACCTCCGGTGGCGATTCCCCTCTCCGACAGGGTGCCGGGAAGAGCTACTGGACCCTCCCGATCTTCGGGTCGACGGCGGCGGCGGATCGCGATGTGTTCTGGAAAAGTGATCGGGTCCTTAGGTTTTTTCCGTCGGGGGGTCTTTATAGGCGAAGGGGCGATGTCAGAGGTGGCCCCAGGCCTCCTCACACCATGGCGGCACGGCCAGGGCCTGGGCCGCACCAGCCAGGTGTGAGCCTGGCCTGTGGCCCCTCTCCTACTCCTCTTCGGATCTCTGGAAGCTCCCGGACAAAATAAGACTTCAGGAACTTGTTTCATCCAATTCCGAGAATATGTCCTGTGTATCACTTCTGAAACACAAAAATAGCAGAAAATAGAGAACTGGCACTGTGGCAACTTCTTAGTAGGTTAGTTCCAGAAAATGCATAAAAGTGCCACGAAGTGTAAAGAAACAGTAGGCAAATGGTGTAAAAATAAGCATGGAGCATCAAAAATTATAGATACGTTGGAGACGTATCAAGCATCCCCAAGCTTAACTCCTGCTCGTCCTCGAGTAGGTAAGTGATAACAAAAGAATAATTTTTGAGGTGACATGCACCTACACAATCTTGATCATATATGTAAGCATTTGTGAGCTGGGATCATAAGAACTTAAAACATGGGCATGAAAATATAATCTTGACAATAAGAACTTAGCAACCATGTTGTAAACATGCAAATGAACACAAACAAAAGATCATGAAAATGAAACAATGAAAGTCAAACGTGTGTTCAAATCATAAGGAAAAACATACAAATGGTTTTCAGCTTGTCCTTCAAAGAGAGCAAAACATAAATGCATAGGACACCTTCAAGTTTAAGAGGGCGACTAGATACAAATAATTTGAGAACAAGTGAAACCAACAATATGAATCAATCAATGAAAACTTTGGGACAATGCACATTATACTAAGAATGACAACTATGCTTATGGAGTTTTGGAGGTTGAGTCAGAGGAAAGTTGGACTTGGTTTCTGCAGAATTTGCGCGACCTTATAGGTCATCCACCAGGACTTACTATCCACACAGACGCTTGCAAAGGTTTGGAGAGTGCAGTAGAAGCAGTATTCCCTAGAGTGGAGCATAGGGAATGTATGCGACACTTGGTACATAATTTTACAAAGAAATTCAAGGGTAAAGTTTATACTGACAACCTATGGCCAGCTGCATACACATGCAGCATTAGGAAGCACTTGTTTCATTTGGAAGTGTTGTAGAAACAAAAAACTGGGGTGAAGGAGTACTTGGATGAACATCATGGTAGGGTGTGGTCAAGAAGCCAATTCAATGAAATTTGCAAGGTAGACTATGTAACAAGTAACCTTGCGGAGAGTTTCAATGCAAAGGTCAAGTCATTGAAAGGGCTTATGCTGTGGCAAATATTTGATAAGGTTAGGCAGATGAGCATGATAAAGATCGATCTGCGTCAAAGAATTGCAGCCACAAAATATGTTGGCCATCTCATGCTCCCATCTTTGATTAAGTCTTTGCATGCCAGGGCAAAACAATTGAAGATGAAATGCATCAGAAAAGGTATAGAGGCTGAGGTAACCTACACTGATAGTAAAAACAGGCAGTGGAGGTATCTAGTGAGTTTGGTTGATAGGACATGCCAATGTAGGCGATGGCAGATCCGTGGGATACCCTGCATACACGCATTGTTTTTCATGAGTGTTATAGCGGGTGCAGAAGGTGAAGTTGATCAGTATGTGTCAGAGTATTTCTCTGTTGCCAAATTTAGGGCTGCATATGCTATGAATGTTCCTACCTTGTTGGGAAAAGACCAATGGATGAAAGTCGATTCAGGCTTCAAACTGTACTCTCCAGTTTTGACTAGACCAGCAGGTAGGCCGAGGAAGAATAGGATCAGAGCTAGTGCAGAGGGTGGTCCACCGATTCGACGACGTAAGTGCAAACGTTGTGGAATCCCTGGACACATTGCTAGGCTTTGTAAAAATCCAGTTGACCCAGCTTTTGGAATGGAAGATCAGGCGGGAGCAGCAAATGCAGAGGAGAATGAAGCAGCAATTCAACATGAGGAGATTGAAGCAATGGATCATGAGGAGATTGAAGCAATGGATCATGAGCTGATTGAACCGATGGATCCAGAGCAGATTGAACCGATGGATCGAGAGCTGCTTGAACCGATGGATCAAGAGCTGCTTGAACTGATGGATCGAGAGCAGAGGGAACAGATGGATCCAGAGCTGCTTGAACCGATGGATCGAGAGCAGCGGGAACAGATGGATCGAGAGGCCTTTGAAGCAATGGATCGAGAGCTGTCTGAAGCATTTGAAGAAAATGCATTAGAAGAAAGAGCACAAGCTTCGTATGATATGGTTGTCTCGGTCTTGGCACAACCCGAAGAGAAGAAGAACAAGAACAAGAAAGATGGAAAAGGAAGGTAGACACCGGTAATATCCCTGGTAGGGTTACCCGGAGTAAGGTGGTGGACCCAGCGAGTCACACCAGGAGCAAGAGAAAGATTGTATTTTGAACAATTAATTTGAATTTGTATGAACAATTTGTATTGGGGATCCCTTTGTATTGAATTCGAACTAGTGTGACATTCCCAAGTTTGTATGTTGAATAATCACAATAATGTATGTGTTATTTGCTTGAATAAGTTCCTAGTCCATGAGCTACTAGCTATAGTTCATCACTTGAGGTTTCCTCACTTTTCCCCCTCTTAGTGACTAAACTCAAAAAATATAGTTTTGGATTTATTTTAATTCATAATAATTCAAAACATGGTGGAACCTTCCCATGGAGTCTTGTTATGTTACCTACAACCTAGAGAAATAATAATGGAAAAGGAAATATAGATATATGAAGTTTCCCTTTCCCAAAACCACTTCCTAGTCCATGAGCTACTAGCTATGAAGATGCAGGGCTTTCTACTCAACACACCTCCCAAATGCCCACAATGCTTACAAACTTTGTCCAAATGAGTCCAAATTCGTCACACTTGTGTATCTTTGAATTGCAAACAATATCACATCGGTCAAAATGAACTATATTGTTCAAATAACACAATCTAACAATTTTTATGCCAAAAGCTTCAATTTCCCTTACTCCCTTTATTATTTGGGTGCCCCTGTTTTACTTAGTTTTACTCAGTTTCCCCCTCCGGGTCCACTTGTTTTATTCGGTCCTACTCAGTTTTGCCCTTCCGATAAACATTTTCTCACTTTTCCCCCTCTTAGTTCTACTCAGTTTTCCTCCCTTGTACTCACTGGCTGATCTCTGATTGGTCGAGATGTATGTCACACGAATCTTGGTTGGTTGATAGCTCAACGCACGCTTGCACCATTGGATCATTTATGATCGGACGGCCTGTCAACCCTGGCGGTCGCGGCAGTGCGGATCTGCGGAGCACATACCTACCTACCCCGGCAGTCGCATATTCCAGTCGCATCTTCCTCTCTTACTCTGGTGGTCGCGTTGGCGCGGATCTGCAGCGTGCGTGCGTGCGGCGGCGCGGATCTAACCGTGCGTGCGGCGGCGCGGATCTAACCGTGCGGCGGCGTGGATCTAAGAGTGCCGGCGCGGATCTAACTGTGCGTGCGGCAGCGTGGATCTAAGAGTGCCGGTGAGGATCTAACCCTCAGAAATAGTTGAAATGTCTCTCTCTGTCTCACTTTCGTTTATCTTCTCAGATCTGTTGATGATGAAGAACACCAAGACGGTGGCCGTGCCGACAGTGCTCACCGATGCCAAGACGATTGAAGCCATCGCCTACAGCATCGCTGCGACGGTGCAGATCTAGCCTTCAATGTCGGAGCCTGCCGATGTCTCACTTCCGTTACCCTCCTCAGATCTGTTGCTGATGGACACATGGGCGGCGGCCGTGTCGACAGTGCTCATCGATCGTCTTGAAGCCATCGCCTACAACATCGCTGGGACCTACAACATCGCTGCGACGGCGCAGATCTAGCCTTCAATGTTGGAACCTGCCAATGTCTCACTTCCGTTACCCTCCTCAGATCTGTTGCTGATGGACACCAAGACGGCGGCCGTGTCGATAGTGCTCATCGATCGTCTTGAAGCCATCGCCTATAACATCGCTGCGACCTACAACATCGCTGCGACGACGCAGATCCAGCCCTCCTCCATGTCCGAGTTTGTGGATGGCGCAGATCCAGCCCCCTCAGCCGCCCGTCGTCCAGGCCCTTCTAGCCCATCGGTGCGCGGCCGTGTTCGACGCTGCAAATTGGGATAAATTATGATAAATTTGTATTTTTCAATTTCAATTTGGGATAAAATTATTTGAACTACTACCTCCGTCTCAAAAAAAGCTTCTCCACTTTCTCGATGTGTCCCTGTACATCCGAATGTATGATTTGAATTCTATCCCAACTTGATTGGGAAGATTGATATGTATTTGATCCGAGAGGCTGGTACATGCTTTCACTTTTGGGATCCCTTCACTTTTATAAGATGTTCATGCATGAAAATTATCGCACGCATTACTTAGCACAACTAGGAAATTGTACGACAAAATACAGTGGTTAGAGCCACACCAAAATATAGTGGTTAGAGCCATCTACTGAATAACAATTCTATACTATCTAAATCATCTACCACAACCACATAACTGCTAGGACAGGGATGACACCTAATAAAACTGCCCAGATGAATCTACTTTTCGCCTCTCCCATCACTTGAAGTTCATGTTCTAGATTTTCTACCACTTGATCAAATACGGCAAAATCTGTCTCAAGTATCAACTTCTCCTTGCGAATAAGCTCTGAATTCTTCTTTTCTTCCTCCATAGTATGCTTCAGCTCGAATATCATCAGGTTTTTACGGGCCAATTCATCACCTAAATTGGCCACCTTCTCCTCCAAATCCATCCTCTGGCTACACCACTGGGTTGATTCATCTTGGTATGCAATGTACCATGGATCATCAGCTTGCCTGGCGAACTGTAACAATAATGGAAAAAAGAATAACTGAAATCACTCCAACAGGCCATGGCGGCACTTCAAATTCAACGGTAGTACAGAGAGCAGAAGCTAGATACCTGCACTTCCGACGAGGTAGGAGAAGTAGAACATGGCCACGATATGATCGAATCCCCACCCTCGACGGTGTACCCACTACGACCAGACATTGAGGACTATTTTGCACCTGCAAACTCCAATAAATTACGGGAACCGAATCGATTAGGGGGCGGGAGAGGCGGAAGCGAAGGTCGTCGTGGGCGGCGGATCTGCTTGCGGCGGAGCAAATCCCGGTCGTCGTGGGCGGCGGATCTGCTTGCGGCGGACTTCCCTGCGGTGGGTACAATACGTGCGGACTAAACAAGTGCTGGAGCCATGGTTGACGTGCAGCGCCACAGTCCGTCCGACGCCACCGGGGAACAGAGCTGGCGGCGCGACGAGGTGCCGGCGATGGCTGCTCCGTCCCAGGGTGGGGAACGAGCTGCCAGCGGTTCTCCGATGACTAATGAGATGCACAGCACTAGGTTCCAGCCTTGTTTAGCATAAGATTCACTTTAGATTAAGCTGCGAAAATAGTCACCTGCGAGGTCTAGCTTAAGAAAAATTAATTAGCGAACTTGTTGCTTCCCTCTAACTAAAAGCAGGGATATATGCCTTTTCACTAAGGGCGACCCCAGCGGTCATTGGCTGAGGCGGCCCCACAGAGCGGCTCTATATGATTTTCTCTAAATAAATAGACGACCCCAGTGGTCATTGGCTGCGGAGGCCCTACAGAGCGGCAATATATGATTTTCTCTAAATAAATTGACGACCTCACTGGTCATTGGCTGCGGCAGCCCCACAGAGCGGCAATATATGTCTTTTCCTGAAAATTACACGACCCCACTGGTCATTGGCTGCAGCAGCCCTATAGAGCGGCCCCATTTGTCATTGGCAGCACCGCATATACAATCAGGAAATAAAACGGCCCACGCGTCGGCGATAGAAGGATGGCTGCTCCGACGTGTCTCCTGACCCTACCCGTCAGCACCATTCAAAAGCATCGGTCAATTCACAACCACCGCGGCTCCCTAGCCGTCACCGGTAACGGTCAAGGCCTCTGACCAGACCGCAACCCTCCCGTCCGAGCATCTGCGAGGGGTTTCAAACTAGAGCGAGGGGAAAACTGAGGAAAAACTAAGCGGCTGGGGGAAACTGAGTACAACTAACGACCCGAGGGCACGAAAATAGAAATCCCTTGAATCAACCCTTTTTTGCTTCAGGTTTCAACTCAAAACCACCACATATAAAGTATATACTACTGTAGCAACTTCCCCAAAAGTTTCGTGATCAAAAGAACTCAAAAAGAAAGCGATCGAGCGGCAAACAAAAATATTGGCAGAAATCTGTTAAAACATAACAACTGACAAAGGTTGAATTTTTAGAGGGTTTTATGTTGCTCAAATCAAAAAAGTGTCAAACTAATGAAAGTTTGGATATAACCTGGGGCATATGCACAAGAAATCGCAGGTCCAAAAGGTACACTGAGAATTTTCACGAATTTTTACGGTGCAGCACCGAAATCTGTTTCAGGACAGCAACATCCCCAAATCTTACCTCACTCAAATTAGAGGCTTCTCTTGGCACAAAAACGAAATAAAAATGATAAGGAGAGGTCATTACAGTAGTAATAACTTCCAAGACTCAAATAAAAGAAAAAGAACTAAAATTAAAACAATGGGTTATCTCCCAAGAGTGCTTTTCTTTAACGCCTTTGAGCTAGGCACAGAAAGTGTGAATCAAGTAATATCAAGTGATGAAGCATCAAGCTCATAATTTGCTATAAGAATAGAGTCAAAAAGTAATTTCTTCCTCTTTCTAGGGAAGTGTTCCATACCTTTCTTGAGTGGGAATTGATATTTGATAGTGCCTTCCCTCATATCAATGATGGCACCTATAGTTCGAAGAAAAGGTCTTCCCAAAATAATAGGACATGAAGCATTGAATTCAGCATCCATAACAAGAAAATCAACGGGAACAAGGTTATTGTTAACCATAATAAAAACATCATTAATCCTTCCCAAAGGTTTCTTCTTAGCAACATCAGCAATAGGAACATCATAATAACACTTTTTAGGCGGTGGTAAATCAAGCATATCATAAATTTTTCTAGGCATGATAGAAATACTAGCACCTAGATCACATAAAGCATGGCAATCAAAACTATTAACATGCATATCAATGATGGGTTCCCAACCATCTTCTAACTTCTTGGGAATAGAAGCTTTTTGCTTTAACTTTTCATCCCTAATTTTCATGAGAGAATTGGTAATATGCTTAGTAAAAGCAACATTTAGAGAACTAGCATTGGGACTCAAAGCAAGATTTTGCAAGAACAAAATAACTTCAGATATATTGCAGCCATCAACATCAAAATCATTAAAGGAAATAGAGCTACCATCTCCTACACTCCAAAAAAATTTAGCACTCTTTTGAGATTTTTTTATAGCAGTTTTAGGCTTTTTAACACTAGGAGTAGGAGTTTTCTCTACACCAATCAAAGTAAGAGGATTGCTAGAATTTGGAACAACATCATTAGAGGTAGTAATGGTACATATCTTCATCTTCCTAGCCATCTCATCTTCTCTTTCCCACCTGGCATGCAATTCTGCTAACATCCTAACATTTTCATCAATTCTAACTTGGATAGCATTAGCAGTGGCAAAAGGATCAGGCTTAGCAGACATTCTGTTAATCAGTGAAGATTGCACATTAGACAAAGATGAAATATCGGTTTCAGCTTTGGAAACCTTAACTTGCAACTCAGGAATAGCCTTGTTTAAATTTTCAAGTTGATGACTAATAGTCCTCAACAGAGCTGATTGCTCCTCCATGGTCTTGGTGAAAGCCTTGTTCTGCTCATATTGCACCTACATAAAATTCTTGGTAGCCTTTTCAAGTTTCAAAATTCTTTCTTCACTAGGCATTTTAGGTCTACCAAGGTAGCTATTATCACCATTAGAAAGAAACGGCCTATAATTATTACTAGCAAAATTGTTCCTATAAGCATTGTTGTTAAAATTATTATTTCTAATGAAGTTTACATCAACATGCTCTTCTTGAGCAACCAAAGAGGCCAAAGGAACATTATTAGGATCAACCTGAGTTCTATCATTAGAAAGCATAAGCATTATAGCATCAATCTTATCACTCAAGGAAGAGGTTTCCTCAATAGAATTTACCTTCTTACCTTGTGGAGCTCTCTCGGTGTGCCATTCAGAATAATATACTATCATATTGTCGAGAAGCTTTGTTGCAGCGCCCAAGGTAAGGGACATAAAAGTGCCTCCGGCAGCTGAATCCAATAGGTTCCTTGAAGAAAAATTCAGTCCTGCATAAAAAGTTTAGACAATCATCCAAGTAGTCAGTCCATGAGTGGGGCAATTCTTTATCATAGATTTCATTCTTTCCCAAGCCTGAGCAACATGTTCATTATCAAACTGGCTAAACTTCATAATATTGCTATGCAAAGCTATAATCTTAGCAGGAGGATAGTATCTTCCAATAAAAGCATCCTTACACTTAGCCCATGAATCAATACTATTTTTAGGCAAAGATAGCAACCAATCCTTAGCTTTTCCTCTCAAAGAAAAAGGAAACATCTTAAGCTTAATAATATCACTCTCTACATCCTTATATTTCTGCATCTCACATAGCTCAACAAAATTGTTGAGATGAGCTGCAGCATCATCAGTACTAGCACCAGAAAATTGCTCTTTCATAACAAGGTTCAATAAAGCAGGCTTAATCTCATAAAAATTTGCAGCAGGAGCAGGTGGCACAATAGGAGTGCAGATAAAATCACTATTATTAGTGCTAGTAAAATCACACAACTTGGTGTTCTCAGGAGTAGCCATTCTAGCAAAACTAAAAGCAGACAAGTAAAAACAACTATAAGGAAACTAACTTTTTTTGTGTTTTTGATAAAACGAAACAAGTAAAAATAAAGTAAAGCAAAACTTAAAACAAAGTAAAGGATGTGCGTGTGAAACTCCCCTTGCAGAAGTCTTCTTTTTCCTCCCCGACAACGGCGCCAGAAAAATCTTTGCTGTGGTGGTGTGTGATGGTGTAAATCACCGTCCAGTTGGGAACCCCAAGAGGAAGGTTTGATGAGTACAGCAGCGAATTTTCCGTCAGTAAGAAACCAAGGTTTGTCAGTCTAGGAAAAAGCCAAAATCCAGAAGGTGATGCTTGCTAGCTTCGTGACACTCCAACAAGGGCGCCGTTTACGACACTTGTTGACATGCCTTCAACTAGTAGCAACGCGGAACCTGCACACAACACAACCAAGTACTTTGCTCCCAACTTACGATGAGGTTGTCAATCTCACCGATTTGCTGTAAACAAAGGAATGAGTGTATCGAGTGGAAAGCAATAGTAGTATGCGAGAAAGTAAACATCGCGAGTAAAGTAAACATGTGATAGCAATATAAAGGGAATTGGACCGAGGTCCACAGTTCACTAGTGGTGTCTCTCCATAAGATAAATAACACATGCTGGGTAAACAAATGATAGTTGGGCAATTGATAGAATAAAGATAACGTGATATGTCAAGAGGATCACTATGAGATTTACTCTAGGCATTACAACAAAATACATAGACCGCTATCCAACTGCATCTATGACTAATAATCCACTCGCGGGGAATCAATCCGAGAACCCCTTGAGTATTAAGTTGCGAACAACAGATAACTGCATTAAGCAAAGTGTGTAATGTAAACAAAGCATATGTCCTTGGACATAAGAATGTTGTTTTCTCCCTAGTGGCAATAGTACATCTACAACCTTAGAGGTTTCTGTCACTCCCCCAGATTAAATAGAGGAATGAACCAACTATCGAGCATAAATACCCCTCTTGGAGTCACTAGTATCTACTCGGCCAAGATAGCTACTAACAACGGAGATCATGCAAGATCATAAACAACATAGAGATAACATAAGATAATATTCAGCGCATCAACTCAATCATAACACCAATATTCATCGGATCCCAACAAACACAACATGTAGAATAACATAAAGGTAGTCTCGGTCATGTAAAGCAACTCACGAGATCTAAACATGAAGCGCATGGTGGAGAAGACAACGAACTAGCTACTGCTATGGACCCATAGTCCAAGGTAGACTACTCACTCATCGCGCCGGAGGCAAGCATGGCGATGAAGAAGACCTCCGGTGGCGATTCCCCTCTCCGGCAGGGTGCCGGGAAGAGCTTCTAGACCCTCCCAATCTCGGGTCGACGATGGCGGCGGATCGCGATGTGTTTCTGGAAAAGTGATCGGGTGTTTGGGTTTTTCCCGTCGAGGGGTCTTTATAGGCGAAGGGGCATCGTCAGAAGTGGACCAGGCTGGTCACACACATAGGGGGCGCGGCCAGGGCCTGGGCTGCGCCGCCCTATTGTGTGGCCGGCATGTGGCCCCACTCCGTCTCCTCTTCGGTTCTCTGGAAGCTTCGGTAAATTTCTGGATGTTTGGCTTTTGTTTCGTCCAATTCTGAGAATATTTCCTGTGTAACTTTTCTGAAACACAAAAACAGCAGAAAACAGGGAACTGGCACTGTGGCATCTTGTTAATAGGTTAGTTCCAGAAAATGCATAAAAACACCATGAAGTGTAACAAAACACTAAGCAAATGGTTTGAAAACAAGCATGGAGCATCAAAAATTATAGATACGTTTGATACATATCAGCGGTGTATTTGATGACATGGCACTGTGTTGACCTCACCTGTTAGCCTCTTACCATCTACATGTGCTATTTTCGAATAATAAAAACAATAGGGGCTAAATTGGAAAAGGTAGAAGATATGTTCTCAGAGAGAAAGTTGATATTCCGCTCTGGTGAGCATCCCGTTGTCATGCCGCCGTGGGTCCACCAAACATCCCCCACTGGCGAGCATCTCCGTGGTTCCAGTGAGCATACTTCACCGGCAAGCATCTTCGCAGCCGGAAGGCTCGACCTGACATTGGTTCATGCTCACCGAGCTCTCGCTCGTGCTCAGCCGCATCAAGGATGAGCTCCTAGGCTCGAGGGAGCCATGGTGTTCTTGTCATCGGTGGAGCATCAAGGACGAACTCATGCTCGGCTACTCTGTGTTTTGCCTCTAAGTTCGACAAGGAGCTTTACGAGATCACTGACGATCTGCTGCGCGACGTCGATAACACCGGCGACATGGCTGTAGCGCAAGGGCACGGTTGAGATGCCCAGCGAAGCACGCCTTACAGTCCTCCAGCGCCGCGTGCTCGAGTGAAGAGAGGTCGCTGCAACGTGTTTGGAATTGAGCGCACTCGGAGATAGTTCACCATGGAGTCGTACAGCCACATCCCTAGAGCACGTCAACAGGGACAAGCTCGACAACAAGGATATGCTACCAACGGTGCCAAAGTCCCATCGCATCGGTGAGGTTCTCGCCTAAGCCCGCCTGGTAGGGCGCTCCGCACTCGAGGCCATCAACCTCTTCAAGGAGATGCTCGACGGAGCTGTTGATGTGGACAGGATCATCCTCGTCGTCGCCCTTCATGCGTGTGCGGGCTACGGGGCTTCCTCGACCTGCACTCAGTGAGGAAGGCCGACCGGACCTACCGCGGGGAGGGGCGGTACCAGTGAAAGAGCATTTCCTGAGTAAATGATATTTTGGTGTTTATTGTTAACAGTCTAGTTATTAACCTTGTGTTTTAAGTGTGAAGGTTTTATTGGTTAATGCTTGATGTTTGTCGGCCCATCAAAAGTGAAAAGATCGACACAACAATGACATTTGTTGAACTACTTTGGACACTGAAGGGTCACTCTTTGGGTCACTTAGAAGACCAAGTTAAGGTGATCTCATATCTTTATTTCATACTCTTTGTTGACATCCTTGGCGGTCTTCCATCTTACGGTTCATTCCTTTGTAGACACTCTTGGGTCAAGCAGAGCTCTCAAGGTTGGTAAGACTTCTTTCGTCGCAAGTCTTCCTCAACGGTAAGCTTGTGGTTCATCCTCAGCGTATTCCTACGTTTTGGCATCACTTGCCTATTATAAGGGTATAATATCTTATCCTCCTAAGGTTCCGTCTTGACAACGTCGTCTCTTGTAGGCAGTCTCTCTAGATTTACTATCCCTCTTAACAAGAGCGAACAACATGAGTAGTCGTCATGGGGGCCAATCCATGTCGCTCCCAATCATTACCTTGTATTTGGTTTGGTGCATCTCGCATTCTAACTCTTGGTGAACCTCACTAGCTTTGACAAAACTTCCATGGAAATCAAATCAATGTTTCAAATTCCATTATTGAATTTTAGAAAATAAATCTATCATTCCTTAGCTAGAGGTTTGCGTAAACTCTCATATGGCATCTTAAGTTGCAAATCCTTCGGTTTGCTTTGTCATGTTCTATGCTTCTTCTTGAAACTGGACATCTTTTATGGAGTCAGTAATGTTGTTGTCTTCATGGATACTTGTAAAAAACACTTCTTTGGGATTGGGATAAAGATGAGAATAGATAGAAGGGATCTAAAGGAAATTCCTACCCAAACACAACAGATCAAGGCAATTCATCTTACAGACAACATCTAACAAACATTCATCACCTCAAGAAAATTAAAGTAAATACTAACAATTTAGTATGGTCATACCCCAATTTGGTATGATCATTAGATTATTACGGTATCATTGGTTCTATAAACTAGAATTGTTGGTTGTCTTTTCTATTACTGCCTTCATCGTCCCATGTTCTCATTTCCACTTCCTTAATGTATCGTTGGATGTTGTGCAATCTTCATATCAGCATTTATCCAAATTCTTCATTGTCCTTCCACGTAGTGCATCATGTTGAGTCAAGGACTAACATAGGGAGTATCAGTCTCACACTTCTGGCACATTGTCATCTTCTGTCCTTTTCTTGACAGTTTCAAGAGTTGGGTCATCTAAAGCAAAATGAAACATTTGAAGATGAAGTAGGAAAGAATACAAGAGTTCATATTGCAACCATTTTTTCATATAGAAGCAGGATGAGATAGACTTTTTTATACTAGGGTCTTCCTATTTCTAATCCAAACCTAGGGTCTCGATCCTACAGGCAACACTATGCTCTGATACCATTCTGTAGCACCCTACCTTTTGAAAAAAGCAGAACTCCTATGTTAAGTGTTATTCCCTGGATCATCTGCTAGCACCACAGTGCAAAATATAGTAATCATTGCAATAGTATCAAATATTACAACACAGATCCAGTTAAAAATCTCAAACCTTACAGAATCATAGCGGAAAACAAAGTAGCAATGAGCCTCCATCTTCATCATGTGCCACAGGCAGACATGTTGGAAGGTAGACTCGAGATCCTACTAATCGCTCCTCATCCGAATAACTTGCACATTTGAATATGCATCCCCAACGAAAGGGGTTAGTACAACAACGTACTGGCAAATGACACTTATTTGGTGGCTACTGTGAAAAGACTATACTACGTGATATTTGGTTGGTGGATCTTTTGGGCTAATTTGCATAAAGCCAGTTTTATCCTACATTTTCCCAATTCAAAACATTTTAAAACATTTAGATTTTTAAAAAGGTCAAGAAAACCCCTAGGTCACTATCTTACCATGGTTTTCAGTGCGAGGTATGTAGCCTCGGGTAGTCACTCAACAAAACCAGGATAATCCCTCAAGTCACTACCATACCATGGTTTTCACTGCTAGGTATGTAGCCCCGAGGCATTCCCTATCCTGAGATTGTTTCTAAACAAACTTTTAATCATTCTGAAAAGGTGATGAGATTCTTCCGTACAATCCATGTCTAGAGACTCAAATTTTCCATAACCGGGGACATGGCTAATCGATTAGTTTTACTCCCTGCAGGGGTTGTGCACTTTCACCTTAAGACCCACTCTACCCAGAGAGAAGAATGAGATGAGACCTTTCAGAAGGAGTGATCAACCATACTAGCAAGACTTGTTCCCAAAATACCACCGATGTCAAGCAAACAAGCTGAACCCTCACATTTTACAAAATCAAGACACAACCCACAATGTCATAAGGTGCACTGGAAGTACACTATACACGGAAGACATAGTAATCTCTTTGTTCCTGGGTGGCAATCCACAAGTGAACTAACTCAGGTCACTACGACATACCATGGTTTTCACTGCCATGATAGGTAGCCCGAAGCAGCCACTCAACACACCCAAAGCCAAACCAATCCACCTAGGTATTTCATGAAAGTTGTAGTTTAATATTTTTAGAACAATTCATCAACAAAGCATGACATCATTTTCCAAAGAAATTTGCAATTCTAGCAAGTGGGGTTTAAAGGGTGGCTACACACTACTAGAATCTAAGCATTTTATAAACTTCTTTGAAAATCAACCTATCATGCATACTACTCCAAAAACACTAATGCAATAGTAAAATAGGTAGAAGAATGTGTGTCACTGATACGTCTCCAACGTATCCATAATTTTTGATGCTCCATGCTTGTTTTTACACCATTTGCTTAGTGTTTCTTTACACTTCATGGCATTTTTATGCATTTTCCGGAACTAACCTATTAACGAGATGCCACAGTGCCACTTCCCTATTTTCTGTTGTTTTTGTGTTTCAGAAAAGTTACACAAGAAATATTCTCGGAATTGGACGAAACAAAAGCCAGACATCCAGATATTTACCAAAGCTTCTAGAGAACCGAAGAGGAGACGGAAAGGAGCCACAGGGCGGCCACACCACCAGGGGGCGCGGCCTGCCCCTGGCCCACGCCGGCCTATGGTGTGGCCCCCCTGGTCCACTTCTGACGCTGCCCCTTCACCTATAAAGACCCCCCGACGGGAAAAACCTAAACACCCGATCACTTTTCCAGAAACATATCGCGATCCGCCGCCGTCATCGACCCGAGATCGGGAGGCTCCAGAAGCTCTTCCCGGCACCCTACCAGAGAGGGGAATCGCCACCGGAGGTCTTCTTCATCACAATGCTTGCCTACGACGCGATGAGTGAGTAGTCGACCTTGGACTATGGGTCCATAGCAGTAGCTAGATGGTTGTCTTCTCCACCATGTGCTTCATGTTTAGATCTTGTGAGCTGCCTTACATGATCGAGATCACCGTTATGTAATTCTACATGTTGTGTTTGTTGGGATCTGATGAATATTGGTGTTATGATTGAGTTGATGTGCTGAATATTATCTTATGTTATCTCTATGTTGTTTATGATCTTGCATGCTCTCCGTTGTTAGTAGCTATCTTGGCCAAGTAGTTGCTAGTGACTCCAAGAGGGGGTATTTATGCTCGATAGTGGGTTCATGCCTCTATTTAATCTGGGGGAGTGACAGAAACCTCTAAGGTTGTAGATGTGATGTTGCTACTAGGGGGAAAACAACATTCATATGCTCGAGGGCATATGCTTTGTTTACATTACACACTTTGCTTAATGCAGTTATCTGTTGTTCGTAACTTAATACTTGTGGAGTTCTCGGATTGATTTGCCACAAGTGGATTATTAGTCATAGATGCAGTTGGATGGCGGTCTATGTATCTTGTTGTAATGCCCAGAGTAAATCTCATAGTGATCCTCTTGACATATCATGTTGTCTTTATTCTATCAATTGCTCAACTGTAATTTGTTTACCCAGCATGTGTTATTTTATCTTATGGAGAGACACCACTAGTGAACTGTGGACCCCGGTCCTATTTCCATTATATTGCTTTCACCTGTTTACTTTACTCGCATTATTTACTTTACTCGCATACTACTATTGCTTTCCTATACGCTCATTCCTTTGTTTCAAGCAAACCGGTGAGATTGACAACCTCATCGTAAGTTGGGAGCAAAGTATTTGGTTATGTTGTGTGCAGGTTCCGCGTTGCAGCTGGCAAAGCAAAGCTTGGACGAGGCGCCTTATAAATTGTCCGGAGTTGTTGCAAAGCTAGTCAGCATCACCTTTTGGAGTTTGGCTTTTTCCTGGATACGATTAAACCTTGGTTTCTTACTGAGAGAAAATTTGCTACTGTACTCATCATACCTTCCTCTTGGGGTTCCCAACTGGGTGGTTATCCTGCCCGCATCAAGCTAATTTTCTGGCGCTGTTGCCGGAGAAAAAGAAGACTTCTGCAAGGGGAGTTTCACACGCACATCCTTTACTTTGTTTTAAGTTCTGCTTTACTTTATTTTTACTTGTGTCGTTTTATCAAAAACACAAAAAATTAGTATCCTTTATATTTCTTTTACTTGTCTGATTTTAGTTTTTCTAGAATGTCTACTCCTGAAAAGACCAAGTTGTGTGATTTTACTAGCACTAATAATAGTGATTTTATCTGCACTCCTATTGCGCCACCTGCTCCTGCTGCAAATTTTTATGAGATTAAGCCTGCTTTGTTAAACCTTGTTATGAAAGAGCAATTTTCTGGCGCTAGTACTGATGATGCTGCAGCTCATCTCAACAATTTTGTTGAGCTATGTGAGATGCAAAAGTATGAGAATGTTGATGGTGATATTATTAAGCTTAAGTTGTTTCCTTTTTCTTTGAGAGGAAAAGCTAAGGATTGGTTGCTGTCTTTGCCTAAAAATAGTATTGATTCATGGGCTAAGTGTAAGGATGCTTTTATTGGTAGATACTATCCTCCTGCTAAGATTATAGCTTTGCGTAGCAATATTATGAAGTTTAGCCAGTTTGATAATGAACATGTTGCTCAAGCTTGGGAAAGAATGAAATCTATGATCAAGAATTGTCCCACTCATGGACTGACTACTTGGATGATTGTCCAAACTTTTTATGCAGGACTAAATTTTTCTTCAAGGAACCTATTGGATTCAGCTGCTGGAGGCACTTTTATGTCCCTTACCTTGGGCGCCGCAACAAAGCTTCTGGACAATATGATGGTAAATTACTCTGAATGGCACACCGAGAGAGCTCCACAAGGTAAGAAGGTAAATTCTGTTGAGGAAACCTCTTCCTTGAGTGATAAGATTGATGCTATAATGCTTATGTTTCTAATGATAGGACTCATGTTGATCCTAATAATGTTCCTTTAGCCTCTTTGGTTGCTCAAGAAGAGCATGTTGATGTAAACTTCATTAGAAATAATAATTTTAACAGCAATGCTTATAGGAACAATTTTGCTAGTAATAATTATTGGCCGTATCCTTCTACCAATGGTAATGGTTATGGTAATTGTTATGGTAATTCCTCCAACAACACTAGGGCCGCGCCCTCTGAGCTTGAGGTAATGCTCAAGGACTTCATCGGTAAGCAAACTGCTTTTAACAGGTCTGTTGAGGAAAAGTTAGGCAAAATTGATATTCTTGCTTCTAAAGTTGATAGCCTTGCTCATGATGTTGAACTTCTGAAATTAGAAGTATTGCCTAATGATGTGAAAGAGAACAATACTTTTGCTACTGCTAATGCTATCCAAGTTAGAATTGATGAAAATGTTAGGATGCTAGCAGAATTGCATGCCAGGTGGGAAAGAGAAGATGAGATGGCTAGAAAAATGAAGGTATGTACCATTACTACCTCTAATGATGTTGTTCCAAATGCTATCAATCCTCTTACTTTGATTGGTGTAGAGAAGACTCCCACTCCTTGTGTTAAAAAGCCTAAAACTGCTAAATCTTTTTCTCAAGTGCTGAATTTTTTTGGAGTGTAGGAGATGATAGCTCTATTTACTTTAATGATTTTGATGTTGATGGCTGTAATATATCTGAAGTTATTTTGTTCTTGCAAAAGCTTGCTTTGAGTCCCAATGCTAGTTCTTTAAATGTTGCTTTTACCAAGCATATTACCAATGCTCTTATGAAAATTAGGGATGAAAAGTTGAAGCAAAAAGCTTCTGTTCCCAAGAAGTTAGAAGATGGTTGGGAACCCATCATTGATATGCATGTTAATGGTTTTGATTGCCCTGCTTTATGTGATCTAGGTGCTAGTATTTCTATTATGCCTAGAAAAATTTATGACATGCTTGATTTACCACCGCTTGAAAAGTGTTATTATGATGTTCCTATTGCTAATGTTGCTAAGAAGAAACCTTTGGGAAGGATTAATGATGTTCTTATTATGGTTAACAATAACCTTGTTCCCATTGATTTTCTTGTCATGGATGTTGAATGCAATGCTTCATGTCCTATTATTTTGGGAAGACCTTTTCTTCGAACTGTAGGTGCAATCATTGATATGAGGGAAGGCACCATCAAATATCAATTCCCACTCAAGAAAGATATGGAACACTTACCTAGAAAGAGAAAGAAATTGATTTTTGACTCTATTCTTAGAGCAAATTATGAGCTTGATGCTTCATCACTTGATATTACTTGATTCGCACTTTCCGCGCCTAGCTCAAAGGCGTTAAAGAAAAGCACTCTTGGGAGATAACCCAATGTTTTTACATTTAGTTCTATTTTTTTATTTGAGTCTTGGAAGTTATTACTACTGTAATGACCTCTCCTTATCATTTTTATTTCGTTTTTGTGCCAAGAGAAGCCTCTAATTTGAGTGAGGTAAGATTTGGGGATGTTGCTGTCCTGAAACAGTTCTCGATGCTACACCGTAAAAATTCGTGAAATTTCTCTGTATATCTTTTAGACCTGTGATTTCTTGTGCATATGACCCAGGTTATATCCAAACTTTCATTAGTGGAACACTTTTTTATTTGAGCAACAGAAAACCCTCTAAAAATTCGACCTTTGTCAGCTGTTCTGTTTTGACAGATTTCTGCCAATATTTGTGTTTGCCGCTTTCTCGCTTTCTTTTTTAGTTCTTTTGATCACGGAACTTTTGGGGAAGTTGCTACAGTAGTATATACTTTATATTTGGTGGTTTTGAGTTGAAACCTGAAGCAAAAAGGGGTTGATTCAATGTTATGCTTACACTAATGTTGCTAATAGATTTGTGTTTAGTTTGGTATGAAGGAAGTTTTCAAGTGTACGGATTGGAGAATGATGAGATGAGTTGAAGAATGGACAAAAGCTCAAGTTTGGGGATGCCCATGTCACCCCAAGAAATATCCAAGAGGTACAAGCGTCAAAGCTTGGGGATGCCCCCGAGGCACCCCTTCTTCATCGGCAAAAATCAGGTCACCTTTCAACACACTATATTTTTATTGCTTCATGCATTATGCGTTTTTCTTCGAGCGTCAGTTGTTTTTAGTTTTCTTTAGTTTTGTTTGCTGCAATAAATGGTTGGACCCCAACAAATTTCTTTTGGAGAAGTTGCCTTGCTTTTCATTTGCCAAGAACACTCCATTTTTCACTCTTATCATTTCAATGAGTGTTCTCTTTTTCTAGAACTGCGTTTAGCTTTCGATTTTCGCCTTGATTTGTGTTCAGATCTTGTTATATCTTTATATCAAGGTGTATTTCTGCCTCTGGTCCATGTTGGTTTTCATCAAAAGAGTTGTTTCAAAAAAGTTTGAATGGTGTTGGAAAAGAGAAAAAGCTTTATGCAAAAAAGTGGTACAAGAAGGAGCTTGTGTAGACCGCGGCCTAGGCTTTTGCATGTCGTGCTTGATGTCGTTTTGATATTATGCTTAGTGATTTTTTATGTAGCATGACTTGTCTCAAATGACTGAGATTGCTTAATGAGCCTTTGAAAAAATCATGCGTTGTTTTTATTATTTGGAAGCATTATTTTTGTTTTCTCCTTGATGCTTTATTTAGGTTGACTTGGCGCATGCTCACACATGTTAGACTCATACAAAGTCGCCGTTTCCTCTATGATAATTTAGTTTTTGACTTTTGATGCCATCTTATGCTTCTTTTAATGTCGCTTTGCATGATTATGGCCATTATTGCTCTCTTAGTTGGTCACTCCCAGTCTTTTGCTAGCCCTCATTTTGTACTGAGTATGAGCTCTGCTCGTGCATCCAACTCCTAAAAACCAAGTTATTCCAAAGTGTCCACCATACATACCTATTAGCAATTTGCTATTCCAAAGTACATTTGACTTGCTTTTACCTATCCTTCAAATTAAACTCTTTTTGGTGTTATGCGAAAATTGGTCAGTAAAGCTCTCATGAACTTGATGGCACACTTTACTTTTCTCGTTTTAAAATTTGACATTGTGGCTCTCTTATGTTGAGTTGTTATGCTTGCAAGTTGTAAGTTGGAAATTAGCCCAGCCATGCCGTCATGGGGCAAGCTTTCAACATTGCACTTTCTTTCATTTGAGTTGATATCGTGATCTTTTGTTTATGGATACACACGATGTGAAATAAGTTGGGAATTTTGCGGGATCATGGAGTTTTTATATGTGTTAGGGAAACGCCTGGGCCGCTAATCTATGCCATGCATCATTCATGGTGGAAATTTACAGCATGCCCATAGTGGACATTCGACGACACATCTCACAATAAAAAGCTATACCAATGGTAAATAAAAGAGATGTCGAGGTGTTCATTGTCTGTTTGTCTTGTCATTTTGATGTGGGCTTGTTACATGTCATCGGGCAGGAGGTACCCTGTTGGCGGTTCTCGATGATACACATATATTTACAATGATAAGAGCTTGCTTGGGACTCTAAGTCGAGTAGCATGAGGTTTGGGTATTCGTACTTCACGGGACACGAGGTTTTCAACTTATGATTTGTCAAGCATATGCACCATAAGTGTTTTCGCATTAACTTCAACCATTCAAGATGCTTATGATGGGGGCAATGAGAGCTCAAAGCCAGTAAGTACCATATTTTTTGAAGGTTTATAAAACTTGCAATCACTGCTTCCCTCCGCAAAGGGCCTTTCTTTTACTTTTATGTTGAGTCACCACCCTCTATTTTTATGCACCATCTAAGAGAGCATAGTTGTCATTCTGATTATAATATGCATTGTCCCAAAGTTTTCATTGATTGATTCATGATGTTGGTCTCACTTGTTCTTAAATTACTTGTATCTAGTCGCCCTTTTAAACTTGAAGGTGTCCTATGCATTTATGTTTTACTCTCTTATGAAGGACAAGCTGAAAACCATTTGTATGTTTTTCCTTATGATTTGAACACACGTTTGACTTTCATTGTTTCGTTTTCATGATCTTTTGTTTGTGTTCTTTTTCATGTTATAACATGGTTGCTAAGTTTCTTCTATCAAGATTATGTCTTTCATGCCCATGTTTTAAGTTCTTGTGATCCCAGCGCACAACGCTTACATATATGATCAAGATTGTGTAGGTGCATGTCACCTCAAAAATTATTTCTTTTGTTATCACTTACCTACTCGAGGACGAGCAGGAGTTAAGCTTGGGGATGCTGATACGTCTCCAACGTATCCATAATTTTTGATGCTCCATGCTTGTTTTTTACACCATTTGCTTAGTGTTTCGTTACACTTCGTGGCATTTTTATGCATTTTCTGGAACTAACCAATTAACGAGATGCCACAGTGCCAGTTCCCTGTTTTCTGCTATTTTTGTGTTTCAGAAAAGTTACACATGAAATATTCTCGGAATTGGACGAAACAAAAGCCAGACGTCCAGATATTTACTGAAGCTTCCAGAGAACCGAAGAGGAGATAGAAAGGAGCCACAGGGTGGCCACACCACCAGGGCGCGCGGCCTGCCCCTGGCCCACGCCGGCCTATGGTGTGGGCCCCTGGTCCACTTCTGACGCTGCCCCTTCACCTATAAAGACCCCCCGACGGGAAAAACCTAAACACCCGATCACTTTTCCAGAAACATATCGCGATCCGCCGTCGTCGTCGTCCCGAGATCGGGAGGGTCCAGAAGCTCTTCCCGGCACCCTGCCGGAGAGGGGAATCGCCACCGGAGGTCTTCTTCATCGCCATGCTTGCCTCCGGCGCGATGAGTGAGTATTCTACCTTGGACTATGGGTCCATAGCAGTAGCTAGATGGCTGTCTTCTCCACCATGTGCTTCATGTTTAGATCTCGTGAGCTGCCTTACATGATCGAGATCACCGCTATGTAATTCTATATGTTGTGTTTGTTGGGATCCGATAAATATTGGTGTTATGATTGAGTTGATGTGCTGAATATTATCTTATGTTATCTCTATGTTGTTTATGATCTTGCATGCTCTCCGTTGTTAGTAGCTATCTTGGCCAAGTAGTTGCTAGTGACTCCAAGAGGGGGTATTTATGCTCAATAGTGGGTTCATGCCTCTATTTAATCTGGGGGAGTGACAGAAACCTCTAAGGTTGTAGATGTGATGTTGCTACTAGGGGAAAAACAACATTCATATGCTCGAGGGCATATGCTTTGTTTACATTACACACTTTGCTTAATGCAGTTATCTGTTGTTCGCAACTTAATACTTGTAGAGTTCTCGGATTGATTCGCCACAAGTGGATTATTAGTCATAGATGCAGTTGGATGGTGGTCTATGTATCTTGTTGTGATGCCCAGAGTAAATCTCATAGTGATCCTCTTGACATATCACGTTGTGTTTATTCTATCAATTGCCCAACTGTAATTTGTTTACCCAGCATGTGTTATTTTATCTTATGGAGAGACACCACTAGTGAACTGTGGACCCTGGTCCTATTTCCATTATATTACTTTCACCTGTTTACTTTACTCGCATACTACTATTGCTTTCTACTCGATACGCTCATTTCTTTGTTTCAAGCAAACCGGTGAGATTGACAACCTCATCGTAAGTTGGGAGCAAAGTATTTGGTTGTGTTGTGTGCAGGTTCCGCGTTGCAGCTGACAAAGCAAAGCTTGGACGAGGCGCCTTATAAATTGTTCGGAGCTGTCGTGAAGCTAGGCAGCATCACCTTCTAGAGTTTGGCTTTTTCCTAGATACGATTAAACCTTGGTTTCTTACTAAGGGAAAATTTGCTACTGTACTCATCATACCTTCCTCTTGGGGTTCCCAACAGGGTGGTTATCCTGCCCGCATCAGTCACTTGCCTTTTTGGAGTTTAAGCTCTTTCACTTCTCTCAACAAAACGCGTTGCACTCTACACAATCTATAACATAGAAATGATATAACATAAACACACCATTCCAATAGCAAGAAAATCAAACAAGACAAGCAATTGAAAAGGGTTGGTTCAACAATATAGATTTCTTATGATCCTGTGATAAGAGAGACATGGCATGAGACTTGGCTTGCAAGATATGGATTTGATAGTTTGGATAGCAAAGTCAAATATTACAGAGAGATGTACTATCCAAGATATAACTGAAGAATTTTTATGATTTACAAAAGCATGAAAATAATTTGGAATGGCTCATGTGAATTGAATCACATAAGTGTCAACTAGTGCAATAACAATACTATTGAATAAGTGTGACAACACTTACTCAAGGATAGTATAAATTACACTTAGGCATTAGGTATGGGTTTGTGATAAATTGGATTACTCAATTAGACATGAGGTTGAATAAGAATAAATGATATCTGAGAATCTAGTTCAAAGGTTCTATTGGATAACATGGAGTATGAACATGTGCTATGAAGTGGAGTATAACAACACCAAAATAGCATAAACAAAACCTATGATTGAGATATAACATATTTTACTCAAATAACACAATTGTAATTTGAATATATGTGAAATAGGCCAGCAAGATTTAGGTAGGCATGATATAGGGTCAAGGTGGTGTCAAGATGATTTTGGTGGATAGGTATGATCATAAGATTCACTTTTGTAGAAGGAAATATGTTGAAAAGAAATATAGAATTAAATCTATAATGAAAATACTAAAATTCCCATATTTCAATTTGAATATTTGCAAAGTGATTCAAACAATTTGGATAGTGGTACTACTGGATAGAGTACTGTAGAACAAAGCTACAACAATTGGATTCACTCCAAAATGATTTTTGGAAAGCAAGTTATGATCAGAATATTGATTTGGATGAATTTGAATGCACAAAGTTCGCGCACATATCAACTTTGATGTTTCCTGATTCCATGATGTTCTACAAGATCAGAGGATTCCAGAGACTACAAAATTGTGATGTTTGGATGTGTAGAACAAAATTTATGATTTAATTGGTGCAACATAGAGATTTAAATCAATTTGAAATTCAATTCAAATTGAATACAAAAACTATAGAATTTGATTGAACCATTATATTCTACTCCTCTTAGCTTTCCAGAGACATAATATTTGTTATTTGGATCTATGGTTTGAAAGATATGAAATTTCCAAGTTTCAAACATTTTCTGTTTTATTTCTAATTCAAAAATCCTTTTAACAGAGGGGCTGGCCATGTGGCGCTTTTCGATTGGAGGATACCAGTTCGTCCGGATCAGCGATTTGGGCCGTAGGATTTAAGTTAAGATCTAAAGGCCTAGATCTTCCCAATCCGATTCAGGTTAGGGTTTAATTGCGGCCGTGCGATCGAGATCTGACGGCCAGAGAGAGAAGGGGAGAGGATCTCGCCAGTGGGCTAGAGTTCTGACATGTGGCGGCTCCGGTGTGGATGTCGACAATGATGTAGAGGTTCCCGGAGAAGACGGAGATGTGGACAGCGTGCAGGAGAGCGAGGCGAAGGCGATGGTGTCGGGGAGCTCCTCGAGCGCTTCCTGTAACGGCGAAGGGGGCGGCTGGAGTTAGCAGCGCGTCTGGTTGTCCCAGGCGTTGGCTAGCGCGACGGGTAGAGGGAAAACGAAGATGCAGCGATCTTAGCAGACGATGCGCAGGGGCGAGGCGATCTGGATGGTGTGGCGCGGCGGTGTCGAGGAGATCTGGGACGGTGGTGATTGCTCGCCGGAGGTGGCTCGCAAGGGCAGAGGAAGTGGCGGCATATGAGGTGGAATTGAAGCAGCCTGGGGGTGCTTTCGAGCGGGGAAAAGAGGGCGCAAAGAGAGGGGGTTGAGGAGGTTTTAATGGCGTCGAAAAACTTGGAGAGGGGGTTAGGGTTTAGGGCGGGGCGGCACGATCGGACAGTTTAGTGGCGTCCCGTGCTCGGGCGGGGCTCTGCCAGAGGTTGAAGATAGCCCTGACAGGGCGGCCCCACCTATCAGCGGTGGGAAGAGACAGGAGGCGTACCGCTTTAGGGAAAGTTCGGGTGGGCCGTGGCCGGATCTGGGACTAGGCCAGATTCGCTCCCGCGGCCTTTTTACCCTTTTTTGTTTCCTTTTTCCTTTTTCTATTTTCTCTTTTCTTTATAACTTTTCCAAAATAGCTTTTCCCTTTCAAATGAGCCCAAACCAGTTCCAAAAAATTTCTAAAATTCCACACAACAATTTAAAATAGTAAGAAACAAGTTTTCAAAGCCAAAACTTATATTCAAGAAAACTTTACTAATTTGTCTAAAAGGGCTTTATTTGCATAATGCAAAATAGAATTAGTGTTTGAAAATAATACTTTAAAATTCAGAGAATAAACTCTTTAAAAATAAAATCTGAACTTTATTTTCAAACATATTTTTGTAAATGCAAACTTTATTTAATATAAATCATTTTGTAAATATTTCCTTTGCAAATAAGCTTGCATAGGATTTGAATAAATGCAAAATATTATTTTGAAATCCTATTTTCTCAAAAGAAGTCCTTCAAGGATTAATAGAGAGTTTGAAATAATTTTTCTAACAAAAGTTTTGAATTTGAAATATTTGTAAGAGCTCTTTTATAAATTGGAAAACCTTGTAAGCAAATAAGTTTGGTTTGAAAGTTAGGAAAACTTTATTTAGGGAAAAGCTTTTAAATAAACTCAAAAAGTTTTAATTCCTTGTGAAATTTCAATCAACACAAAGAAAAATAATTTTTTCTTCCACAATTTGAAAAGAAAAACTAGGATGTTATAGATGTTGATCACCTGCTACGTATACTGAAGCCGTTGCATTTATTGACCACGAGAAGTGGATTTTGCTATGCAAGAAGAGATGCAATCGCTTGATAAAAATGGCACATGGGATGTTGTGCGCTTGCCTAAACACAAGAAGGCTATCCACTATAAGTGGATATTTAAAAGAAAGGAAGATTTGTCTCCTTAAGAGCCTGTGAGGTTTAAGGCAAGGTTAGTAGCAAAAAGTTTTAGTCAGATTCTAGGTATTGATTATAATGATGTTTTCTCTTTGGTTGTGAAGCATAGCTCCATTCGTGCATTTTTTGGTATTGTTGCTATGCGTGATCTTGAGCTTGAGAAGTTAGATGTGAAGACTGATTTTCTGCTTGGTGAGCTAGAGGAGGAAATTTACATGGACCAACTTGAAGGGTTCATAGTGCAAATTAAAAAGGTACTTATATGGTTTGAAATAGTCTCCACGATAGTGGTATAAAAGGTTTGATTCATTTATGCGTGCAGATGAGTTCAAGAGATCTCAGTATGATAGATGTGTTTACATCAAGTTTGTTAATGGATCACCCATATACTTGCTGTTATATGTTGATGATATGTGGATTACTACCAATAGCAAGAAAGAGATCACTACTTTGAAGGCACAACTAAGTAATGAGTTTGAGATGAAGGATCTTGGTGCTTCTAAGAAAATACTAGGTATGGAAACTACAAGAGATGGAAAATCTGGTTTGCTATTTCTTAGTCATCACGATTACATTAATAAAGTTCTTCATCGTTTTAATATGCCGGATGTAAATAAAGTCACAACACCTATTGCACCACACTTAAAACTGTCATCTACTCAATGTCCTGATACTCATGAAGATATTGAGTACATGTCTCGAGTTCCATACTCTAGTGATATTGGTTCTTTGATGTATGCCATGGTTTGTTCTCGCCCTGATTTGTCATATGCTATGAGTTTGGTCAGTCGATAGATGGCTAACCCTGGTAAAGAACATTGGAAGACTGTTCAGTTGATTTTCAGGTATCTTCATGGCACTTCCAAATCTTGTTTGAAGTTTGGTAGAACTGGAAAAGGACTTGTTGGCTACATAGATTCAATTTTTTTTGCTGATTTGCATAAGAGGAGGTCCCTTACAGGTTATGTATTTACTGTTGGTGATTGTGTTCTGAATTGGAGGGCATCTTTGCAACCAGTTGTTGCTCAACATACTACTAAGACTGAATACATGGCTATTGTTGAAGCATGTAAAGAGTCTGTTTGGTTGAAAGGTTTGTATGATGAGCTTTGTGGTGATGATTCTTGCGTTAACCTAAAGACCAAATGTTTCAAGAGAGGATCAAGCACATTGATGCAAATACCATTATGTGAGAGACATAGTCGCTCAAGGTAAACTGAAGGTATGCAAGATTAGTACTCATGATAATCCTGCTGATATGATAACAAAGCCAGTTCTTGTTGCTAAGTTTGAAATTTGCTCGAGCTTTGTTGGTATAACTGTTTAGCCCTAATGACTATTTCGCATCGAAAGTGTTTTATCTGGGAGTAAGGATGGCAATGGGCAGGGTAGAGCAATACCATACCCATACCTATATAGTTGATGGGTATAAAATTTTATCCGTACTCGTACCCATGGGTATAAAGCTCTACCCATACCCATACCCGGCGGGTACCCGTAACTAGGGATGTAAACGGATAGGATAATTTCCGTACCAAATCCGTCGCCGAATCCGTATATAAGAATCCATATCCGGTATATAGGAATCCGACAGATAAGGATATCCGATTCTGAACTGAACACCCGGATATGGTATAGGATATGTATGCAAAATAGCGTCAAATATGGATTATCCGAAAATTAATTAGGATAATCTGATGGTTTTTACCGAATAATCCCATTTTTTCCAAAAAGGTTAAGACAATATAGCATAACTCGTAGTTATTAAGTTCCGAGTCGTTCAATAATCATTCAACTCACTTACATAGTCATTGTACCACAGAGATTACAAATTTATTTTGCTACTAGGCTACTCAAATATGTGTGGATATTATCTTAGGTCTTGTGTGTATATTATTATTCATGTTATATTTATTCATTTTATCGTGTTATCATTTTTATTCTATGTACTTTTAGTTGTATGCTTATTAACTTTTAAACGTCTCCGATCCGATTAGTTTTGTTTCCGCTCCGAGTCCGCTCCATTTCCGTTCCGAATCCGCCATTATATAAATCCATTTCCGAATCCGCATCCGATCACTATCCGGTCCGCTCTGAATCCGACGAAAACACATGGTAGAGGATATGGTAAAAGCAAAATCTGATCCGATCCGATCCGTTTACACCCCTACCCGTAACCATTAGGTACCCAACGGATAGATCAAATACTATACACGTTACTCACCTTTTTTACTTTTATTTACAGTATATGAAATATAAGGCTCGAAGAGCCCGACTTTGAATTAACAAAGCCCTCAACCGGCAAAGTACATAGTGCTGATGAACAGCTTACAAGCCATAGAGACAACAGCAAACAACAGATGAACAAGAAATCTAGCGGAAGTCTACAAAGCCCTCTAACGCGAGCGAAGCACAATGGAGCAACCGAAGGAGACAATGGAGCATTGCCTGCGGAAGAAGTTGTCCAAGTCTGAACCGAGAGAGGCAAGTCATCGTCTGGCTGTTCTCTTCCATGAATGGAGAGGGACCCCTGCCCCCTCGCCCTGGCTCGAAGGGCGCCGTACCGCCATCATTGGAGACACTCACTCTAAGTAGGGAACAAGCAAGGAACCAGACTGCCAGAACAGGGCCAGAAGCAGACCAACCAATAGCAGCAGCGAGCTCACCTTGCCACCATCCAAGAAATCACCCGCGAAGATATGAAGCTGCAGGACGAGGACGATGAAGAGAAGATGCTTGGTAGATGAATCGTCGTCATGATGCAGAACCATGGAGTATCATCTGCAAAGAAGAAGCGTCGTGCTTCAACCTTCACCACTACCCCGCTCCAAACGGGAGGAGGAACACTTCCTCACCCTGCCCAGGAACGAGGGCACCGATCCGCCGGCGAGCGAGCGCAGTGAAAGGTCAGGGAGCAGCCAGGAGACGCAGACGCCCAGACAACATAGTATGACACCACAGCCACGGCTCAAGCTACGACAGAGAAAATTGCCACCTGAAAAAGCACCATACCCCCAGCATACCCAAGGCGACACCTTCAGGAAGGAGACGACGACATGCGCCGTTGTCGCCCAATCCAAGAGGGTTTGGGATTTCTCCTGCGTAACATAGGGGGGAGGGGGAGGTGGGGGAAGATACCTCAACAGTGCTTCCAAGGAAGTATACGACACCCTCAGGCGTCGCCACTGTCGCGGCTGGCAGCGCCAGCCATGGATTTCTCCCGGTTTGTTCCCACCTCCACCATCCCAGCCGGCGACCAGACCATCGGCCGAAGGCCGCCGAGGCAGCACCAGCAGGGTAGGGCTTGCAAAAAGAAGTGGCCGCCATCTTTAGATCTGGATCGGAGGCCCGACAACGCGGCCCCTGCACCATGGCCAAGCCCCCCACCACCTCGCCATCCCCATAGCCGAGGAAGTGGACCAGCACCGCGCACACTACTCGCCGGGAGCCAGCGCCGCCACATCACCGGAGGCCGCCGCCTCGAGATCCAGGGTCCTCCGCGAGAGAGCAGAGCGACGAGATCCCCGCCGCTACCTTCCTCGACGACCGCGCGGTTACCGGCGGCCTCCTCTAGTAGCGGCGAGAAGGGGGAAGGCGCGAGGAGGGGGGGCGGTGGCGCTAGGGTTTGGTCGCCTCCTGAGTCGCCCCGAAGCGGAGCGACGCGGGGGCCCGACCACTACTTTTGACAGTATATTGGGAGCTAGAACATGAGATTTAGATCTCCTCGAGTCATGTAGATTATGGCCAATGCTTAATTACTAGAGTAATTGAGGTGTGGGACGCCGAGCTTCTTTGAACGCTATCGTCCAACGCTATTGGTATACTCTAGATCCCCAAGTTAGTATAAATGGGTAGGTTATAAGTATACTCGCGGGTGAAAGCTATACCCGTGACCTATCCATGACTAAACGGGTAGGGTATAGGTAGTACCCATGGATATAAAAATATATCCATACCCTATCCATGCGGGTACCTCGCGAGTATCCGTACCCATGAGTAAAATTGCCATCCGTATTTGGGAGCGGTGGATGCACCGACGGCTTAATGGCAGGCGCCGTTTCGTATGGTGCTGGACGATTATCTTAGACCGTGTGTGCGGTGAGATGAACGACGTGGGTTGGTCGTGGTCGGGTAGCTTTGCTCCTGTCCAGGTCCAAGGACATCGCCTTTGCCGCCCATGTTTGGCTGACGAGACTTCATGTGGACGATGGCCTTGTTACCTAGGTGAAAACCTTGCCTGGCGATCAACGGTGCAGGCGATGGCTACGTCTTTTTTTTTTTGACCATGACCAATGGTATTTTTCTATTAAAATTAGTTAGAGTTACAAGAGAGTCATTTTTTACAAGGACTATACAAAGGAAGTCTAGACAGGAAAGTAAAAAAGTTAATTAAAACATAACTAGAAGTGCTCAATCCATTCTGTAAGCTTATCCCTGTGCTTAGCCTTAACCCTATAGGAAATCAGCACCATGTCCTTTTTGAAAACTGCTCTCCAAGCTTGCAAAGATGGTATCTCCTTCTCAAAAATCAATCTATTTCGCTTAAAAAAAAATCAGTCTATTTCGCTGCTTCCAAATACCCCACAAAGCGCAAGTAGCAATCTCAAAGAATTTTTGACCTTGAAAACTTTGTTTTGCTCTCTCAAACACAATATCAGGACCATGGGCCGATGACCACTGAATGCCTAGATTATGCCAACATTTCAGAGCAAAGTCACAATTAAAGAATGTCACGGGTCTCTCTATGTGAATGAGCACACATGGCACAGTTTACTCCGGAATCTAACACTAGTCCAAAAATGGACATCAATACCGGTTCCAGAGGGGCTTTTGTACCGGAAATCAAACCGGTACAAAAGATTTGGGACAAAAGCCCCCCTCTTTGGTACCGGTTCCTTACAAACCGGTATTAAAGGGGCCTCCACGTTGGCTCTAGGAGAGTGCAGGGCTAGGGACCTTTGGTACCGGTTTGTAACACGAACCGGTACCAAAGGATTTCAGGGTTTAGGGTTTTAATTAGGAGGGGTTTAGGGGTTTAGGGGTATCGGACCATTTCATTGTACGAGGATCGCGTCGATGCGCCAGAAACGTGTTTCGATTTAGGAGTACATGAAGATCAAGGTAATGCATATCAACTTGGTGCATATAATATAACACATGTAATTGCATAAGATCGCAAATTAAATAGTACATGCATGAAGATCGATCTTCATGCATAGTGGTACTCTCCGAGGCATACTATCTATTACATGTAGCATAGTGGTATTCTCCGAGTCAAGCTATATATTACATATAGATCTTCATTCATAGTGGTACTCTCCGAAATTAGGTATGATGTCCCGAAGGAAAAATCCCGCCAATTCCTCGCCAATTGCTTTGAAGCGGTGCTCGATTGGGAGCCTGTCACGCTTTCTTGCCAACTATAAAAGAATGATATTCAAATGAATACATGAGCTATGTATATATATATATATCAAATCACAATTAAACAATTATGACTGAAACTTAGCACAAGTTATGGTAACAAAATAAATTTGTGAATATTGTTAGCGTACCTCTCTATTCCTTTGATTATTCGTTCTCTCGCTGACAATCTTATGGATGTTCTCGCAAACATAGTATCCACATAGATTAGTCCCCTCGGGTTGTTGCACGCATTTCTGTACAAGAATATAATTCAATCAAATAATAATCAAGTATGATAAAGGTGTGTGGACCTAGGTAGTACTACTTACTTTGTTCGCACGCCATATCAGCTTCGGTTTCCATCCACCGGTCGGATCTTCCTGGATGAACGTTTGCCATACGCTGCCCGACAAAAGAAAATGCATAAAAGAGTTATTAATTTGTTGATATCAGGAAATTAACGAAAAAACCGATAAGAATTAAAATTACCTTTTGAGCATATCAAAAGCCGACTTGTATAGTATAGGCTCTTTGGTTAGTGAGTCATAAACTTCAACCTCTCCATCGTACATTTTAATGACGATAAGAATAAAGTGGAACCTACGCACGTTTAAATATGCAGTGTCATAGATATAAGTCATCAGTTAAAATTTTAACATATGGTGAGCAAAATAGAATGTGTTATAAGACAGTTACACTTACTTGAAGTTGTAAGGCCAAAGTATTATCTTTTTGTCACGTTGTCGCTTCAAAAACCTTAGCAAAGTCTCTGGTGTATCCTTGTTAAAGATGGGATCTTCTATGGTTTTTTCATGCATTGTATCTGGGTCAATGAACCCAATGTCCGTGATTTCATCCCTTTTGCATTCGAGCTTCTTCGATCTGCATAATATAGCGCACAAAAGATTAAATTGAGGATAATTTGCAGACAAAGAATGAGCTGAGCTAAAGACTTCTCAAATTATATTAATAAATCACTTACAGACAATAGCAACTGATGATAGATTTGTCGATGGCCCGGAGATTGTATAACTGAAAAAGTTCGAGGAAGTCAACGCTCACAGAGTATTCTTGGAAGTAGTGCTCATCCTTAACTCGCACCATGATACAATCAATCCCTCTCTTTATGGCATTAGTGTACCACACATTCAAATTACGCATACATGTTGGTAGCGACCTGATATTCTCGACCAGATCTTTCCCTTGAACAAATTGATATACTACTTCAGCCATGGGGTAATCAATTGTGTTTTGTCGAGAACTTTCAACGGCCTTCTCGTCAAACACCTTGAGAGGGGGGACCGATTGAACGGGTTGTTCTCCGAGCTGGTACACTTGTTTCCTAGTTTTCGCCGAGACCACCGATTGATCGGGTTTTTTCACCTCCACCATAGCGTCATACGACTTTTCAATAGAACGCCTATAGTCAGATGGCGGCGATGGTGGAGGGTCATATAGATTCTCAACGGTACGAATAACTTTCACCGGATCTAGAGTCTTCTCAAAAGGTATCTCTGGCACTTTCTTAGCAAAATGTTTTGCCACCTCGGACTTAGAGATTTCGCTGCATTCCTCGATAGTTCTTTCCCAAGGTAACTTCTCGATAGGCGGCAGTGGTTTCTCCTTTCTAGGTCTCTTCCTAGGCGGCGTACCGTTCCGCTTAAAAAACGCAGTCTTACGCGGAGGATCTCGAGATGGTGGACTCGCGCTGGGGTCCCTCTCCGGTAGGTGTGGACTTTGCTGCTCATGTGGACTGCTACCAGGCGGAGTCGATGGCCATTGCTGCTCATGTGGAATTTGCTGCTCATGTGGAATTTGCTGCTCATGTGGAGTGCTACGAGGAGGAGTCGGTGGCCTTGGCAAAAGGACGATGTATTTCTTGGACCATATGGCGAAACCGCGCTTGACATCGGCCAGTGTCTTCTCTTCGTCACCTCCAGGAAAATCAAGGTCCATTGTTTCAAAACCTGGAACAACGTCATCCACTCCGACACGAACACAGCCAGTTGGAATGGGCATATGATGGTGCGTTGCTCCATCTTCGTTTGGGTAAACATAGCCGACCGCGACCTTAACGGACACGTTCCTCATTTGCACATGTAGCTCGCAATCTGTCTTCTCCGTGATATAATCCACGGGGTAGCTTCCTGCACATTCAAGATGCGAGGAACCCACACTGCTTCTTCGCTGAGATGGGGCGGCATCGGGTTGAGGATCTTGTATAAACAGCGGCTGATCAGGTGCCCTCTGATTTTGCTCAAGCACCTCCACCTGTCGTCGTGGTGAAACAACATATGCCATAGGATGGCTTAAATGGGGGCCGACTGTACGCTGGTGGATCCGGGAGAGGGATGACTCGGTAGAGACCGAGCACAGAACTCACTGCTAACACATCGAGCTACCCAGGTTCGGGGCCCTCGTGAGGAGGTAACACCCCTACTCCTGCATGTCTGATCTATATGAGCTTCACATGAGAGCTACAATGGTGCTCCTTGAGCTGTATCTTGCCTATCTGAGGCTGCACTGGGCAGGAGCTAAACAGCTAGTGCTACTAAGGAAGAAGAGAGCTCCCGTGGAGCTGGAGGAATGAGCCTCCGAAGGAGGCTTAGGGTGAACGATCCCCCTGGTGCCCCTTATATAGGGAGCCCAGGGGACAAGGGATGCCCCACGATACACTATGCACACACTGTAGCTGAGATGACTACTGGGGTCTTGTCACACTATAGCCTGCATCAGCACGGTACCGTCCTCGGTACTGTGCGATGCGTCACGGTCATCGATGTCTGTACTTGGAGTCCTTGGTCTTCGTCTTCTAGCTGCTGTCTTCAGGATCACCATGTCATCAGTCTTATCCTCCTCCTGAGGATAAGACTGACTAGGAGAGGAGGGATATGCTGGTCTGAGCCAATGGGCGTCCCAAGACCAGCATATGACGGAGGAGAATGTGCCAGTCCGAGCCTAGAGGCGTCCCAGGACTGGCACAAGGAGCTGGAGCCGATGCTGGGCGAAGAATATGTCCCGGAGGGAGTCAATCCCGGCCCCGGAGAGGAGTAATCCGGCCCAGGGGAGGAGTAATCCGGCCTGGGCCAGGGAAGCACCGTCCTGGCCCAGCCGGAATGGCCTAACCCGGCCTAGCCGGAGCTGCAAGGAGTGGCCTGGAGGAGGAATTCCCGGCCAGGCCGGATTCTCCTAATCCGGCCCAGCCGGGTGCTGCGCTTGGAGAGGCCTGCCGGGGCAGGAAGGCCCAGCTGGGACAGCAGCCCAGCCGGGAGACGAGGAAGTGGCCCAGCCGGCCTAGGCTGTGGCGGCCCAGCAGGATGGCGGCGGCCCGCCCGGGGGCGAGGAGGAGCGGCCCAGCCGGGACAGCGAAGGGGACGCGGGGGAAGAGGCCTAACCCGGGATCTGGTGGCCGACCGGCCCAGCCGGGGAAGCGGGGCACCGGCCCGTGCCGGGGGGCGAGGCACCGGCCCACGCCGGGGGAGCAGGGCACCGGGCCGACCGGTCGATGGCCCAGCCGGGGCGAGCCTGGAGCGCCGGGTGGGCTGCTGCGCCTAAACGGCCCAGCCGAGGGAGAGAGTCCCGGCCTGACCGGGGAAAGGCCCAGCCGGGATTGGAAGTGCCGGCCTGGGCTTGATATTCCGGCCTGGCCATGATTATTCCGGCCTGGGCTTGATATTCCGGCCTGGCCATGATTATTCCGGCCTGGGCTTGATATTCCGGCCTGGCCATGATTATTCCGGCCTGGCTTGGTTAATCCGGCCCAGGCTGCTGCTTGCTTACTTTTTTAATATCCTGCATATATAACTTGACATATATAACATATATTAGACATAATAAAGGGGTACTTTGGTATACCCGGGGTTATATCCCCGACATTAGCCCCCGAGGCTGTGGAGGACTCGTAGAGTCGTGCACAGGCTTCAACAAAAATATACCAAAGTCCCAAATTCACATGCTCATAAAAATAATATGCTGGCCTGCACAGGCTAATTCTATCTCATGCCATCGTAGGCAATGTCCTGTTTGTCATATACTCATATACATGATATGCTAGCCTTCGCGGGCTATCTCAAAATACTATTATGCCTTCTTTGGCTATATCGACACTTTGCCTCTTGTGCTACGTCTCATCGACATCGTCTGCTTCGACAATGCCGGAATACTGCTTTGCCTTCTTTGGCCATATCGATACTTTACCTCTTGAGCTATGTGCCTCTTGGGCTACTCTGCCTCTTGGGCTACTTTTGCCTCTCGGGCTACTTTGCCTCTTAGGCTACTTTTGCCTCTCGGGCTTTATATAGACACTTTGCCTCTCAGGCTATGTCTCATCGACATTGTCCGCTTTGACAATGCCGGTATACTGATATGCCTCTTGGGCTACTTTGCCTCTTGGGCACTATATCGACACTTTGCCTCTTAGGCTATGTCTCATCGACATTGTCTGCTTTGACAATGCCGGTATACTGATATGCCTCTCAGGCTGCTTTTGCCTTTTGAGCTATTTGCCTCTTTGGGCTTTATATCGACACTTTGCCTCTCAGGCTATGTCTCATCGACATTGTCCGCTTTGACAATGCCGGTATACTGATATGCCTCTTGGGCTACTTTGCCTCTTGGGCTTTATATCGACACTTAGCCTCTCAGGCTATGTCTCATCGACATTGTCTGCTTTGACAATGCCGGTATACTGATATGCCTCTTGGGCTGTGCCATCGCTGGGCACTTGTTAGTATGCAAAAATGATAAGACAAGTTAATATGCTAAACCGGGATACTCTATGAAACCGGATATGATAAGAGATATGATGCTTGTTAGCTTTGAGATCGATGTCTCGATATATTACTGTGCCAGAATTGGCGATAACTGAAAGGATTATAGAATGCCGTGATATGCTGGCATGCCGAAATAAACGGCGATATGAGTTATTGATAGATGCCTTGATATGCTGGCAAACCGAAATAAACGGTGATATGAGTTATTGATAGATGCCTTGATATGCTGGCAAACCGAAATAAACGGTGATATGAGTTATTGATAGATGCCTTGATATGCTGGCGAACCGAAATAAACGGTGATTGGGGGATTTTGGTTTGATGCCATGATATGCCGGCATACTGAAACTTTGCTCATGCCACGATATGCGGGTATACTGAAATTTTGCTCTTTGCCATGATACGCTGGCATACTGACATTTTGCCATGATATGCTGGCATACTGATATTTTGCCATGATATGCTGGCATACTGATATTTTGCCATGATATGCTGGCATACTGACATTTTGCCATGATATGCTGGCATACTGACATTTTGCCATGATATGCTGGCATACTGACATTTTGCTCTTGGCCATGATATGCCGGCATACTGAAACACATATGACTCAAGATATCACTTAATAACCTGATGTGCTAACAAACTGACATACCTGAGAACTGAGACTTTGAGATATGTTGGCCAAGACGTAAAGATATGCTGGCTGGGACATAAAATATGCCGGCCAGGATACAAAATATAACATATGCCGGTATACTAAAATTTTGCTCTTTGCCATGATATGCCGGCATACTCTGAAATACCTGAGACTTTGAGATATAAACTGAAACCCTGGTGATATAATAGTAATTTCTCCTCTGTAACGGCAATATGGAGAGTCATAGCCGGTATATATGATGAAATATCCAACCTGTTCTGTAGTCATTCTAAAAGACATAGCGATGGTCATAGTATTTGGCACATTTGCAATCTAGCATATGGAGTTTGGCATATAGCCCATATCATTCGGTACATAGCACTTGACATACAGACCGAGATATAGCAATTTGACATACATGCTAACTTGGCAACTCACAAGGAAGAACTAGGCACTCATGTGCCGGCATATAAATGTAGACATACTGTAACTGGCATATAAGCAAACTTGGCATCTTACAACAGATATTTGGCACTCATGTGCCGGTATATAAATGCAAGTATACTATAACTGTCATATGAGATTTGTGATAGAGCATGCATAAACTGGTACTGAGATAGGCATATAACTGATCCGACTGTAAACATGTAACAACTAGCACATGGCATTCAACATATAAAAAACTGGCATACGAGCCTTGGCATACGACAGCCGGCATATAACACATAGCATATGAGATAAAGCATTTGGCATATAAGTAGATACTGAACTTGAGATGTTAACTGGCATACTGAATCTAGCACTGTTGCAGATATACTGGTTGACACATGCAAAGACATATAACTTGACATAACATCTTGTTGTTGGCATATAAAACCGGCATATAACATGCCCAGATGAAACTTTGCACAAGACTTGGAGACATACAAACTGATACTAAGGATACTCTTTGCAGCAGGCATATGTAGCAATTTGGCATATAAACAGACATACAGGAGGAAACTAAGAAGCTGATATGCTAGCATGCAAACTAATATATACTGGTACAGTACTTGAGAAGCAACTTGCTGGGCTTTAGCCTAGCCCCCGAGCTATTTTTTCTATTAAGCTGACCAGGATATGGAGTGAACCAGCATAAATACTTACTTGCACCGTTGAAGAAGTTTGAAATACCAGCAGATGCTCGAGGCGAAGGCGGAACTGTCCCTGGTACGACAAACATAGAATATGCCGGCCGGGACACAAGATATGCTGGCCAGAACACAGGATATGCTGGCCAGAACGCAGGATATGCTGGCCAGGACACAGGATATGCTGGCCGGGGCACAGGATATGCTGGCAAGGACACAGGATATGCTGGCCGGGACTCAGGATATGCTGGCCGGGACACAGGATATGCTGGCCGGGACTCAGGATATGCTGGCCGGGACTCAGGATATGCTGGCCGGGACACAGGATATGCTGGCCGAGACTCAGGATATGCTGGCCGGGACACAGGATATGCTGGCCGGAGGAAGCCGAGTGCCGGCCCGGAGATGCCGATGTAGATCCGGGACAGCCGTATGCTGGCCCGGGCGAGTTGAGGTCAGCCCGGGAGTTGAAGAAGACCTGCTGTGCTCGGAGGCGTTGCTGATGTCGAGCCCCCGAGCAGATGAAGAAGATCCCGTCCGGATGTACTCCTACCAGCGCCTGATTAGCCCCACGGTGGGCGCCAAATGTCGTCGTGGTGAAACAACATATGCCATAGGATGGCTTAAATGGGGGCCGACTGTACGCTGGTGGATCCGGGAGAGGGATGACTCGGTAGAGACCGAGCACAGAACTCACTGCTAACACATCGAGCTACCCAGGTTCGGGGCCCTCGTGAGGAGGTAACACCCCTACTCCTGCATGTCTGATCTATATGAGCTTCACATGAGAGCTACAATGGTGCTCCTTGAGCTGTATCTTGCCTATCTGAGGCTGCACTGGGCAGGAGCTAAACAGCTAGTGCTACTAAGGAAGAAGAGAGCTCCCGTGGAGCTGGAGGAATGAGCCTCCGAAGGAGGCTTAGGGTGAACGATCCCCCTGGTGCCCCTTATATAGGGAGCCCAGGGGACAAGGGATGCCCCACGATACACTATGCACACACTGTAGCTGAGATGACTACTGGGGTCTTGTCACACTATAGCCTGCATCAGCACGGTACCGTCCTCGGTACTGTGCGATGCGTCACGGTCATCGATGTCTGTACTTGGAGTCCTTGGTCTTCGTCTTCTAGCTGCTGTCTTCAGGATCACCATGTCATCAGTCTTATCCTCCTCCTGAGGATAAGACTGACTAGGAGAGGAGGGATATGCTGGTCTGAGCCAATGGGCGTCCCAAGACCAGCATATGACGGAGGAGAATGTGCCAGTCCGAGCCTAGAGGCGTCCCAGGACTGGCACAAGGAGCTGGAGCCGATGCTGGGCGAAGAATATGTCCCGGAGGGAGTCAATCCCGGCCCCGGAGAGGAGTAATCCGGCCCAGGGGAGGAGTAATCCGGCCTGGGCCAGGGAAGCACCGTCCTGGCCCAGCCGGAATGGCCTAACCCGGCCCAGCCGGAGCTGCAAGGAGTGGCCTGGAGGAGGAATTCCCGGCCAGGCCGGATTCTCCTAATCCGGCCCAGCCGGGTGCTGCGCTTGGAGAGGCCTGCCGGGGCAGGAAGGCCCAGCTGGGACAGCAGCCCAGCCGGGAGACGAGGAAGTGGCCCAGCCGGCCTAGGCTGTGGCGGCCCAGCAGGATGGCGGCGGCCTGCCCGGGGGCGAGGAGGAGCGGCCCAGCCGGGACAGCGAAGGGGACACGGGGGAAGAGGCCTAACCCGGGATCTGGTGGCCGACCGGCCCAGCCGGGGAAGCGGGGCACCGGCCCGTGCCGGGGGGCGAGGCACCGGCCCACGCCGGGGGAGCAGGGCACCGGGCCGACCGGTCGATGGCCCAGCCGGGGCGAGCCTGGAGCGCCGGGTGGGCTGCTGCGCCTAAACGGCCCAGCCGAGGGAGAGAGTCCCGGCCTGACCGGGGAAAGGCCCAGCCGGGATTGGAAGTGCCGGCCTGGGCTTGATATTCCGGCCTGGCCATGATTATTCCGGCCTGGGCTTCATATTCTGGCCTGGCCATGATTATTCCGGCCTGGGCTTGATATTCCGGCCTGGCCATGATTATTCCGGCCTGGCTTGGTTAATCCGGCCCAGGCTGCTGCTTGCTTACTTTTTTAATATCCTGCATATATAACTTGACATATATAACATATATTAGACATAATAAAGGGGTACTTTGGTATACCCGGGGTTATATCCCCGACACCACCCTATTTATCAATTCCGCTAACCTGTCTAAGTCCTGCTTCTTCTTTCTCGAACGGCTTCTATAAGTGTCAGCGCACTCCGGCCATGCTTCCTTCATGGTGACACCTGGGAGGGCTCGTATCCGTCCAACGTGTTCCGCATTCCCAAGAGCGAGTGTCAGCTCATCATTCTCTCTATCGGGAATGTACTCTCCCTTTCTAACCTTTTCAATTGCATCTATAAGCTGCGTCGTGATTGCATTAACTTTATCCTTCCATTTTCCCTTTGCAACGATCTGCCCTGTCTTTGGGTCCAACCCTGCCCCATGCGCGAACAACCAGAACTTGGACCGGTCGGGCCAGTCCCATGTCTGTGGAGTGATTCCTGCCTCCATCAGTTTAGCTTCAAATGCTCTCCACTTCGGAATGGCAGTCTTGTAGCCACCTGACCCCAAATGATGGAAATGTTCCTTCTTTGAAGCATTTTTCGTATTTGTGACTGATCGGGACACAGCAGTAGAAGATTTCTTATAGCTCTTAAATGCGGGCCAGTGATCTTTTATCTTCACTAGACTTCCAGTGAATACTGGATCTTTATCTGCATATCTGGCCCATAAATTTTTCTTCCAGGTCTGGAATTGTGTGGCCATCCTCTTAAGAGTCCATTCCTTGACTTTCTTCTTCTGGCCTTCCGTCATGTCTTCCGGTAGGCTAAAGTGTGTCAGTAGACTGTCCCAAAGAAAAAGCTTTAGAGTATCATTGACATAACTAGCTTCAGGCCCCGCGTTCTTCGGCTTATGCCACTCTACAATGCTGATCGGTACATGGTCCCTAACAAGAACTCCAGCCTGGTTTATGAATTTACGGCAGTGCTCTTTGGGCTCCACCGGTTGACCACTAGCCTTAAATGCGGTGAGGGCTAACCTACCCTCGCCCTTTAGACGTTGCGTCGGGCCTCGTTGCTTTTTAACAGATTTGCTCGATGATCCAGAAGGCTAAAAGAAAAATGATTCGTTAATAAGTGTAATACAAATAAATCAATGCATCAAGTGATGAACATATAGCCTTGATATACACCTCGCCGAAGTTTATTAAGGACACTTCGTTGTCTCGTCTTTCTTCAGACTCAAGTCCCTCACCGACATCGTTCAAAAATTGTGACCCGAAATCATCGTCATCTCCATCGGGTTCTCCATTGGGTTCCGGTCCACGGGCACTCTCAAATATCATTTTCTGCACCATTTCTTCTCGCTCCTCATCTCGGATGAAGGTGTCGTCCTCCATAGCTCAATGTCACTGCAAAATTAAGTGCAATTATTGTTCTCGGTCCTCATCTCGGATGAAGGGGACTATGTCATTTTAAGTTATCACAATTATCAATATGTAGATCTTATGACCATTCAAAATTGGTTATTACGAACACCTAATATTTCTCTATTTTGGGATTCTGAATTTTTTGGGGCATCTTTTACAATATTCACCATTCAAAATTGGTTATTACTAACACCTAACAACCATCACATATAACAAAAATTATAAACCAGAGGAGTTGCATTGCCAAAAAATAAGACATGAATGTCTCATGCAATCTACTCTTTTGCATCAGAAGCTTTCCAGATCGCAACAACACTTTACTAAACACACGGCCATGAGTCAATATATTGAGAATGCTGTACAATATATTTTCATATACAACTTTTCATATACAACTTTTCATATACAACTTTTCATATACAACTTTTCATATACAACTTTTCATATACAACTTTTCATATACAAGATTTCTAGTTGACATGGTCACCGCAACCCGGAGGCTGCTGAGAGCACTAAACTTGAACATATACTTACCCAACAGCACACCAGCTTGTATTCCACAATCAAATTTGAGATCATACATTTCACATGCAAGCATAATTGGCTCATTGCACAACACATACATTTCATTGCAGTATATAACCTACCCTCATACTAAGGAGAGACTTGGTTTGCCAGAATAAATAAGATGGAAGCAGTAAACACAAGCTTAAACCCCGAAAACACCCAAAAATATTGAATTCGAAAATTGAAGTTATCAACGTGCACAATAGGTACTGACCATGCTACTAACTAACAATAAACACATTCTATATATATGCAGCTGCATAGAATTCGTTACCTGATGAATTAGAAGTTAGAACAACAGCAGGCCCTAAGATGCAATTTAACTAAACAGCTCTTAGTTCTTTAGGATTGAACCATGCTCAAGATAAAATTCTAGACCAACTAAAAGACCATCTTATTTGCGCTTTATACAAGCATACAAACCTAATGGTTCTGTTATTCAGGGCTCCATGTTGCATGGGAAGCAACAAGGAGGCTAGCAGCATCCGCAATCGAAGCCAAACGTCATTACTGATTAGCAAAGACATATACACGCATGCAAGGAAGCAAACTGTGTCTTAGACGGGAGCAAATTTCCTTTTCATTGGAAGCTATGCATTCCTTATATTCCATTAGAAGCACTGAAATATAATGGAAAAATTATTTATGTTACTGGAAGTATTATATTTGTTTGAAGCATTCCTCTAATCAGTGTAAAGAATTATTCACCTTGAAGCATTTCTATTGTTGCTGGGGAAAAAATCCTATATTGTTGGGAAGCATTCTCTAGTCTATGGGAACAATATTTTGTAACAATTCAAACCAATTAGACAAATATTTCTATTACATTGTAGCAAATTTCATTCTCAGGGGAAGCAAATTCTTTGGTAAATGAGAACACATGTTTTGTAAGAAGTGAGACAAATAAATTTTGGGGTTTTGATTTAGTTCACTGCAAATCTGTACAAGATCCATTCTAAGAACTATTTGAGAAAAGCTCAAGACTGCAGCGAGAAAAAATCAAGTCCTAGAATGTTTAACAGCTGAATAAATAATTGATGTATGATCCAAGTGCCAATTTAGTTTCAGACCAAAACCTTCAGGAACAGGGCATTATGACATGAATTAGTTTTTCAGAATATATAAGCTGCATTCAGTTTATGTCAATAAGAGAGTGTCATGCATGTTAACTTGAGACCTGCAGCACCACAGCGTTCGCGCCACACACACAAATCTGCACCATTATCGGGTCGACAGTTAACTAAACTGCATCAAATAATATGGCATGGTATTGCTGGTCGAGTGGTTTCAGAATCTAATCTAGTGGCAGATCGAGGAGGGAAGGAAGTAGATCGAGTTGCAAACCTTGCTGCTGCTGCTCCTTGGCCCCTTTCCTAGGCGGCGAGGCGACGAGGTTGGGCTGGCCGAGGAAGAACTCGTTGGCGGAGGCACACAGCCGGAGGATCTCCGGCTCGGAGAGCTTCGTGGGGCGCGCCGTCCCTCTCCCGGCAGATCTCTGGGTCAGAGAACTTCGCGGGACGCGCCGTCCGACGCCGGCGACTCGGGGTCGCAGAGACGGCGGCGAGTCGGGTTCACTGTCCGACGCTGTCCGGCGAGACCGAGGAGATGCGGCGGGGGCGCAGAGACTAGCGAGAGACGGCAGGGTCGCAGAGAGTAGGGAGAGACGGCGGGGTCGCAGAGAGTAGGGAGAGACGGCGGGGTCGCAGAGAGTAGGGTTTGGCGACGGTTTGTGGAAGAAAATGGCCTAAGGACCTTTGGTACCGGTTGCTATTACGAACCGGTACTAAAGGTCCCCTTTAGTACCAGTTCGTAATAGCAACCGGTACCAAAGGTATTTACCAGATTTCTTTTCCGCGCTTTTAACCTTTGGTACCGGTTCTTTCAACCAACCGGTACCAAAGGTTTTTTTCTTTTTCTTTTGCTTTTTCTGTTGCTTTTCGTTGGATTTTCTTTTGCTGTTTCTTTTGATTTTGGTTTCATTTTTATTTTGCCGTTTCTATTTGATTTTTATTTTGCAGTTTCTTTTGATTTTCGTTTCATTTTGATTACTTATATTTGATTTTTATTTTGCCGTTTCTATTTGATTTTTATTTTGCAGTTTCTTTTTGATTACTTATATTTGATTTTCTTTTTTCTTTTGATTAGATATATTTGATTTTATTTTTGATTACTTATATTTGATTAGTTATATTTGATTTCCTATTTTCTTTTGAGTAGATATATTTGATTTTATTTTTGATTACTTATATTTGATTAGTTATATTTGATTTCCTATTTTCTTTTGATTAGTTATATTTTATTTTATTTTTGATTACTTATATTTGATTAGTTATATTTGATTTCCTATTTTCTTTTGATTAGTTATATTTGATTTCCTATTTTCTTTTGATTAGTTATGTTTGATTTTCTTTTTGATTAGTTATATTTGATTTTTCTGTTGCAGTTTCTATTGATCATATGTTCGCTTCATAATTAAGTGTCGGTTAGCGCGGCGGCACGCTGCGTCCGTGAGAGGAAAAGGGCGGGAAGAAAAGGGCGAAAAGAAAAAGGCGGAAAGAAAAAGGGCGGGAAAATGATTGAACAGGAAAAGAAGTACATATCTCAACTGAAATTTAAGATACATGGCCGGATTAGGTATTCATGTGTTCTCCATCAATCCAATCTTCACGTTGCTCCGGGTATTCAGAGCATAAAATATTCTTGTGTTCCACTTTGTACGGAGCCACCAAGCTGGAATTATGTAGAATTGTGTAGTGTGCTTGAGTGAAAGAATGTCCGTCCATACACATTGTTGCTTTCTTTCCTAGCGTGCCTTTTCCACGTAGTCTCCCCTCATAGCGCGATTCAGGAACACCGATCGGCTTAAGGTCAGGAATAAAGTCAACACAAAACTCAATGACCTCCTCTGTTCCATAGCCCTTGGAGATGCTTCCTTCTGGCCTAGCACGGTTATGAACGTATTTCTTTAAGACTCCCATGAATCTCTCAAAGGGGAACATGTTGTGTAGAAATACAGGACCGAGAACACTAATCTCTTCGACCAGGTGAACGAGGAGATGCGTCATTATATTGAAGAAGGATGGTGGGAACACCAACTCGAAGCTGACTAGACATTGCACCACATCCTTCTGTAAATTTTGTAGAGTTAGTTGATTGATCACCTTCTGAGAAATTGCATTGAGGAACGCACATAGCTTCACAATGGGTACTCGAACATTTTCTGATAGAAGCCCCCTCAATGCAACCGGAAGTAATTGTGTCATAATCACATGGCAGTCATGAGACTTTAGGTTTTGAAACTTTTTCTCTGACATGTTTATTATTCCCTTTATATTCGATGAGAAGCCAGACGGGACCTTGATGCTACTCAGGACTTCAAAAAAGATCTCGTTCTCTTCTTTGGTAAGAGCGTAGCTGGCAGTACCTTGATACTTCTCTGGATTCAGGTTGTTTCCTTCATGGATACATTGCTGGTCGTGCCGTGCATCCGGTGTATCTTTTGTCTTCCCATACACGCCCAAGAAGTTTAGCAGGTTCACGCAAAGATTTTTCGTCACGTGCATCACGTCGATTGCAGAGTGAACCTCTAGGATTTTCCAGTAGGGTAGCTCCCAAAATATAGACATCTTCTTCCACATGGGTACATGTCTGTCAACATCATGCGGAACAGATTGTCCGCCAGGACCCTTTCCAAAGATCACTTTTAAATCCTTGACCATATCATATATAACATCCCCAGTAGGGCGGGTAGGATTCATTTGGTCTTCTGCCTCACCTCTGAAATGCTTTCCTCTCTTTCTTACTTGATGTTGTTTTGGAAGAAATCGACGATGCCCCATGTACACATTCTTGTTTCTCAAATATATACTGTCAGTCTCACCTAAACAGTGTGTGCATGCATTGTATCCCTTGTTTGACTGTCCTGAAATGTTACTAAGAGCAGGCCAATCATTGATGGTTACAAACAACAATGCTCGTAGGTTAAATTCCTTTTGTTCATGCTCATCCCAAATAGGTACACCTTCTTCACGTCACAACTGTAAAAGTTCTTCAACCAATGGCCTCAGGTACACATCAATGTCATTGCCGGGTTGCCTCGGGCCTTGGATGAGCACTGGCATCATAATAAACTTCCGCTTCATGCACAACCAAGGAGGAAGGTTATAGATACATAGAGTCACTGGCCAGGTGCTATGACTGGAGCTCTGCTCCCCGAAAGGATTAAAGCCATCTGTACTTAGACCAAATTTTAAGTTCCTTGCGTCATCTGAAAATGACTTGTACTTTCTATCGATTTTTCTCCACTGCGATCCGTCAGCGGGGTGTCTCAGCATCACATCTTTCTTACGGTCCTCTTTGTGCCATCGCAATAACTTGGCATGCTCTTTGTTTTGGAACAAACGTTTCAACCGTGGTATTATAGGAGCATACCACATCACCTTCGCAGGAACCTTCTTCCTGTGGGTGGACTCGCCCTCAACATCGCCAGGGTCATCTCGCCTGATCTTATACCTCAATGCACCACATACCGGGCATGCATTCAAATTCTCGTACTCCCCGCGGTAGAGGATGCAGTCATTGATGCATGCATGTATCTTCTGCACCTCTAATCCTAGAGGGCAGACAACCTTCTTTGCTTCGTACGTACTAGAGGGCAATATGTTCTCCCCTGGAAGCATCTTCTTTATTATTTTCAGCAACTTTTCAAATCCCTTGTCAGAAGTACCATTCTCTGCCTTCCATTGCAGCAATTCCAGTGTGGTACCCAGTTTTTTCTGGCCATCTTCGCAATTTGGGTACAACAGTTTGTTGTGATCCTCTAACATTTTCTCCAACTTCAGCCTCTCCTTTTCACTTCCGCAGTTTATCTTCGCATCAAGAATGGCCCGACCCAAATCGTCATCGGGGTCATCAAAAATGGGCTCATCAAAAATGGGCTCTTCTTCAGCTTCGTCTTCCCCCATACTACTATCACCGTCTTCAGTGAATATAGGATAGTTGTCACTATCCTCTTCTTCTTCGTTGCCTTCCATTATAACCCCTCTTTCTCCGTGCTTGGTCCAACAATTATAGCCGGGCATGAAACCATTCTCAAGCAGGTGGAAGTGAAGGGTCTTTGAGGTAGAGTAATCCTTCGTATTCCTACAGGAACTACATGGACAATAAATGAAACCATTCGACCGCCTATTTGCCTCCGCCACGTTGAGAAAATAATGCATGCCAGTAATGAAGTCGGGATGGCATCGGTCACCGTACATCCATTGTCGATTCATCTGCATTATATAAGTATATCAAAAATCATTAATTACACAACATCATGGATATATGAGTGACCAACTTAATTAATATTCAAGTTCATCACATAAAACTAAGTTTTTTTATTAAAAAAAAGAGGCTCACCGAGGTGGTACAGTGCCGGCTAGGGGAAGACGCTGGCGATCGACGGCGGTGAGGACGGGGACGATACTAAAACCTACAAATCATACTTTAATTTGAGCTCAATTGCATACAAAAAGAATGAAATCCCTAACTTAGGCATTTCATCAAACACCTTGCTAGCACTAGAAAAATAATACGAGTTAAACTAGCAAAGAAATGAGCTAAATTAGGAACGCCGGAAGAAAGGATGATATTGCTAACCCTTAGATAGATGGGTGCCGTCAATCTTGATAAAATGGTGGATAAAAATGAAGATTTATTGGAGTGTGAGAGGTGCAAAATGTTTGGAAATGTGAGAGAGAAGAAGGGAAAATGGATGCAGGGATGATCGGGTGCTAGAAATAGGGCAGGGACCCTTTAGTACCGGTTCATACTAGGAACCGGTACTAAAGGTTCAGCTCTGGCCCACTAAAAACCTTTAGTACCGGTTCCTAGTATGAACCGGTACAAAAGGACCCCATCGAACCGGTACCGATCTTGCTCGGCCGAGTCGGCGAATAAACCGGTACTAATGTACCCTTTAGTACCGGTTCATACGGGAACCGGTACTAAAGGCGTAGACCGTTGCCCATTTTTCTAGTAGTGTAACTTCCAGTGCCTTCTTTCCACCATGTCACGTGTGTTAGGTCTGTCAACAAGAAAAAGCCACACGAATACCTTTTGTTTGTGCAAATATTTGCTCTTCCAAAGTTTCTTTAAAAAATTGGGTACGACACCCTTGGCCTTGTTGTTCCCAGGGGTAATCCCAAGTATGTGAAAGGCATCTTCCCAATATGCAACCGAAAAAATGAGAAAGTGTAGTAGCATATGTTTCATCAATGTTTACTGCTACCAGACATGACTTATGAAAATTAACCTTCAGACCTGTAGCCAACTGAAAAGTGGGCAATGCTTGCTTAAGAGCATCAAGTTGGGGTAAACTAGCCTCCATGAAAAGTAGTGTGTCATCTGCGTATTGCACAATAGGGTAGTCCTGACCATCAAACTTGATAGGAGGTACCAGATGACCATCATCACAAAGCTTATTATTGATATCTTGCAGCAGATCAGCTGTGGATGCAAAGAGGAGGGGGGACAGAGCTTACCAGCAATGCCATTCAATAGAACTGCAGAGCTGCCCGAGCTAAGAATACTATCAATCCACGTTAACCAGGCATCATCAAAACCTTTTTGTTTCAAGATTTGCAAAATAGCGGCATGTTCAACAAGGTCAAACGCCTTTTCGAAGTCCAGCTTCAAAATGATTGCACCATTTGGAGCAGATTTGCAGTGATGAAGATATTCAAACGACCATGCGAGGCAGTCCTGAATGGTACGACCTTTAATAAAGCCGTATTGATTTTTATGAACCACCTCAAGAATTCTCCCTTGCAGTCTATTCGCAAGCAGCTTAGTAAGTAGCTTCAAGCAAGAATTTAACAAAGAGATGGGACGGTAATCATTTGGCGTCGCGTCACCGTTGGTACATGTCATTTTATTCTTGGGTTTTTGCGAAAGCCTTTGGTCCGTTTCTGGACCAGGTGGCGATGACGCATTCACACTGCTCCCTCCTTGGAGGCGTCGTCTTAGGAACCCGGAGTCTTTGTTCTGGCCGGTGGCCAGTGTAGTTTGGCGGTTTTTGATAGTGCTCCCTTGATATGGATTTGGCTCCTGTTGGACGTGCTCACTTTCTCTCTATTTATTCATGGCAGTCATGTTGCTCTCTCACCATTCATGCTCTATGGCGAGCTTCTCCAGCTTCCGATGTTACTGCATTCTTCGAGCCAAAGCGAGGGGGCAGGGCTCCATCTTCCGAAGTGGAGGCGGATGATGTAGCGACGACGGATAGCCTTTCTGGCAGTTGACGTGGGCATGGCTTCTTCAACGGCTCGTCTTTTCCGACATCAAGATCTTGCATATCTTTTGTTTGCTTCGACCAAGCAATTTTTGCAGCTGGCGAGGCTTAGAATAGTTTCAAGTTGTGCTCCTTGGTTATCTTTTGTTTGCTTGTTTCTGCTCTTTCTTGCAAGCTGATTTCCTCAGCACCTTATATCTTGACTAGCTGATTCCTCAGCACCTTGTATCTTGACTAGCCGTTAGAGGCTTTATTAATTTAAAGTTAGGCGTTCTCGCCTTCTCGTTAAACAAATATGGTCAGCAGACTATCTGAGATTTAACTGACATGACAAATATGACCAACAGATTATCTGAGTTTTAACTGACATGACAAAATATGGTAACAGACTCGTTGTCTCATATAAAATCAGCCAAGAGTGGCTGCAGATTTTCTTAGTAACAAAAGAGCTGATATATGACAATACATGGTCAATAGACTGCAGAATTTTCGAGTTTAACAAGAGCACAAATACATTCTAGTACTAGCGATCATTAATTAGTGTCTGTACACGAAACAAACTTGCAAATAACATATTATTACAAATTTATGAAGTTGAAAAGGCTACAGCTGATAAATAGAAGTGAGAAAGTTCCATATGAAGCTGGAACTTTCTCCGATCTATCAGAACAACAAGTATCGCTGAGAACAATGTTGTTCTGAAGCTCCCGGAGCCAACAAACGTGAGTCTTGAGATTCAACAGACAGACGATTAGAGCACAGACTCAATGCTACATCCTTTGAAGATGTAAATTCTTGTCTTGTGCTTGATCATCTGCAGCTTGGCTTTATTTGACTGTCCGTTGACAATCTCCATACCAGTGAGGACAGCAGCCATGTCAACAAGGTTATCAGATAACTCCGCAGATTCATCAAAAATTCCATAGAATTTGGCAGCACAGAACCTGTAGTGACCCAGGTACAACAGGTTGCTGTCAATCAATGACCATTGTCCCCCCTGGACAGCCTGGCAGAAGCCTCTCCACAGGTGCAGCACCTTGGGCGGCGCATTGCCTTCAAGAGGAGACGGAAGCTCAAGTGCAACAATGTTTTCAGGGTTGCTGTCATGGAAACCGAAGTGGAGGTTGTAGAGCTGAGGGACACACAAAGCACGTCCGACGAAGGGTAGCGTCCAGCTGCCAGCCTTGGTCCACTCCAGGTTGACTGTGTCGAAGCAGTAGGTGCCAAAGCCTTCACTGACCGAGGAGAAGCAGATGGTCTTGTTGTCCTTGAGCAGCGTGTAGGACTGGATGGTTCGATCTACTTCACCGAAGCTGTAGGGCGGCAGCGGTAGCTCAAGCCATTTCCAAGCCATTAAATCACCGTTGCAGTAGGCTAGAGACTTGAAGTTGGTCGAGGTAGACCCATTGATGGCGTACAAGGCGTCCGCGCGAATGGCGTCCTTGCTGATGCACACGGATATGGGACTATCCCAATTGGATGACTCGCCGGTGGGGGGGAGCATCTCGCCGGAGACCTCCTCGGCGTTGTACAGGTAGGTCTCTCCGGCTGAGTTGGAAACGACGATCCTGCCCTCCTTGGGGCCGCCACCGACCCCATAGAAAGGCATGAAACCGAGCGTCGAGTCGAACGAGTGGGATGACTTGAACCTCAACAGCGGCGAGGGCAGCTCCATGGTGCTTCCGCGGATCGTCGTACGTCTCTCCCGCCTGGCTTGCGTTTCTGACGCCACTGCCTCCCCCACGGAGGAGTAGAAGAGGTTATCCTGGGCCGTCAGGCGGCTCAGCCAGTACGAGCCGCCAGCGCGAGAGTCCTTCATCACCAGGTTGATGAACCGGCGGGGAATCATCTCCTACTTCAACATTCCAAAGCACAAAAGAGAAAGTTTAGATTTTTCAGCTCAAAAGAGGATCTCTTTCCCTTCAATCCACAATTTTAACATACAGAAGACATGTAGATCGGATCCAGGCTTACCTTCGGATGGAAGATGCAAGAAGACCTTCGGCTGGAGGTGAGGCGGATAAGATTTCAGGAGGGGAAGTGAAGGTCGAGGTAGCTGGCGGCGGCGATAGTTGGAGATCTAGGTCTTGCCGCTCTGCTCACTCCATATATATATATATATATATAGTGGAACGGGATGTGGTCAGGTCTGTGGCAACACATGGGTATTTAAATCCTATATAAATTTTTATAAGTATATAGCAAAAAAAGACATATGTAATATCAAATATATATAGTATGAATAATACTTTACGATGATTCCAAAAACGTTGATTTGATTTTGTCGAAATCAAAATATTTGGCTACATAATTAACAAAGTTTGACTTTCATAGAAAATTATATGCAACATAATTACATAATTTAGGACAAAATGTGTGAAAAAAGATTAAGTGCTCGTAGCAACGCACGAGCATTCAACTAGTATATATATATGGTGGAACAGGATGTGGTTAGGTCAAATGATTCTTTTGGACCATGGTCCGTGGGTCGGCCAGCCCAGCCCGACTACTATGGAATTGTCACGGGCCCAAGCCCATCAAGTCTCTCTGTCTTTTATTCCTTGTTTTCCTTTTTTTCAGCGAGTTACCTATAATGCCGAACCCAAAACCTAATTCTTTTTTGGTCTCGTTCTAACCTTAAAAAGTGTTCACGTCTCGCGCGCGGATTGCCATCTTGCGGCATGGACAACCATAGTTTTAAAAACCAAATCAGTTCGGTGGTTTGATTAAAAAAATCTAAACCGAAGCTCACACCGATTTTTTAAGAGTCATTGGTCTAATTAATAAAAAATCAAAAAACTGCATAAAAATAATGTGTTTTTGCAAGATTATAATCATAAAACCTAGAACCTTGCTTCAAATATCTCGCATAAGGCTTAATACCATATTTACTACACTTAGTTTGTGATCTACTATGAAAGTAAACATAAAATATATGATTTGATGCTAATTTTTTTCAAAATTAACTTAATTATTTATTAAATTTGATGATTTTTTATCGCTAGTGAACCAGCTGAGCCACCGGTTGGACCAGTGAACCAGTGAGCCAGTCACCTCACCAATTCACTCACCGGCCTGGTTTTTCAAACTATGTGGATAAGTGGTGGTACCGTATAAACAAATACAACCATGTCATGGACTATTCAAACTAGTTGAATGCCCATGTCTTACTATGAACTTATAAACAATATTCCTTGTTGTTTTATTTTATGAATGCCTTAAGGTTTTGACTCACAGCGTCTCCTTTGTATACCTGATTTTGCAATAAGATAAAATGCAATCATTCATCCATCTTTCGGCTCAAGAATTTCACGGTCTCCACTACAACAGGATACGGTCTTTCTCTGCCGTTCACTCCTCTTCCTTCGCACGGTCATACAAATCTCTTAAACTTGCTTCTCATTCAATAGATGCATACTCCCTTTGTCTTCAAAGGTGTGTACTTTCAATTATCTTGGAGAGTCAAACTTTTCAAATTTTGACCAAGTTTTTGTAAAAATATAACAATATTTCTCATACCAACTAGCTATATGATGAAAATATATTCTATTGTGAATCTAATGATACTAATTTAGCGACATAAATATTGGTACTTTTTTGTAAAAACTTGAACTCTCCAAAATTGTTGGAAGTGCACTCTTTTGAGGCGGAGGGAGTAATTAAGTACCTGTTTGTTTCGACATCTACGCACTACCGGAGAAATCATTGCTACCGTGTACGATAGTTTTGCCGTGTACTTGCAACACGGCAGAACGCAAGACTACCGTGTAAGCAGGAATAAACACACGGCAATCTCTGACTACACAGTAAAAGCTCACAGACACACACGGCAAAATAGTAGACACGGCAGAGGCCCGCAAAAACACTCGGCGAAATTATAAACACGGCAGAGGACCACAAACACACACGGCGAAGTGTCTGTATACGGCAGTCTTTCTGTGATGGGTACAGGCGGCCCACCATGCAAAATGTTTAGGAAAAAGTTGTGCCTTGGATCGGTGACATGGCAATGATCTGTGAGTGGCTAAGATAAATGAACGGTCGAGATCCACCTAACAACCGCTCGGTGTCCACCACAGCCTTATCTTATCCCAAGGACAGCCACAACCACTCATCCCTCGTCTCTCTCCTCTCCATTATCTCTGTCATCTCTCTCCTCTCCATTATCCGCAGAAGTGCTCCCGCCTGCTTCTCCGCCGCTTGCCGCACCTGCTGAGCCTGCTCCCGCTCCGTTGTTCGGCGCCGCCGCGCTCCGTCGGCCGCTCGGGCACCACGCAAGGATAGGGCCGCCGCCGCGCTCCGCCGGCCGCTCGGGCACCACGCTAGGATGGGGCCGCCGCCGCGCTCCGCCGGCCGCTCGGGCACCACGCCAGGATGGGGCCGCCGCCACCTCCTCGGTTTCTGCGCTCGGCTCACAAAAGCCTCGCCGCGTTCTGGCGTTCCGCCTCCACCGCGGGACCACCCCCGGACCTCGTCGCGTTCCGCCTCCACCGCCCGGACGGCGGGTTGAGGAGCGAGAGCGCCGCCGCCTGGCGCCTCCAGGAGCAAGAGCACCGCCGCCCGCCGCCCGGTGGGACGAGGAGCAAGAGCACCGCCTCCCGGCCAGCGCGCTCATCTTGCAGCCCCGGCCGGCCAAGGACACCGTCGACCCGTGTAGTTGCCTCGTCGACGAGGCGTCGGAACCGGCGTTGATGGTCGTCGGTGAGCGCCGGCGGCGATCTTTTTTTAATCCTAAACCATGTCTTTGCCGAGTACCACGAAATACACACAGCAAAGGCTGGGACCCCATCAGCCTGTCGTCAGAGTGTGCAGAGCATCTTTACACTTTACTTTACCGGGTGTACTGCGAGAACACACGGCAGAGTCTTCGCCGTGCTTTTTAGAGAAAACACACGGTAGATATTCTTTGCCGTCGTAAATACTACCGTGTAGGCAGTGCCATGTGTCTGTTCACGGTAATCTGTTTGCCGTGTTCTAAACAGGGTCTGCTGTGTTCGTGAACCACACGGCAAGGATTATTTCTCTGGTAGTGACGCTTGAACTTTAAGGCCTCGAATTTCAAAACTTAAAGAAAATGTGAAGCAGAAATCAGCAACCAAGCTCAAGCAACGAACTCAACTACACCAATCTTCTTTTTAATTTCAGTTGTCTTATAGAAATTCCCACTTGCAGTTTTGTGAGCACAAAAAGCACCACCGTATTATATCATTCGATCAGGTATTTTTCTTTTTTAGCCCCTTTTCCATCACCTACCTGGTATACGTCCTCCATCTTGCATTCTAGATCTAGTCAAAGTCAAATTTTGTAAATTTTAACTAAATAAAATAATAATAATATAAGCATTTACAATATAAAATAGATATCACTAGAATTATTATAAAAAATACTTTTCTATTATATATATTTGATATTATAAAAAATATATTTCTAGCAATATACTTGGTCAAACTTTATCTTGTTTAACTTTGACTAAACCTAGAATGCAGAGTAAAAAAGGACAGACGGAGTACTAAAAGTTGTAAGTTGCAACGAACTAAAATCTAAAGTTTAATCTCTTAATTGCTTGGTCCTTTCCTACTTGATCTCTTTGCAGGGGGTACCTAGTCCATATGCTTCGACTTCACCTCCAAGAACTCTGAATCCCCTTCGCTTATTAAAAGGAATCTGTAGGCTCAATCATATCACCACTTGAATACATCACCTTATTAACAAAACAAGCAATCTTGAGCTCACCTGCTTGCAGTGTCCAAAGAACAAAAGTGCATGAAATCAACATGTGTGAACATTAGGAACAAATGGGCAGGAAAAATCATACATAAATACTTTCTTTATAGAACATTTTGTTGATATATAATTTGCATTTATCTAGGAACATCAAGACCCTACTAATATCACTTAGCGCAGTTATGGTTTAAAGCACTTTGCAATAGAAATAGACATTACCATGGTCGAGAAGCTTTGCTATTTCAATTGGATAAGAATTGCTCAAATCAAATTGTTGGTCACCGAAGACAATATTTCTGTCTCCCTCATATCAAATTAATTCATAGCCACGGGTGATTGTTCTTAACAAAGTAACTGCCAACAAGAACGTGATCTTTTTAGAATAGATATACTGCCAATTGCAATGTCTATTTATGAATGCAAGGGCTGCAAAACAAGAACGTGATCTTTTTAGAATAGATATTATATATTTTATGAATGCAAGTGCAACTTTTTCCCGTATTAGTAGCATTTTTCGAAATGGAGGGAACAATTTGTCTATTCTCACAAGCAGCCTATCGATCTTCTTCTTGATCTAACTACTTTGCATATGATGTTTCACATAGGAAACCTTTACGACGATTAAATCAGACGACTGACTTAATTATTTTGTCTAGAGTAGAGCGCCAAAGATGAGAGATGAAGTCATAGTGGGGCGCCGCATGGACGGACGTGTGGCGGCAACAGATGGAGGCGACACTTGACATAACATCATGCTCCCACTACGCTTGCGTGTAGCGCCCTGCCCTTTGCTAAAGGCAGAACTCCTGTGTATCTGTGCCATTCCCTGGATCAGTAGATAGCACCACAGTACAAAATGAGAAATCATTGCAATAGCATCAATATTACAACGTAAATCCAGTTACATAGGTATTCAACCTTACGAGTACACAGCATAAAGCATAGATTGCAGTGAGCTTCCATCTTCATCAAGTGTCACAGGCAGACGTGTTGGAATGTAAGCTCGAGATCCTACTCCTGGTTCCTTACTCGAAATAAAACCTGCACGTTTGAATATGCAGCCCCAGAGGGGTCAGTACAATGATGTACTGGCAAATGACACATATTTGGTGGCATTTTGTAGAAGGACTATACTACATGACATTTGGCTGGTGGATCTCAAAGGCTGATTTGCATAAAGCCAATTTTGTCCTATAATCCTTTTTATAACTTTCTTTCAACAAATTTTATTTTTCAAGGGTCAAGACATCCCCCCTACATTACATACTGGCCGGTATGTAGTTCTAGGCAAAACTCAACAAAGTTTGGAACCTCAGGCACCACCACCCCTCGGAGTGTATGGTCCTTAGTTCCTACCTAGAGGTTTCTAGACAAATTTTAATAATTCAGAATCGGTGATGAGATTCTTCCGTACATTCCATGTCTAGAGACTCAATTGTCCATAACCGAGGACACGGCTAATCGATTAGTTTTGACACCTTGCAAGGGTTGTGCACTTTCACCTTACGATTCATTTTATGCCCATACATAAAATGAAACGAGACCTTTTAGAAGGAGAGGACAACTAACTTGGCAAGCTCCATCCCCAACCTACAATTCAACTACCACCACTTCTTGCCAACAAGTTGCACCCCCACATCTAATCAGTCAAGACAGAGCCTATAATGTCATAAGGCTGCACTAGAAGCACTCTAAGCATGGAAGACATAGCCATCTCATTGTTCCTGGGTGGCAAACCACAAGTGAATGCCCAGGCAGCAACTACACAATGTGTAGCCCCAGGTCGCCACTCAACATCGCCTCCATCATCAAACCAATCCACCCAAGTGTTTCATTTTAGTTGAAGTTCTTAATTTGTTCACAAAACACTTTTATAAGTGATCAAAGCATGGCATCAATATTTTTCAAAGTATTTAGCATCCTAACAGGTGGGGTTTGGGGATAGCTACATACTACTAGGATCTAAGCATTTGATAAAACAGTTGAACAAATCACCTATCATGCATACTACAAGAGGTGAATACACTAATGCATAAGTAAAATGGGAAAAGGGGCATGAGTGTCACTTGCCTTTTTGAAGATCACGACGTTTCGCTTCTCTCAACTAAGCTCGTAGCTCTTCGCACAAACTATAGCACAGAAATAACATAACATAAACAATCCATACAACACAATCAAACAAATAGACAAACGAAAAGCGTTTGTTTAACAATTTAGATTTATTGAGATGTTATGACGAGAAAGATATGGCAAAGGAAATATGAATTGTGAGATATGGATTAGAGGGCTTAACTGGGGAAGATCAATATGATTTGAGAGAGAAATGGGACTAGGCAAAATATGGTTGATGAAGTTTTTATGTTTTAACAAAGCATGAATGAAACTTGGAATATCTTATGTGAACTATATCACACAAGTGTCAAATAGTGCACAACCATACTATTGAGTAAATGTGACAACAATTACTCTTAAATAGTATCTACTGCACTTAGGAACTAGGCTAGGTTTTAAGAAAGCTTGAATTACTCAATTAGCACATTTGCAAGTTGAATAGTTCAATACATGTGAACAAAACTAAGTAGGCATTGGATTGGGTATGAATGATTGATATTTGAGGACATGGCTCAAATGGTTCATTGATCAACATGGTGTATAACACATACTATGGTACAGGTTATAATAACACCACATTAACAAGATCTAGGTTTGAGATGAATTCATATTCTACTCAAGTAGCACAATTGCAATTTGAATATATATAAATTAGACAAAGTATAATGAGTGAGATCTTTATGCTTTATTAAAGCATATTGAATATTGGAATATCTCATATGGGTAAATCACATAAGAGACAAAATAGTGTAATAGCAATACTATTGAATAAGTGTGACAACAATTATTCTTAAATAGTATATATTACACTTAAGCTTAGGCTAGGGCTTATGAATCATTGAGTTACTCAATTTACTCAAATGCAAATTGAATAGTTCAAAGCAAGGCTAAGATTGAGTAGACATGAGTAAACGGCTATAGGTATTGGATATAGATGATATTTGAAAACATGGCTTATGGTTCCTAATGAGTAAATGGGATTGGGTTATGTACTATGATGTTGATTTGATCAATACCATAGTAGTAAAGGTAGAAACTAAGATTGAAAGTGTCACACTTTACTCAAATGACACATTTGTAATTTGAGTAAGTGGGTACTATACAAGATAGGTCTAAGTGAATATGATCTTGATCAAGATATTGTTTAGATAACATTGATGACTAGGTATGAATATAAGATTTGCTATGGTAGAAGGAAACATTGCTAAAAGAAATAGTTTTATTCTTATAGTAGAAATTACTCAAATCCTCATATTAGAATTTGAATAATAGTGAAGTGGTTCAAGAAATTATGGGAGTGATGCTACTGGATAGCTTGCAGTAATACAAAGTCACTGCAATTGGTTTCACTCCAAAATAAGTTATAGAATTTGAATTTTGATCAGATTAGTGATTTGGATAGATTTGAATGCACAAAGTGTGTGCACGTATCAAATTTGGATTCTCTTGATCCTATGATGTTCTACATGTTCTGAGGAATCCAGAGACTACAAATTTGTAATTTTTGGATTAACAGAACTAAAGATATGAATTAATCAAGCTAACAGAAGGTTTGATTCCAATTTGAAAATAGTTTCAAATTGAACCCATGAAATATAAGATTTTATGGTACCACTGGATTCTAGATGTTCTAAGGATTCCAACGGTATATCATTTGTTATTTTGGGACCTACAGAACAAAAGATATGACTTTCTGAAGATTTGGATCAAATCTGTTTTGAAATTCTAAATCGAATTTCTGTTTAAACCGGGGGCTGCCACGTGTGTGTTTTTGATTGGGGCATACCGGTTCGGACGGAACTGCAGCGTGGAGCGTTGGATCTTATTAGATCTGGACGCACCAGATCGTTCCGTACCGGTTCGATAAGTGATTCTATTAGGATCGTTAGATCGAGATCTGATGGATCAGAGAAGATCTGGGAGAGGTGAGGCTCACCTAGGGTTTCGGCTCGCCGGAGGAGTCGCCGGCGGCGAGGCTGCGGCTAGGAGGTGGTCGTCGGCGACGTTTCCGGTGGTTTCCGAGGTGATGAAGACGTGGACGAGATGTAGGGGATCACGGTGGAGTCGAATTCGTGATCTAGGAGCTCAAAATCTTCCAGTAGAGGTGGGGAGAGGTGGCCGGAGGTTTGTGGGGCGGCAGGGAGCTTCGGCCGTTGGTCGAATGCATCGATCTGCTGCAGCTAAGCCGGGGAAAAGGAGTCAGGGAGGGGCGCCTGATCAAGGTGAAGAGGGTAGAGGAGAGGAGGGAGACGGGGGCTCACCGGAGGTGGCGAATTTCGCCGGGGATGCTTGCAGACTCGCGGAGGTCCGACGAGGAATTTCTCGGTTTTGGTGGCATCTCGTGCAGGAGGACGAAAGGGAGATGGGGGAGGAGTGTTGGGGCATTTTATAGGCGTGGCGAGAGCTCGAAACGGGCAGGGTTAATGAGGGATTAAGAGGGGGAGTAACTCCGGCCGTTTCCAGTAACCAGAGAGAGAGGGAGAGGAATTAGCGGGAGGAGGGGGATGACATGCGGGGCCCACATGTCGGCGTGTAGAAGAGAGGGAGAGGATACCGGTTCGGGGAGGGGGCTTCCTGGGCTGCGGGCTGGTTCTCCTACTGGGCCGAAAGGGTTCCCCGGGGCCTATTTCGTATTTTTCTTTCCTTCTTCTTTTTCCCTTTTCTGTTTTCTTTTTCTTCCATAGATTTTGCATATTGAATCCAAACAAGGTCAAACCAATTTCTAAATTTTTGTAAAATTCAACACTACATTTTAAAACAGTAATTGGACAATTTCCATGAACAAAAATCATTTTCAAGAAGATTCTTTTAAATTGGCCAACATGCTTTATTATGCATAAAGTAATATGTTGGATTAGGGTTTGAAAATACTCCTTTTAAAATAAGAGGATAACACTTTATAAAATATTATTTACAAAATTGTTTTCAAATCACCTTTTGCAATGCAAACCTTTGAGACAAGAGAATCATTTTAGGAGGTATCCTTTGCAAGTAGCTTGCATAGGTTTGAATTAAAAAGGAAGGAAAATAGTATTTTGATACTTGATCTTTCTCAAAGAAGTTCTTTAGGAAATAAATAGAGGATTTAAAATAGTTTGCAATAAAGCTTTCAAATAGACTCAAAAGTTTTTAAATCCTTGTGAAATTTCAATCAATGCAATCAAAACAAAAGCAAAAAATTTCCCCCAAAATTTGATAAAATCTTGGGATGTTACAGACTACCACCCTTAAAAGAAATCTCGTCCTCGAGATTGGAGAAAGGCTAAAAGTTTAGTAGGTATTTGGTTATCTGGGTTTAGGTATCTGGGTGGCTACCACCCTTAAAAGAAAATTCCTCTTGGCGGTATTTTGGTGCTTCCTTAGGCACTTGCATTTTGTTCCCAGCTTGCATTCACTGTTGTGTCATTTTCTCTGAGTCGCCCTTCTCAGAAGTCTTGATGATCAATACTATGTTCAAAAGTGGGCATACCAAGGGTTCCATCCAATTCTGGTGATAAGCAGATATCTGATACGTCTCAAACGTATCTATAATTTTTGATGCTCCATGCTTGTTTTTACACCATTTGCCTATTGTTTCGTTACACTTAGTGGCATTTTTATGCATTTTCCGGAACTAACCTATTAACGAAGTGCCACAGTGCTAGTTTCCTGTTTTCTGCTGTTTTTGTGTTCCAGAGTGATACATAGGAAATATTCTCAGAATTGGACAAAACAAGTTCCTGAAGTCTTATTTTAGCCGGAAGCTTCCAGAGATCCAAAGGAGAGTAGGAGGCAAGGGACCATGGGCCCACACACACAGGTGGTGCGGCCAGCCCCTGGCCCGCGCCACCCCCGTGTTTGGCCGCCTGGCCCCTCCTCTGACATCGCCCCTTCGCCTATAAAGACCCCCCGACGAGAAAAACCTAAGGGCCCGATCAGTTTTCCAGAACACATCGCGATCCGCCGCCGCCGTCGACCCGAAGATCGGGAGGGTCCAGAAGCTCTTCCCGGCACCCTGCCGGAGAGGGGAATCGCCACTGGAGGTCTTCTTCATCGCCATGCTTGCCTCCGGAGCGATGAGTGAGTAGTCTACCTTGGACTATGGGTCCATAGCAGTAGCTAGATGGTTGTCTTCTCCACTATGTGCTTCATGTTTAGATCTCATGAGCTGCCATACATGATTGAGATCACCGTTATGTAATTCTACATGTTTGGTTTGTTGGGATCCGATGAATATTGGTGTTTATGATTAAGTTGCTGTACTGAATTATATCTTTTGTTATCTCTATGTTGTTTATGATCTTGCATGCTCTCCGTTGTTAGTAGCTATCTTGGCCAAGTAGTTGCTAGTGACTCCAAGAGGGGGTATTTATGCTCGATAGTGGGTTCATGCCTCTATTTCACCTGGGGGAGTGACAGAAACCTCTAAGGTGGTAGATGTGCTGTTGCTACTAGGGAGAAAACAACATTCATATGCTCAAGGGCATATGCTTTGTTTACATTACACACTTTGCTTAATGCAATTATCTGTTGTTCGCAACTTAATACTTCTAGGGTGTTCGGATTGATATCCCCGGGAGTGGATTATTAGTCATAGATGCAGTTGGATGGCGGTCTATGTATTTTGTTGTAATGCCCAGAGTAAATCTCATAGTGATCTTCTTGACATATCACGTTATCTCTATTCTATCAATTGCCCAACTGTAATTTGTTTACCCAGCATGTGTTATTTTATCTATGGAGAGACACCACTAGTGAACTGTGGACCCCGGTCCTATTTCCATAATATTGCTATCACCTGTTTACTTTACTCGTACTGTTTACTTTACTCGCATACTATATTGTTTTCCACTCGATACACTCATAACCTTTGTTTCAAGCAAACCGGTGAGATTGACAACCTCATCGCAAGTTGGGAACAAAGTATTTGTTTGTGTGTGTGCAGGTTCCACAACACCTTCAGTCGTCATTGTCTCTCCTCTCCTGTTCGATAAACCTTGGTTTTTTAAACTGAGGGAAAACTTGCTGCTGCACTCATCATACCTTCCTCTTGGGGTTCCCAACGGGCTGGTTATTCACCACGCACAAGGACATACTGTAGCCACATTCACTTGGAGCATCAGCTATTTTTCTGGCGCCGTTGCCGGGGAGGAGAGAAGACTTCTGCGAGGGGAGTTCTTCGCACACACATTCTTTACTTTGTTATTGTTTTGCTTTACTTTATTTATTTTACCTGCATTGCTTTTTATCAAAAACCCAAAAAAATTAGAATCCTTGGTAGTTGTTATTTCTTTACTTTAGTTTATCATGTTGATCCCTAAGTACGTTCTGGAGGACCTCTCAGTAGGTAGTGGTTCGATTATTGGCAAAAGTAACATTGAGGAGTTCTTTAATCACATTAGTATGCATGAGGAAGATGAGGAAAAGTCTTGGGTTGAGCTTGCTCCTAGTATTGAAGTTGCTTCTGTTATATTAATTGACATGTTGGAAACTAGGTTTGCTAGTCTTAATCCTTTTATGCAATATATGTTCCTTAAGCTTCATGAAATTGAGGATCCCGAAAAGAAGGCTTTTATCTTGGAAACTTTGCGCCTAGAATTTAAGGATGTCGTTATTGAAGCTAGGAAAGTTCTTAAACGTTTTAATAAACTCAGTTCACCTATAAAGGTTATTGATACTAATGATGAGGAGACCGAAATACCTATACCTTGCAAGCTTTTGGGATTGTGTGAAGCCTTCGAAAATAATTTTGCTTGGATCTGTCCTGAAAATCTTTTTGATGAGAATAGTGTACCGAAGCATGATCACAAAGGGTCTTCTAAAACTGATGTGGATGAAATACAATGCCTTATTGATAATACCTCTGCAGTTGATATTAATGCTTCATCTGATATTACTTGATTCGCAATTTTCTGCGCCTAGCTCAAAGGCGTTAAAGAAAAGCACTCTTGGGAGATAACCCAATGTTTTCTTTTCAGTACTTTTTCTTTTATTTGAGTCTTGGAAGTCATTACTACTGTAATGACCGCTCCTTATCTTGTTTATTTCGTTTTTGTGCCAAGAGAAGCCTCTAATTTGAGTGAGGTAAAGATTTGGGGATGTTGCTGTCCTGAAACTGTTTTCAGTGCTGCACCGTAAAAATTCGTGAAAATTCTATGTTTATCTTTTGGACCTGCGATTTCTTGTGCATATGCCCCAGGTTATATCCAAACTTTTCTTAGTTGAACACTTTTTGATTTGAGCAACAGAAAATCCCTCAAAAATTCGACCTTTATCAGCTGTTCAGTTTTGACAGATTTCTGCCAATATTTGTGTTTGCCACTTTATCGCTTTCTTTTGAGTTCTTTTGATCATGGAACTTTTGGGGAGGTTGCTACAGTAGTATATGCTATATATGTGGTGGTTTTGAGTTGAAACCTGAAGCAAATAGAGGATTGATTATATGTTATGCTTGCACTAATGTTGCTAATAGATTTGTGTTTAGTTTTGTATGAAGGAAGTTTTCAAGTGTAGGGATTGGAGAATGATGAGATGAGTTGAAGAATGGACAAAAGCTCAAGCTTGGGGATGCCCATGCATCACCCCAAGAAATATCCAAGAAGTACAAGCATCAAAGCTTGGGGATGCCCCCGAGGCACCCCTTCTTCATCGGCAAAAATCAGGTCACCTTTCAAAACACTATATTTTTATTGCTTCATGCACTATGTGTTTTTCTTGGAGCGTCAGTTGTTTTAGTTTTCTTAGTTGGTTTAGTTTGTTTGTTTGCTGCAATAAATGGTTGGACCCCAACAAATTTCTTTTGGAGGAGATGTACTCGTTTTCATTTGCAAAGAACGCTCTAGTTTTCACTCTTATTAAAAATCGAGTGTTCTTCTTTTTCTGCTACTGCTTTTGGTTTTCATTTTCGCCTTGATTTGCGTTCAGACCTTATCATATCTTTTCATCAAGGTGTATTTTTGCCTCTGATCTTTATTGGTTTTCATCAAAAGAGGTGTTTATAAAAATTTCAAATGGTGTTGGAAAAGATAAAAAGCTTTGTGCAAAATAGTGGTACAAGAAGGAGCTTGTGTAGACTGCGGCTTAGGCTTTTTCATGTCATGCTTGATGTATTTTTGATAGTATGCTTAGTGGTTTTGCTGTAGCATGACTTGTCTCAAATAACTGAGATTGCTTAATGAGCCTTTGAAAAAATCATGCGTTGTTTTTATTGTATGGAAGCATTATTTTGGTTTTCTCCTTGATGCTTTATTTGGGTTGACTTGGCGCATGCTCACTCATGTTAGACACTTAAAAAGTCACCAATAGCCTTCATGATCATTTAGTTTTTGACTTTTGATGCCATCTTATGGTTCTTTTAATGTCGCTTTGTCGCTTTGCATGATTATGGCCATTATTGCTCTCTTAGTTGGTCGCTCCCAGTCTTTTGCTAGCCCTCGCCTTGTACTGAGTATGAGCTCTACTCGTGCATCCAACTCCTAAAAGCCAAAGTTTTCCATTGTGTCCACCATACATGCCTACTAGCAATTTGCTATTCCAAGTAAATTTGACTTGCTTTTATTTTCTCTTCAAATTAAACTCTTACCAGTGTTATGCGAAACTCGGTTACTAAAGCTCTCACGAACCGGAAGGCACACTTTACTTTTTCATGTTCTTAAAAATTTGACATTGTGGTCTCTTATGTTGAGTTGTTATGCTTGCAAGTTGTAAGTTGGAGACTAGCCCAGCCATGCAGTCATGGGCAAGCTTTCAACATTGCACTTCTTATTTGAGTTGATATCGTGATCTTTTGTTTATGGATGCCCGCGGTGTGAAATGAATTGGGAATCTTGTGGGGATCATGGAGTTTGTATATGTGTTAGGGAAACGCCGGGCCGCCAATCTAAGCCATGCATAATTCATGGTGGAAATTTGCAGCATACCCATGGTGAACATTCGACGACGCATCTCATAATAAAAAGCTAAACAAAAGGCAAATAAAAGAGATGTCGAGGTGTTCATTGTCTGCTTGTCCTGTCATTTTGGTGTGGGCTTGTTCCATGTCATCGGGCACGGAGGAACCCCATTGGCGGTTCTCAATGATATGCATATACTTACAATGACAAGAGCCTTGCTTGGGACTCTAAGTAAAGTAGCATGAGGTTTGGGTACTCGTATTCACGGGGCACGAGGTTTTCAACTTATGATTTGTCAAGCATATGCATCATAATTGTTCTCGCATTAACTTTAACCATTCAAGATGCTTATGATGGGGGCAATGAGAGCTCAAAGCCGGTAAGTACCATAATTTTTGAAGGTTATAAAACTTGCAATCACTGCTTCCCTCTGCGAATGGCCTTTCTTTTACTTTTATGTTGAGTCACCACCTTCTTTCTTTATGCACCATTAAGAGAGCATAGTTGACATTCTTAGTGTGATATGCATTGTCCCAAAGTTCATTGATTGATTCATATTGTTGGTTTCACTTGTTCTTAAATTATTTGTATCTAGTCGCCCTCTTAAACTTGAAGGTGTCCTATGCATTTATGTTTTGCTCTCTTTGAAGGACAAGCTGAAAACCTTTTGTATGTTTTTCCTTATGATTTGAACACACGTTTGACTTTCATTGTTTCATTTTCATGAACTTTTGTTTGTGTTCATTTGCATGTTTACAACATGGTTGCTAAGTTCTTATTGTCATGATTATATCTTCATGCCCATGTTTTAAGTTCTATTGATCCCAGCTCACCAATGCTTACATATATGATCAAGATTGTGTAGGTGCATGTCACCTCAAAAATTATTCTTTTATTATCACTTACCTACTCGAGGACGAGCAGGAGTTAAGCTTGGGGATGCTTGATACGTCTCAAACGTATCTATAATTTTTGATGCTCCATGCTTGTTTTTACACCATTTGCCTATTGTTTCGTTACACTTAGTGGCATTTTTATGCATTTTCCGGAACTAACCTATTAACGAAGTGCCACAGTGCCAGTTTCCTGTTTTCTGCTATTTTTGTGTTCCAGAGTGATACACAGGAAATATTCTCGGAATTGGACGAAACAAGTTCCTGAAGTCTTATTTTACCCGGAAGCTTCCAGAGATCCGAAGGAGAGTAGGAGGCGAGGGACCAGGGGCCCACACGCACAGGTGGCGCGGCCAGCCCCTGGCCCGCACCACCCCCGTGTGTGGCCGCCTGGCCCCTCCTCTGACATCGCCCCTTCGCCTATAAAGACCCCCCGACGAGAAAAACCTAAGGGCCCGATCAGTTTTCTAGAACACATCGCGATCCGCCGCCGCCGTCGACCCAAAGATCGGGAGGGTCCAGAAGCTCTTCCCGGCACCCTGCCAGAGAGGGGAATCGCCACCGGAGGTCTTCTTCATCGCCATGCTTGCCTCCGGAGCGATGAGTGAGTAGTCTACCTTGGACTATAGGTCCATAGCAGTAGCTAGATGGTTGTCTTCTCCACTATGTGCTTCATGTTTAGATCTCATGAGCTGCCATACATGATTGAGATCACCGTTATGTAATTCTACATGTTTGGTTTGTTGGGATCCGATGAATATTGGTGTTTATGATTAAGTTGTTGTACTGAATTATATCTTTTGTTATCTCTATGTTGCTTATGATCTTGCATGCTCTCCGTTGTTAGTAGCTATCTTGGCCTAGTAGTTGCTAGTGACTCCAAGAGGGGGTATTTATGCTCGATAGTGGGTTCATGCCTCTATTTCACCTGGGGGAGTGACAGAAACCTCTAAGGTGGTAGATGTGCTGTTGCTACTAGGGAGAAAACAACATTCATATGCTCAAGGGCATATGCTTTGTTTACATTACACACTTTGCTTAATGCAATTATCTGTTGTTCGCAACTTAATACTTCTAGCGTGTTCGGATTGATATCCCCGGGAGTGGATTATTAGTCATAGATGCAGTTGGATGGCGGTCTATGTATTTTGTTGTAATGCCCAGAGTAAATCTCATAGTGATCTTCTTGACATATCACATTATCTCTATTCTATCAATTGCCCAACTGTAATTTGTTTACCCAGCATGTGTTATTTTATCTATGGAGAGACACCACTAGTGAACTGTGGACCCCGGTCCTATTTCCATCATATTGCTATCACCTGTTTACTTTTCCCGCGTTGTTTACTTTACTCGCATACTATATTGTTTTCCACTCGATACACTCATAACCTTTGTTTCAAGCAAACCGGTGAGATTGACAACCTCATCGCAAGTTGGGAACAAAGTATTTGTTTGTGTGTGTGCAGGTTCCACAACACCTTCAGTCGTCATTGTCTCTCCTCTCCTGTTCGATAAACCTTGGTTTCTTAAACTGAGGGAAAACTTGCTGCTGCACTCATCATACCTTCCTCTTGGGGTTCCCAACGGGCTGGTTATTCACCACGCACAAGGACAGTCTGTAGCCACATTCACTTGGAGCATCAATATCATCCATCGCGTTGTCATCGACAAGGTAGTCCACATCAATAGGTGGGTGTCTATTCACAAATCCGGGCACCAACCTTACTTATGGGGCTGCTTGAGGTAACCTTACTCTATTGTAGAGCTTTCTATCCAACGGGGTAGTTGTTGAACTGCTTTGGACACTGAGGAGTAACTCTTTGGTTCAATCAGAGGACCAAGCTGAGTTGTCTCCTCTTTGGGTCATTCAGAAGGCCAAGCTGAGAGGGTATCCTCTCATCATCTCAACTTTCTTATCATCATCCTTAGAGGTTCTTCATCTTATGGTTGTTTCCTTATACCATTCTGATCTTCAATTTTCCACGATACCATTCTGTTCTAGTAACCTTCCTGGTTGTTGTACATCTTCCAAGAATGTGTATCTAGCCTTCTCTTGGTCGGTCCTCACCAAGGCCAGGAAATCATATAGATCATCGTCAAACTCCTTGTTGCCTTTTAGCTGATTTTCATTCCAAGAATCTCAAAAGATGATTCAGTGCCAAGTACTGCATGCTTGCCCCACGAACATGATGAGACCACACATCCCAATGAATTAGGATGGCATCTCTTTGCAGGCTTCTCATGTATTTCTTAGGGGTAAACAAGGTGGACTCTGTAAGAGGTACTTGCACCTTTAAGGGACGGAAGGTCGCCTTATAACCAGCATTGTTGAATCTTTTCTTGATACCGGTGCTCATCGTGCCATTTGCCACTAGCACCAGATGGTCCTTAAGAATTCCTTTCGCAACCATCTTCATAGTTGTTGAGAGGCGCTGAACAACTGGATCATATCTCGAAGATGAACTCCTTTGCAAGGACAATGGATCTAACGAAGCTCTCATGGGCAGGAAAGTAGTTTCAGGGATTCGGGGAGTTGCTTCATAACATCGCAGGTCGGGATGGGGTAGACTTCGGTGGCGTAAAGCTTTGGAATCAGGAGGCAATCTCATAGGTAGTGGTGGTTGTCTCTGTTGTGACTCTCTGGAGACGAGTGACCTCTCTTTTATAGGCTCAGGGATGTAGCCGAACAGGTAGCAGTCGAAGCTGAATAGTATTCATATTCAAGTCCACTGAGCAAAACGTTTCTGATTCACGTAGCCGTTCAAAAGTCCAGTTCTCATCGTATTCCTACGTTTTGGCCACACTGGCTCACTATAAGGGGTGTAATATATTATCCTCCTAAGGTTATGGTTTAATGACGTCGTCTCTCATGTAGGTATGTCTCTCTAGATTCGCCATTCCTCATAACAAGAGCAAACAATATGAGTAGTCGTCATGGGGCGCAAATCCATGTCGCACCCAATCATTACCCTGTATTTGGTTTGGTGCATCTCGCATTCTAACTCTTGGTCAACCTCACTAGCTTTTAAATAAAAGTTTTGTTGAGATTGGAACCAAGTTCCCAAATCTTATTTTAAATTTTGAAAACAAAATCTATCGTTCCTAGCTAGAGGTTTTTCAACAAGGCTCATGGCAATAATCCTTAAGTTGTAGATCCTTTGGTTTGCCATTTAAGAGGAATTAAAATCCTTTCCATTGCTCTGTTTGCTCTTTCCATTGCTCTGTTTGCTCTTTCCATTGCTCTGTTTGCTCTTTTCCACCTTTCTTGCATGAGGTGGTTGAATAGTATTACTTCCACATTAGCTACACCTTGGGGTGTCTTCTTATTGTTTGCGTGGTATCCTTCAGTCATCCTAGCTTACTGGGTCTTGGGTATCATCCTTTGTGCACCTCTTGCGTAATATTCCAGTCTCTTGTACTTGAAACACTACCTCTTGTTGTTGTACTCTGTATCCTTATCTCTAACTGAGGGTCATTGTAGTTGTTCTGTCGTTGAGAAAATTTTGGTTTGGGTTTTAGGACAAGTTTAGGTCTTAGCATAGATGAGAAATAGATAGAAGAGGTCTAAAGAAGAAAAATTCCTACCCAAAACAAAACAGATCAAAACAATTTATCCTAGAAGCAATATCTAACCAACATTCATCATAACAAGCAAACTAGTTTTCAAACAAACGGGGAGGTACGATCATCCACAAGTCGGTATGACCATAACATTTATTACATGTCGTTGCTTATTAAAATTTCCTAAATGGAGGTCCAACTAAGGCTTCTCGGTACTCTTCTAAGCAGATCCATTGTTCTGGTCCAGCTGCTTCAGTAGATTGGTAATTTGCTCGTCCTTGGTTTTGATGAGGTCTCCTTGATCACTAAGCTCAGATGCTAACGGTTCCATGTCACTTTGAAGTTGACTTATGGTCGCCTTCAAGGTAGTAGTGTCTTCCTTTTCTTCTTTGAGGTCTCGCTGAGTATTATGAAGTCTCCACTTGAGTCTTTCTCCAAGTTCCTTTATATTGAGTCAAGGGAAATATATGGAGTATCAGTCTCGCACTTCTGGCACATTGTGATCTTCTATCCTTTGTGGATGATTTCAGGGTAGGGTCAGCTATAGTATTAGGAAACATTTGGAGGGGAAGTAGGAGAGAATACAAGGAGTTCAAAATGCAAACATTTTTCTTTAATAAATAGAAGTAAGATGAGATAGAGAATTTTATCCTAGGGTCTTCCTATTTCTAATTCCAAACCTAGGGTCTCGATCCTACAGGCAACACTATGCTCTGATACCATTCTGTAGCGCCCTGCCCTTTGCTAAAGGCAGAACTCCTGTGTATCTGTGCCATTCCCTGGATCAGTAGATAGCACCACAGTACAAAATGAGAAATCATTACAATAGCATCAATATTACAACATAAATCCAGTTACATAGGTATTCAACCTTACGAGTACACAGCATAAAGCATAGATTGCAGTGAGCTTCCATCTTCATCAAGTGCCACAGGCAGACGTGTTGGAATGTAAGCTCGAGATCCTACTTCTGGTTGCTTACTCGAAATAAAACCTGCACGTTTGAATATGCAGCCCCAGAGGGGTCAGTACAATGATGTACTGGCAAATGACACATATTTGGTGGCATTTTGTGGAAGGACTATACTACATGACATTTGGCTGGTGGATCTCAAAGGCTTATTTGCATAAAGCCAATTTTGTCCTATAATCCTTTTTATAATTTTCTTTCAACAAATTTTATTTTTCAAGGGTCAAGACATCCCCCATACATTACATACTGGCCGGTATGTAGTTCTGGGCGAAACTCAACAAAGTTTGGAACCTCAGGCACCACCACCCCTCGGAGTGTATGGTCCTTAGTTCCTACCTAGAGGTTTCTAGACAAATTTTAATAATTCAGAATCGGTGATGAGATTCTTCCGTACATTCCATGTCTAGAGACTCAATTGTCCATAACCGAGGACACGGCTAATCGATTAGTTTTGACACCTTGCAAGGGTTGTGCACTTTCACCTTACGATTCATTTTATGCCCATACATAAAATGAAACGAGACCTTTTAGAAGGAGAGGACAACTAACTTTGCAAGCTCCGTCCCCAACCTACAATTCAACTACCACCACTTCTTGCCGACAAGTTGCACCCCCACATCTAATCAGTCAAGACAGAGCCCATAATGTCATAAGGCTGCACTGGAAGCACTCTAAGCATGGAAGACATAGCCATCTCTTTGTTCCTGGGTGGCAAACCACAAGTGAACGCCCAGGCAGCAACTACACAATGTGTAGCCCCAGGTCGCCACTCAACATCGCCTCCATCATCAAACCAATCCACCCAGGTGTTTCATTTTAGTTGAAGTTCTTAATTTGTTCACAAAACACTTTTATAAGTGATCAAAGCATGGCATCAATATTTTTCAAAGTATTTAGCATCCTAACAGGTGGGGTTTGGGGATAGCTACATACTACTAGGATCTAAGCATTTGATAAAACAGTTGAACAAATCACCTATCATGCATACTACAAGAGGTGAATACACTAATGCATAAGTAAAATGGGAAAAGGGGCATGAGTGTCACTTGCCTTTTTTGAAGATCACGACGTTTCGCTTCTCTCAACTAAGCTCGTAGCTCTTCGCACAAACTATAGCACAGAAATAACATAACATAAACAATCCATACAACACAATCAAACAAACAGACAAACGAAAAGCGTTTGTTTAACAATTTAGATTTATTGAGATGTTATGACGAGAAAGATATGGCAAAGGAAATATGAATTGTGAGATATGGATTAGAGGGCTTAGCTGGGGAAGATCAATATGATTTGAGAGAGAAATGGGACTAGGCAAAATATGGTTGATGAAGTTTTTATGTTTTAACATAGCATGAATGAAACTTGGAATATCTTATGTGAACTATATCACACAAGTGTCAAATAGTGCACAACCATACTAGTGAGTAAATATGACAACAATTACTCTTAAATAGTATCTACTGCACTTAGGAACTAGGCTAGGTTTTAAGAAAGCTTGAATTACTCAATTAGCACATTTGCAAGTTGAATAGTTCAATACATGTGAACAAAACTAAGTAGGCATTGGATTGGGTATGAATGATTGATATTTGAGGACATGGCTCAAATGGTTCATTGATCAACATGGTGTATAACACATACTATGGTACAGGTTATAACAACACCACATTAACAAGATCTAGGTTTGAGATGAATTCATATTCTACTCAAGTAGCACAATTGCAATTTGAATATATATGAATTAGACAAAGTATAATGAGTGAGATCTTTATGCTTTATTAAAGCATATTGAATCTTGGAATATCTCATGTGGGTAAATCACATAAGAGACAAAATAGTGCAATAGCAATACTATTGAATAAGTGTGACAATAATTATTCTTAAATAGTATATATTACACTTAAGCTTAGGCTAGGGCTTATGAATCATTGAGTTACTCAATTTACTCAAATGCAAATTGAATAGTTCAAAGCAAGGCTAAGATTGAGTAGACATGAGTAAACGGCTATAGGTATTGGATATAGATGATATTTGAAAACATGGCTTATGGTTCCTAATGAGTAAATGGGATTGGGTTAAGTACTATGATGTTGATTTGATCAATACCATAGTAGTAAAGGTAGAAACTAAGATTGAAAGTGTCACACTTTACTCAAATGACACATTTGTAATTTGAGTAAGTGGGTACTATACAAGATAGGTCTAAGTGAATATGATCTTGATCAAGATGTTGTTTAGATAACATTGATAACTAGGTATGAATATAAGATTTGCTATGGTAGAAGGAAACATTGCTAAAAGAAATAGTTTTATTCTTATGGTAGAAATTACTCAAATCCTCATATTAGAATTTGAATAATAGTTAAGTGGTTCAAGAAATTATGGGAGTGATGCTACTGGATAGCTTGCAGTAATACAAAGTCACTGCAATTGGTTTCACTCCAAAATAAGTTATAGAACTTGAATTTTGATCAAATTAGTGATTTGGATAGATTTGAATGCACAAAGTGTGTGCACATATCAAATTTGGATTCTCTTGATCCTATGATGTTCTACATGTCCTGAGGAATCCAGAGACTACAAATTTGTAATTTTTGGATTAACAGAACTAAAGATATGAATTAATCAAGCTAACAGAAGGTTTGATTCCAATTTGAAAATAGTTTCAAATTGAACCCATGAAATATAAGATTTTATGGTACCACTGGATTCTAGATGTTCTAAGGATTCCAACGGTATATCATTTGTTATTTTTGGACCTACAGAACAAAAGATATGATTTTCTGAAGATTTGGATCAAATCTGATTTGAAATTCTAAATCGAATTTCTGTTTAAACCGGGGCTGCCACGTGTCTGTTTTTGATTGGGGCATACCGGTTCGGACGGATCTGCAGCGTGGAGCGTTGGATCTTATTAGATCTGGATGCACCAGATCGTTCCGTACCGGTTCGATAAGTGATTCTATTAGGATCGTTAGATCGAGATCTGATGGATCAGAGATGATCTGGGAGAGGTGAGGCTCACCTAGGGTTTCGGCTCGCCGGAGGAGTCGCCGGCGGCGAGGCTGCGGCTAGGAGGTCGTCGTCGGCGACGTTTCCGGTGGTTTCCGAGGTGATGAAGACTGGGAGCGACCAACTAAGAGAGCAATAACAGCCATAATCATGCAAAGCGACAAAGCAACATTAAGAGAAGCATAAAATGGCATCAAAAGTCAAAAACTAAATGATCATAGAGGCTTATGGCGACTTTGTATGAGTCTAACATGTGTAAGCATGCGCCAAGTCAACCGAAATAAAGCATCAAGGAGAAAACCAAATTAATGCTTCCAAATAATAAAAACAATGCATGATTTTTTCAAAGGCTTATTAAGCAATCTCAGTCATTTGAGACAAGTCATGCTACAGCAAAAATCACTAAACATACTATCAAAACAACATCAAGCATGACATGCAAAAGTCTAAGCCGAAGTCTAAACAAGCTCCTTTTTGTACCACTTTTTTTTGCATGAATCTTTTTCTCTTTTCCAACACCATTTGAACTTTTTTGAAATAACTTTTTTTAATGAAAACCAACATGGACCATAGGTCAAAATACATCTTGATGCAAAGATAAAACAAGATCTTAACAAAAATCAAGGTGAAAAATGAAAACTAAACGCAGTAGCAGAAAAAGAGAACACTCGTTGAACGATAAGAGTGAAAAACAGAGTGTTCTTGGCAAATGAAAATGAGTACATCTCCTCCAAAAGAAATTTGTTGGGGTCCAACCATTTATTGTAGCAAACAAAACTAAACAAAACTAAAAACTAAAGTAAAGATGCTCCAAGAAAAACGTATAGTGCATGAAGCAATAAAAATATAGTGTGTTGAAAGGTGACCTGATTTTTGCCGATGAAGAAGGGGTTGCCTCGGGGGCATCCCCAAGCTTTGACGCTTGTACTTCTTGGATATTTCTTGGGGTGACATGGGCATCCCCAAGCTTGAGTTTTTGTCCATTCTTCAACTCATCTCATCATTCTCCAATCCCTACACTTGAAAACTTCCTTCATACAAAACTCAACACAATTCTATTAGCAACATTAGTCTAAGCATAATATTGAATCAACCCCTTTTGCTTCAGATTTCAACTCAAAACCACCACATATAAAGCATATACTACTGTAGCAACTTCCCCAAAAGTTCCGTGATCAAAAGAACTAAAAAAGAAAGCGTTCGAGAGGCAAACACGAATAGTGGCAGAAATCTATCAAAACAGAACAACTGACAAAGGTCGATTTTTTAAAGGGTTTTCTGTTGCTCAAATCAAAAAGTGTTAAACTAATGAAAGTTTGAAAATAACCTGGAGAATAAGCACAAAAAATCGCAGGTCAAAAAGATATTCATAGAATGTTCATGAATTTTTACAGTGCAGTACGAAAATCTGTTTTAGGACAGCAACTTCCCCAAATCTTACCTCACTCAAATCAGAGGTTTCTATTGGCACAAAAACTAAATAAAAATGATAAGGAGTGGTTATTACAGTAGTAATAACTTCCAAGACTCAAATAAAAGAAAAATAACTGAAAGTAAAACATTGGGTTATCTCCCAAGAGTGCTTTTCTTTAACGCCTTTGAGTTGGCGCAGAAAGTGCGAATTAAGTAACATCAAGCGATGAAGCATCAAGCTCATAATTTGCTCTAAGAATAGAGTCAAAAAGTAATTTATTTTTTTCCTAGGGAAGTGTTCCATACCTTTCTTGAGTGGAAATTGGTATTTAATGGTGCCTTCCCTCATATCAATGATGGCACCTACAGTTCGAAGAAAAGGTCTTTCCAAAATAATAGGACATGAAGCATTGCATTCAACATCCATAACAAGAAAATCAACGAAAACATGGTTATTGTTAACCATAATAAGAACATCATTAATCCTTCCCAAAGGTTTCTTCTTAGCAACATCAGCAATAGGAACATCATAATAACACTTTTCAAGCAGTGGTAAATCAAGCATGTCATAAATTTTTCTAGGCATAATAGAAATACTAGCACCTAGATCACATAAAGCATGGCAATCAAAACTATTAACATGCATATCAATGATGGGTTCCCAACCATCTTCTAACTTCTTGGGAATAGAAGCTTTTTGTTGCAACTTTTCATCCCTAATTTTCATGAGAGCATTGGTAATATGCTTAGTAAAAGCAATATTTAAAGAACTAGCATTGGGACTCAAAGCAAGCTTTTGCAAGAACAAAATAACTTCAGATATATTGCAGCCATCAACATCAAAATCATTAAAAGAAATCGAGCTATCATCTCCCACACTCCGAAAAATTTCAGCACTCTTTTGAGAAAAAAGTTTTAGCAGTTTTAGGCTTTTTAACACAAGGAGTGGGAGTTTTCTCTACACCAATCAAATTAAGAGAATTGCTAGCATTTGGAACAACATCATTAGAGGTGGTAATAGTACAAACTTTCATATTCCTAGCCATCTCATCTTCTCTTTCCCACCTAGCATGTAATTCTGCTAACACCCTAACAATTTCATCAATTTTAACTTGGATGGCATTAGTAGCAGCAAAAGGATTTTCTCCTTCACATCATTAGGCAACACTTTTAATTTTAGAAGTTCAACATCATGAGCAAGGCTATCAACTTTAGAAGCAAGAATATCAATTTTGCCTAACTTTTCCTCAACAGTCCTGTTAAAAGCAGTTTGTTTAACCATGAAGTCTTTGAGCATGACTTCAAGTTCAGAGGGTGCACCCCTAGTGTTGTTGGAGGAATTACCATAAGAATTGCCATAACCATTACCATTGGTAGAGGGATACGGCCTATAATTATTACTAGCAAAATTATTCCTATAAGCATTGTTGTTAAAATTATTATTTCTAATGAAGTTCACATCAACATGCTTTCTTGAGCAACCAAAGAGGCTAGAGAAACATTATTAGGATCAACATAAGTTCTATCATTAGCAAGCATAGCCATAATGGTATCAATCTTATCACTCAAGGAAGAGGTTTCCTCAACAGAATTTACCTTCTTACCTTGTGGAGCTCTCTCGGTGTGCCATTCCTCAGTAAGTCTCTTGGCCCGGAAGCACTGCATAGGTTGGCGGAGTCAACAACAGCTACCTGACGTGATAAGGCTACTAGTGCCCTCCACTCGTGCCTACTTTCACTAACGTATAGCTATTGCATGCAAGCTCAATCTTCTATCTCGTAGAGAAACTAGAGAGGTGCTGGGCGCAGCTGAAAGGAAATCCAAGAAGAGTCCATGAAAATTGTCCAACCTCTATGTGCCTTCGAATTCAAATGCAAGTTGTCTCTGGAAATCTGGAATCTTTGGCGAGAGGAAAATTCACTCTATTTAGTTTAGTGTGAGTGCCTTGTAAAGAATGGTTTTTCGTGCTATAGACCACGTTGTCGTTTGCCTAAGATTGAAAATGCGATGTCACTCTTCATTCAGTTCAGTCCATTTGTTTCACACATGCATGTCCAAAGAGATGGCGATGACAGTCTATCTCTGTCAAATCGAGATCGTGCGGGTGTTCAGTCTACCGCTCATATTCAAACACTGAAGCTCAGGCGGCCCAGTTGTTAGGGGAGGACTCCAACAGGACAGATCCTGCAAGAAGCTGATCAATTGTACTGTACCAAGCCTCGGCCTCTTCTGCCTGTCCACGGATCTGATCAAAGTATGATTCCCTAGTGCCAAAAGTCCTAAAGCCTATGGCGCCAAGCATGGGGAGTCCGCGGAGAAGAAAAACTCTATTTCGCTATGGGCCAAAACTAGTGTTTTTTCGGGAGTGGTCTTCTATCTTCTCGGCTTCTTCTTGACTGGCTGAGAGTGGATAGAAAGTCGGGAATCTATCCCTTTTTTATCCCTATAGGTTTTCGTTGATCCAAGCTTCCTCTGTTCATCATAAAATCCATAATTCGAACGAAGTCCGTGTGACCGGCTGAGTTGGATTCCTCTCGTCGAACTGGGACATTTCCCGATATTATAAGGGGGGCTCACTCCGGGCAGGTTCGGATCACTTACTATACATGGCCCTACGAAGAGGGGTTAGGAGCATTTTCAAGATGATTCTTTCTTTGTCGAGACGAAAAAGGAACCCATCTTTTCGATTGAAAAATGTGAGTCTGTTTTGCAAACTTTATCCATCCCCCTCTATGAAAATGATCAAAAAGTTTCAGAATAATTTACCGTCATGTTGTCAAGAAGCTTAGTTGCGGCGCCCAAGGTAAGGGACATAAAAGTGCCTCCAGCAGCTGAATCCAATAGGTTTCTTAAAGAAAAATTCAGTCCTGCATAAAAAGTTTGGACAATCATCCAAGTAGTCAGTCCATGAGTGGGGCAATTCTTTATCATAGACTTCATTCTTTCTCAAACTTGAGCAACATGTTCATTATCAAATTGGCTAAACTTCATAATATTGCTACGCAAAGCTATAATCTTAGCAGGAGGATAGTATCTTCCAATAAAAGCATCCTTACACTTAGCCCATGAATCAATACTATTTTTAGGCAAAGATAGCAACCAATCCTTAGCTTTTCCTCTCAAAGAAAAAGGAAACAACTTAAGCTTAATAATATCACTTTCTACATCCTTATATTTTTGCATCTCACATAGCTCAACAAAATTGTTGAGATGAGCTACAGCATCATCAGTACTAGCACCAGAAAATTGCTCTTTCATAACAAGGTTCAATAAAGCAGGTTTAATCTCATAAAAATTTGCAGCAGGAGCAGGTGGCACAATAGGAGTGCAGATAAAGTCATTGTTATTAGTACTAGTAAAATCACACAACTTGGTGTTTTCAGGAGTAGCCATTCTAGCAAAACTAAAAGCAAGTAAATAAAAGCAACTATAAAGGAAACTAATTTTTTTGTGTTTTTGATAAAATGATGCTAGTAAAAGTAAAGTAAAGCAAAACTAAAACAAAGTAAAGGATGTGCGTGCTAAACTCCCCTTGCAGAACTCTTCTTTTTCCCCGGCAACGGTGCCAGAAAATTAGCTTGATGCAGCGCGGTGTTGATGTAAATCACCGTCCAATTGGGAACCCCAAGAGGAAGGTATGATGAGCACAGTAGCAAATTTTCCCTCAGTAAGAAACCAAGGTTTAATCGATCCAGTAGGAAAAAGCCAAACTTAAGAAGGTGATGCCTGCTAGCTTCGCGACAGCTCCGGACAATTTATAAGGCGCCTCGTCCAGGGCTTTGCTTTGCACCAGCAGCAATGTGGAACCTGCACACAACACAACCAAATACTTTGCTCCCAACTTACGATGAGGTTGTCAATCTCATCGGTTTGCTGTAAACAAAGGGATGAGCGTATCGAGTGGAAAGCAATAGTAGTATGCGAGAATAGTAAACAGTGCGAGTAAAGTAAACAGGTGATAGCAATGTAAAGGAAATTGGACCGTGGTCCACAGTTCACTAGTGGTGTCTCTCCATAAAATAAATAACACATGTTGGGTAAACAAATTATAGTTGGACAATTGATAGAATAAAGATAACGTGCATATATCAAGAGGATCACTATGAGATTTACTCTGGGCATTACAACAAAATACATAGACCGCCATCCAACTGCATCTATGACTAATAATCCACCCACGGGGAATCATCCGAGGACCCCGTGAATATTAAGTTGCGAACAATAGATAGTTGCATTAAGCAAAGTGTGTAATGTAAACAAAGCAAATGTCCTTAGACACAAGATTGTTGTTTTCTCCCTAGTGGCAACAACACATCTACAACCTTAGAGGTTTCTGTCACTCCCCCAGATTAAATAGAGGCATGAACCCAACTATCGAGCATAAATACCCCCTCTTGGAGTCACTAGTATCTACTTGGCCCAGATAGCTACTAACAACGGAGAGCATGCAAGATCATAAACAACATAGAGATAACATAAGATAAATTTCAGAATATCAACTTAATCATAGTACCAATATTCATCGGATCCCAACAAACACAACATGTAGAATTACATAACGGTGATCTCGATCATGTAAGGTAGCTCACGAGATCTAAACATGAAGCACATGGTGGAGAAAACAACCATCTAGCTACTGCTATGGACCCATAGTCCATGGTAGACTACTCACTCATCGCACCGGAGGCAAGCATGGCGATGAAGAAGACCTCCGGTGGCGATTCCCCTCTCCGGCAGGGTGCCAGGAAGAGCTTCTGGACCCTCCCGATCTCGGGTCGATGACGGCGATGGATCGCGATGTGTTTCTAGAAAATTGATAGGGTGTTTAGGTTTTTCCCGTCGGGGGGTCTTTATAGGCGAAGGGGCAGCGTTAGAAGTGGACCATGGTCCCCTCACCATAGGGTGGCGCGGCCAGGGCCTGGGCCGCGCCCCTTTGTGGTGAGGCCAGCCTCTGGCTCGGCTCCGTCTCCTCTTCGGTCTTTTGGAAGCTTCGTTTAATATTAGGACGTTCGGCTTTTGTTTTGTCCAATTCCGAGAATATTTCCTGTGTAACTTTTCTGAAACACAAAAACAACAGAAAGCGGGGAACTGGCACTATGGCATCTTGTTAATAGGTTAGTTCCGGAAAATGTATAAAAATGCCACGAAGTGTAACGAAACACTATCAAATGGTGTAAAAACAAGCATGGAGCATCAAAATTTATAGATACGTTTGAGACGTATCAGCTGCACCTAACCGCGGTGATGATCAGGTTGATGAAATCGACGGCTTCCTTGCCACCGGGGCCAACGAAGGAATCTACATGCCTCCTCTTGGAGATCCAGCCTCCCGTGGTCAACAAGCCGGTCGTGCCATGTCATGCACGCAGCGTCTGCGGTTCGGCGGCGGTTCTCAGGAGACGCCTCCGGGTGAAGCCGCAACCACACAACCCAATCCGGCCAATGTTTTTAGCCCCACCACACTCCACAAGGCGGTCGACGAGCAGTTGAAATCCGCTGCTCTGTCGAGGAGAAGTTGAAATCCACAGCTCCTGTCGACGAGAAGAAGAAGAAGGGCCGAAAGCATAGCCAGAGCAAGAAGGCTTCGAGCCAGCCATCTCCGAGGAAGATACTTCGGGCTGAGGACGGCGTGCGAGAAGAGCCCCGTGGTTTCCTCTTGCACATAGCGGGTCAGTCGATGCTGCCAAAGGAGATGCTCGCCAATGCGGGTGGAGCGATAGTGAATTTGCACGACAGCATCCAGTATCTCGAGGAGCGCCTTCTTAAATAAAAGAATCCCAGGTACCCGGTCTACACAATCAAGGTGCCGGAGGGCCATGGCTTCGTCGATCGAGCACCCGCTGTTCTTCATGCGGTACGAGGACATCTACAATCTGCTGCACTCCAACCGCCTGGACTATAACTTGGTCCGTCTATACTCGCTCCATATGGCGTTGAAGGTGAAGAGGGAGAAGACCAAGGGCATCGTGATAGTAGACCCCTACTACATGTGTGACGTTGCCTTGGCATACGAGGGGGACCGGGCAATGGTGAAGGAGTACCTTGGGAATATCTTCGTGGAGAACCCGACTGCCTTGCTTTTTCGAGTAAGTGAACACCGCCATGAAAACTTCTTTCTTAGATTCTCCAGTTGGTCCGCTTACAATAATTTATTTTCAATTGTGCTGCGCAGAGGCATATACTGCTCACTCATATCCATTTGCCCAAGGTGGTCGCAAGCGACGTACTTCGAGTCATCAAGTGACACGAAGCCGGCAAAGAACTATGGCCTAATCAAGAGTGTGCTCGATGATGCTCTACAATTCTACGTCGAAAAGGGGGGCAAATTCACCAAGGGTGGCGCGAGAGTCAAGAATGGCAAGCATATTTTCATGCACCACACAAAGTTCCCATGTGTCAAGCAGCCGCCTGGTAGTGTGAAGGAGGCCTTCTACGCCCTCCATCACATGAAGGGGATCATGCGGGATTCACGGATCAGGGCGCTACCAGCTAATCTTCGGCAACAGGCCGACAAGTTTGTGGCGATCGATGATGCGGACCTTATGGAAGATTTCTGGCACATCTAGAGTCAGATCGTGCAAGTCCTTCATGAAGATGTCACTCAACTGGGGGGCCATGCACTGTGGCATAGCGTTGACTAACCGCGAGATCGAAGAACGCCTCGACATGCAGCACGACACCAGGACGTTCATGACGAGAGAGGGTGTGCGCCCGTTCCCGGCGAGGACTACATCATGATGTTTGTGGCTAGCTAGCGGTGTTGTGTCTATGTATCATAAACTTTACTATCCTAGTGTTGTTTCCGAACTATTATTAGACGTGTGTGTAAACCTTAACTTCCGAAGGCTCGTAATGCCTTGACGATCGATGTTTGACTTGCTTATATATGATCGATCGTCATCCATGCTATGTTTTATTCCAGGCTTATAGATCCTTGCCATAGTATTTGTGATCATGCAAGCATGTTTGCACTTTGTCATTCCTTTCATTGCATAACATATATACTATATATCTATAGAGAGATGGCGAAGTGATACGTGGTGTACAGAGGTCGGGTTCCAGGAGTCTACGAGGAGTGGGAGGACTGCTAGACACAGGTGACCAACTTCAGCGACAACAGCTACAAAGGGTACAAGACAAGAGAGCTCGCGGTCTCCAAGTGGAGGAGACACGTGTGAAAGAAGAACCGGATGAAGATCTTGATCATGGTCCCGATCTTGCTCACCGTCGTCGCCGGTGTGATCTATTCGTTCATATAGTAGTCTAGGTGATATGTAACTCCATTTGTAATGTGTAATGATCAAAGTTATACTTAACTTATGTAATGATCCGTCACTTGACTTTATATTGATGTATTCCGACACTTTGAAACATTATTATCTCATTTTCGGTAAATTCCTGTGTTACTGATGAATATCTTTGCATTTCTGCTCTATTCCTGTGTATTTTCTGCTAATACTATGTATTTTTGCTATATTTTCGAAAATAAATAAATTATAAACATATCTATAACGCATCATTTTTAAAGTCAATGGCGCACCTTATCCGTGGCGCACCTAAACGACGTGCGCGTCCACGGCGTACCGTAGAAAGGTGCGTCAGTGTCATTACATCTATCCGTGGCGCACTTATACGTACGCCACGGATAAAAATTATTTATGGCTTAATATGCGTGACGCACCTCCGATACACCACAAAACCTAAAAATAGTACGACCACATATAGGGGTTCTCTCCTAGTACTCTAATAGTGGCTGTTCCCCCCGTCTGGAGGTCGCGTCCATGTCGGCCGCTGCTTGCCCGCCGCTCGCCCACTGCTCCCCGCGCCTGGAGGTCGCTCTGCCTCGGCTGCTCGATATTGTTCACCCGCAGGCCGCAGCAGTGGCCGTCGCCGACGACCAGCGCGTTGCTTCGCCGCGACAGCTCGATGACGACGCTTGCCGTGCCTTGACAAGGAGCGCGCATCGCCAACCTGCTCTGTACCAGCCCCGACAAGGGCGACCATGGCGGCATTCTTGATCTGGCTCCCAATTTTGTCTACAGCGAGAGCATGCTCGTCTTGAGTGCTGGCTCTGTCTGCCGATTAGCAGTTGGGCAAGGCGCTCTTCGCCGGCAAGGCCTTTCAGTCGTGTTCTGTCATTCTGCTTGTAGTTTATCACTTTGACTGCTCAGTGTCGGAATGTAAAGAATGTGTGCACGCGCTGGCATTTTCATGATGTTAACAAACTTATCGGAATCATGATTTGCGATTTTAACAAACTTTTGATAATTTTCTTGATTTATCTCTAGCTTATTTTACACTAAAAACTATTGTATATCTGGTACCATCATTTATTTAGGAAACATTTTAATTTAGGGGCGTTATGGACTTTTCAGAACTCAATATATAAAATATTTTTAGAAGCCCAAAAGAAATATCTCGTGCAATTTCTAGGAGCTTCTCCCCACTACAGTTTCTTCTCACTGTTTTCTAGAAGCTGACTCATGCATAAGCATAAGCAGCCTAAAACCTCCACAAATCAAACACTGCAGCTAAAACCATACAAAGAGCAGCTTCTACGCTCATATAGCTTTCTTATATGCTGGGCCTTCATGGACTTTCCTCTAAATGAACCGAATGATGAAGAGAAGAAAACCAACGAAAACAATGAATGCTGTGAGCTGTGCAGCATAAGATTCATATGCTTGCAAGCTGAATCCTTGATAGGGCAGATAGTTGAGCTTAATTCAAACTTTGCCACAATCTTGCCAGGCAATGTTATGTACCATACAAAAAAAAAAATCTCCCTAACGAACATAATTTACCTGAGATTTAACTGGCATGACAAAATGGTCAACTGACTATCTGAGATTTAACTAACATGACAAATACGGTTAACAGATTTTCCTAGATTAAACTGACATGACAAAATATGGTAAACAAACTCGTTGTACTTGCACCCCAACTCAGTAAAGAGTGAACTCATTGCAGTCTCATACAAAATCAGCCAAGAGTGTACAAGCACCAATAATTTAGTGTGGCTGCAGAATTTCTTAGTACCAAATTAACTGATACTCCGTATATGATAATACATGGTCAATAGAATGCAGAATTTTCCAGTTCAACGAAGATCAGAAATACATGCTACTAGTAGCGACCATTAGAGTGTCTGTACACCAAACAAACTTGCAATTAACATACTCCCCCATCCCAAAGAAGATGTCTAACTTTATCTAGATTTGCATGTATCTATACACTACGTGCAAATTTAGATAAAGTTGGGACATCCTTTTTGGGACAGAGGGACTATTACAAATTTATTAAGTTAGAAAGGCTACTAATGATAAATAGAAGGAGAAAGTTTCATCATATTATATCGATGAAGCTAGAACTTTCTCTTATCTATCAGAACAATAAGTAGAGGAATGATATCCATATAGCTGAGAACAATGTTGCTCTGAAGGTGCTGGAAACAACAAAGGGAACTAGAGTCTTGAGATTCAACAGACAGACAATTAGAGCACAGACTCAATGCTACAGCCTTTGAAGATGTAAATTCTTGTCTTGTGCTTGATCATCTGCAGCTTGGCTTTATTTGACGGTCTATTGACAATCTCCAAACCAGTGAGAACAGCAGCCCTGTTAACAGGGTACTCACATATCTCCGCAGATTCATCGAAAATGCCATAGAATTTGGTGGCACAGAACCTGCGGTGACCCATGTACAGCAGGTTGCTGTCAATCAATGACCATTCCTCCCCCAGGTCGTGCTGGCAGAAGCCTCTCCACATGTGCAGGACCTCAGGCGGCGCATTGCCTTCAAGAGGAGACGGGAGATCAAGGGCAACAATGTTTTCAGGGTTGCTCTCATGGAAACCAAAGTGGAGGTTGTAGAGCTGAGGGACACACAAAGCACATCCAAGGAAGGGTAGCGTCCAGCTGCCAGCCTTGGTCCACTCCCGGTTGACCGTGTCGAAGCAGTATGTGCCAAAGCCGCCGCCTTCACTGGCCGAGGAGAAGCAGATGGTCTTGTTGTCCTTGAGCACTGTGTAAGACTGGATGGTTCTATCTTCTTCACCGAACCTGTAGGGCGGCAGAGGCAGCTCAAGCCATTCCCAAGCCATTGAATTACCGTTGCAGTAGGCTAGAGTCTTGAAGTTGGTGTTGGAATTTGGCTGTGGGCTTTGGTCCATGGCCCAATACAAATTCTGAAATTCTCATGGCCCATTCATGCATAGCAAGGGGTGGCAGCCAAAGTTTAGTCCCACCTTACTAGTTTGAGGGAGTTGCACCAATATATATAGTGGGTGTA
>QXEO01000474.1:0-102960 GCA_007115705.1 Dactylis glomerata | reverse complement strand
AGAAAACGAACGCGGATGGTAATGTTACTGTCTATAAAGCTCGGCTTGTTGGAAAAGGTATTCGGCAAGTTCAAGGTGTTGACTACGATGAGACTTTCTCTCCCGTAGTGATGTTTAAGTCCATTTGGATTTTATTAGCAATTGCTGTGTTTCATGATTATAGAATTTGGCAAATGGATGTCAAGACTGCGTTCCTCAATTGCAACATTGATGAAGAGTTGTATATGATGCAGCCCGAAGGTTTTGTCGATTCTAAGGATGCTAATAAGTTGTGCAAACTTCAGCGTTCCATTTATAGACTAAAGCAAGCATCCCAGAGTTGGAATCTTCATTTTGATCAAGTGATCAAGAGTTTTGGATTTGTTCCAAATAGCTACGAAGCTTGTGTCTACAAGAAAGTGAGTGGGAGCTCGGTGACATTTTTAGTACTATATGTGGATGACATATTGATTATTGGAAATGACATCGGTATGCTTAACGATGTGAAGAGTTATTTGAATAAATGTTTTTCAATGAAAGACCTAGGAGAAGCTGCTTATATATTAGGCATCAAAATCTATAGAGATAGACAAAGATGCCTAATAGGTTTAAGCTAAAGTGCATACCTGGACAAAGTTCTGAAGAGGTTCAGAATGGATAAAGCAAAGAAAGGTTCATTGCCCATGTTGTCAGGTAAGATATTGAGCAAGGCTCAGTGTCCAGCTATGGTAAAAGATATAGAAACTATGAGCAAAGTGCCATATGCCTCGGCCATAGGTTCTATCATGTATGCCATCTGTGTACTAGACCGGATGTGTCCAATGCTCTTAGTTTGACGAGCAGATACCAAAGTGATCCAGGAGTGGAACACTGGACAGCCGTAAAGAACATCCTAAAGTATTTAAATAGGACTAAAGAAATGTTCTTGGTCTATGGAGGTGATGAGGAGCTTGTCGTAAAAGGTTACGCCGATGCTAGCCGACACCGACCCGGATGATTCTAAATCTCAGACAGGATACGTTTATATTTTGAATGGAGGAGCTGTGAGCTGGAGAAGCTGCAAGCAAAGCGTGATCGCACATTCTACAACCGAAGCGGAGTACATGGCTGCTTCAGAAGCATCACGTGAAGGAGTTTGGATCAGAAACTTCATCGATGAACTTGGTGTGGTTCCAAGTGCATTGGACCCACTAGAGATATTATGCGACAACACTGGTGCCATAGCGCTGGCTAAGGAACCAAGATATCATCCAAATACCAAGCACATCAACCGCCGGTTTCATATAATTCAAGATTATATCGCAGATGGAGATCTGAAGATCTGCAAGGTACATACGGATCTGAATGTCGCAGACCCGTTGACTAAACCTCCTCCACGAGCAAAACATGATCAGCACCTTAATGTCATGGGTGTTAGATTTTTACCAAATGTAAACTAGATTATTGACTCTAGTGCAAGTGGGAGACTGTTGGAATTATGCCCTAGAGGCAATAATAAAGATGTTATTGTTATAATTCTTGTTCATGATAATGTTTATATTCCATGCAAGAATTGTATTAAGCGGAAACTTTAATACTTGTGTGGTTTATGAACAACACCGTGTCCCTAGTACGCCTCTATCGACTAGCTCATTGATTAATGATGGTTAAGGTTTCCTAACCATAGACATGAGTTGTCAATTAATAATGAGATTATGTCATTAGGAGAATGATATGATGGACAGACCCAAATAAAGCACAGCAATTAGATCGTGTCATTGTGTTCATCTTTGCAAGCTTTTTCCTATGTCAAGTATTGTATTCCTTAGACCATGAGATAATGCAACTCCCTGGTATCGGAAGAAAGCTTTGAGGTCATCAAACGTCATCCTATGAAAGGGTGATCATAAAGGTGTCTCTCAGGTGATCGGAAAGTACTTGTTGGGTTGCATGTATCGAGATGGAATTTGTCCCTCCCAAGTCGGAGAGATATACTTTGGGCCCACTCGATAATCGATATCAACACCGCTTGCAAGCACGTGGTTAAGGAGTTAATCATAAAGTGATATTGGATTACGGAACGAGTAAAGTACTTGCTGTGAACGAGATTGAACTAGGTATGCCGATACCAACGATCGAATCTCGGGCAAGTAAAATATCGTGAGACGAAGGGAATACATATACGGGATTAATTGAATCCTGGCATCGTGGTTCATCTGATATGATCATCGATGAATATGTGGGAGTCAATATGGGTTTCCAGATCCCTCTATTGATTATTGATAGAAGATCATGTCTGCATATTCTCGAACCCGTAGGGTCACACACTTAACGTGTATCGACGCTAGGATAGAATGGATAATTGGTTAATGAGTTTTTGTTCGGAGTCTCGGATGAGATCCAGGACATCATGAGAGGTTCTGAAATGGTCTGAAGAATAAGATTCATATAAAGGAAAGTAGTTTTTTGGATTCCGGAATTGTTTCGGAGTTTATCGGTATTGTACCGGAAGGTTCTAGAAGGTTCCAGAGTGGGGCCAACATGGGCCCACTTGAGGGAGGCCTGCATGGGCCTAAGGGGAAGTGTCCTGGCCACTTTGGGCCAGGCGCACCAGGCCCCTAAGGCCCAGCCGGCCAGCCCTTAGGGGAAACCCTAAGGGAACCTTCCAGAAGGAGGGGGGAAAACTTGCCCCCCACTCTTCCCCCTTGGGCCGCCGCCCTAGGGCTTGGAGGAGGGGTCAAGGTGGCCGGCCAGCCTCCTATATAAGGAGGGGCAGGGGCGCAGCCTGATACGTCTCCAACGTATCTATAATTTTTGATGCTCCATGCTTGTTTTTACACCATTTGCCTACTGTTTCGTTACACTTAGTGGCACTTTTATGCATTTTCGGAACTAACCTATTAACGAGTCGCCATAGTGCCAGTTCCCTGTTTTTTGCTGTTTTTGTGTTTCAGAAGTGATACACAGAAAATATTCTCGGAATTGGACAAAACAAGTTCCTGAAGTCTTATTTTACCCGGAAGCTTCCAGAGATCCGAAGAGGAGTAGGAGGGAGGCCACAGGGGCCCCACACACCAGGCTAGCATGGCCAGGGCCTGGGCCGCGCCACCCTGGCGTGAGGCCGCCTGGCTCCACCTCTGACATCGCCCCTTCGCCTATAAAGACCCCCCGACGGGAAAAACCTAAAGACCCGATCAATTTTCCAGAACACATCGCGATCTGCCGCCGCCGTTGACCCGAAGATTGGGAGGGTCTAGAAGTTCTTCTCGGCACCCTGCCAGAGAGGGGAATCGCCACCGGAGATCTTCTTCATTGCCATGCTTGCCTCCGGAGCGATGAGTGAGTAGTCTACCTTGGACTATGGGTCCATAGCAGTAGCTAGATGGTTGTCTTCTCCACCATGTGCTTCATGTTTAGATCTCATGAGCTGCCCTACATGATTGAGATCACCGTTATGTAATTCTACATGTTTGGTTTGTTGGGATCCGATGAATATTGGTGTTATGATTGAGTTGCTGTGCTGAATATTATCTTTTGTTATCTCTATGTTATTTATGATCTTGCATGCTCTCCGTTGTTAGTAGCTATCTTGGCCGAGTAGTTGCTAGTGACTCCAAGAGGGGGTATTTATGCTCGATAGTGGGTTCATGCCTCTATTTAACCTGGGGGAGTGACAGAAACCTCTAAGGTTGTAGATGTGTTGTTGCTACTAGGGAGAAAACAACATTCATATGCTCAAGGGCATATGCTTTGTTTACATTACACACTTTGCTTAATGCAATTATCTGTTGTTCGCAACTTAATACTTGTGGAGTTCTCGGATTGATTCGCCAAGTGGATTATTAGTCATAGATGCAGTTGGATGGCGGTCTATGTATTTTGTTGTAATGCCCAGAGTAAATCTCATAGTGATCTTCTTGACATATCACGTTTATCTTTATTCTATCAATTGCCCAACTGTAATTTGTTTACCTAGCATGTGTTATTTATCTTATGGAGAGACACCACTAGTAAACTGTGGACCCCAGTCCTATTTCCATCATATTGCTATCACCTGTTTACTTTACTCGCACTGTTTACTTTACTCGCATACTATATTGTTTTCCACTCGATACACTCATAACCTTTGTTTCAAGCAAACCGGTGAGATTGACAACCTCATCGCAAGTTGGGAGCAAAGTACTTGGTTGTGTTGTGTGCAGGTTCCGCGTTGCTACTGGCCAAAGACGAGTCAACAAGTGCGGCCTTGTTGGAGTGCTATTAAGCCAGTCTGCGTCACCTTCAGTCGTTTGTCTCTCCTCTCCAAGATCGACATACCTTGGTTTCTTAACTGAGGGAAAACCAGCTGCTATACTCATCACACCTTTCTCTTGGGGTTTCCAACGGGCTGGTCATTCACCACGCACAAGGACCGATTGTCAACTAGGCAATCACAGCCTTCCCCTCTCCCTACCCTAGCCGCCGGCCAACTGCTGCCCTCCAATCTCTCTCTCTCTCTCGCGACCGCGCGTAGGCGAAGCCCTGCCGCAGAAACTCTCCACCATAAGCACCATGCCGTCATGCTGCAGATCCAATCTATATCTCCACCATACTTGCTGAACCAAGGAAGGAGGAGACGTCGTTGCACCGTACGTGTGCATCTCTCGGAGGCGCCGCCACTTGCGGCGTTGGATCAGATCGGATCGCGGGGAGGAGACGGCTAGTACGACTACATCATCCACGTTCTGTTGAACGTTTCCGCTGTGCGATTTCTTCAAGGGTACGAAGATCTCATCTATCTCTCTTGTTGATTACATCTCCTAGATTAGATCTTGGCTTTCTTGTTCGCATCCATAGGAAAATTTTTGATTTACTATGCTGTGAAACCCTTCATGTTCTACTGATGCTTTTGTTGTTTTTTAAAACTTACTCATATTCTTGAGGTCACTCTCACTATTAATTTTGAGATCACTCTCACGGTGCATTTCTTGATGTGGGTTAACTTATGCGGCAAGTGAGATAACTTTTTATTTGAATCCAGATAAGCCATACATCTCTACTAATAATATTGCTACAGGTATGGTCCGTGACTGTCGCAAGTACGCTTTCAATTCATCAACAATACGTTTTCATCAGTGGTACCCGAAACGTTTTCTTTTTGCTTATCATCAGGCTTTCATTCGTCTATCTATCTCTAGGTTCTCCCTGCAAAAACAGGCCCGCCGCAAACCGGGTCGCCGTAGCTCGATCAAGCTATGCCCAATACAATCTCCCAGGCGTCCCTCGACCGGGCCCCCGTCGCCGCTGCGTTCCCCTGCGCGGCCGACGCCACTCTGTTCCCCTCCGCAGACAAGGATCTTTAGGAGAATCAAGGCCAAGGGACATGACCTTTGAGATGAGCGCTATCCACAGCTGTCGGCTCCTCCATGCCGGGATTCACAGGGTGATGGGAGAAGGCGCGTCGGGCAACGGGCCGAGCATCAGCAGAGAGGACATTATTAGGGCAGCGCCTCGACAGGCTGCATCTATCGAGAGAAGTAGCAGGTGCATCCATGCATCAACGAGGGAAGTAGCAGAGGACGGCATGAGCTCAGCAAGAAAAAGAAGGGAGACGAAAGAAGGGACCCCGCTCCGCCCCCTGCGGGCGGCGTCGGGGCGACCGTGCTCCTCCCGCCGCGACCCCCCTCCCCTCCTCCTCCCCCTTCGCCGCCGTCGGCGCAGGCCTCCGGGCAAAGCCCGCGCGGTGCCGGCGGCGGCGGCCCAGCCTCTACCCGCGTGCCTGGCAGGGAGGCGTGGGGATCTCCTCGTCCGGCCGCGGTGCGCGCAGATCGGCGGCGTTCCGGTGACGGCGGTGTTCCGGCAGGGGCGCAGCCCAGGGTGGCCAGGTGGTGAGGCGCTGTTGCTTGGCGGTGAGGTGGTCCGATGGCTTGGTGGTGGCCGCGTCCTCCCAGCCCAGATCTGGGCCCTCTGGGCCCATCTGGGTCTGGGCGGGCCAGGCCTGACCGTGGCTATGCCACTTCCGGCGGCCGGAGAGGTGGCTCGGGCTGGGGGTGGCCGGACGGCGGCATGCCTACAGCAGCGCGGCGACGGGAGCTTCACGAGCCCGCGGGCTCGGCCGGGCCAGAGGGCCTGGTATGCTCCTGTTGCTGTGTCCGGTCGGTAACCGCCTTTGGCGGAGGAGGTCGTGCCCTCCCGCGTGTCCGCTGTCCAGCCGCTCTTTGTTTCCGGGTGCCTCTTTCCATTTCCGTCGGTCTCACTACTTTGGTCACGGTGAGACAGCGGTGGTGATTGCAAGATCGTGGTGGCGCGAGCTGGTGGGCGGCGAGTTTGGTGGAGTGCGATGGAGTGTCGGGGGCGCGGTTTTTTTGGGGGGGTCAGGAGAAATCCCTGTCGGAAGGCCGGCATCGATGCGGTGACGCCCATGGGCGCCGCCATTCCTTCTTGAAGGGCATCGGGTGTACCCTTTTTTCCGCGCCTCCCCGCGTACCGGGGGAAACCCTAGGTTTATTCGGGCAGCAGCGTCGGCATCGTCGCATCCCTTCTTGAAGGTGCTTGCTTGGTATGCGGAGCTACAAAGTGCTAAGAGCGTGGTGGGAATCTTCCGAAGGGCGCAGCGATTGCGGATCATCATCGTTTTTGTCGACCCGACGTTGTGGATATTACTTTCTTTCTCTTTTTTCTTTTCTATTTCTTTGCCTTTCCTTTTTTTTTCTTTTGGGCTAGACTGTGCTGCGGCCCCAGCTGCCTTGCTGTATCGTGTGGTTGCTATATTAATATAGCGGGGCGAAAGCCTGTTTCGAGAAAAAGAAGGGAGACGCCGGTGCACTCCGTGGCCTACTTCGGTCTGCGTGGAGTGGAAGGACTTCAACAGCACAAGCTACAGGGAGATGACAATGCAGTCCTGCGTTCACCATGATCTCACTGGGAGGTACTTAATTAATTATTCTTTCATAGCTTTGTTAGTCCTTGCTAATTACCACCTCATTGGAATTGCTGACTACCGTAATCTGATTTGGAGCAGTTGCTATTAGTTGAGGCCTTAGTTGAGTTTTTTGTTGGCAAATTAATTTGTGGGATTAATTTGTTAGCTGATTATGGGTTGAAAAATAAGAAATATTTTGCTTTTGGAGCGTTGTTATGGTGCTAGGGTAGCCATCACCATATGTGCCCGATGTGTTTTTTGGCAGTTCAATGTATCCATTATCCAACATTGTTTTATTGAGATTCTGCATACATGGGAGTTTTCTCTACCCGAGTTCAGTGGCTCACTTGTCCTATCCCATGGTACATTGTGTAAACCACTAATTTTTGGTCTATTATTAGAGATGTTCACGGATATGGTACATAAATCATCGATGTCATATAATTTTAAGAAGTGATTTTGTCTATATGATAATTTCATACTTCTGTATATACATGACATGCACAAAGAAATTACAGCGTAATTGGTGTGTTTTTCCTTTACATTTGTGAAGATTGTTGAATAGTGTGACATCTAAGAAAATTCTAATTTTTTTGAAGATGAGCGTGCTTATAAAACAATAATACAACCAATACCGGGCGTATACTTCTAAGATGGTTGATTTAATTTAGACCTGATGAACGCGCGGGTACTGCTCGCCGGTAGTCTAGGCAGGGCTGCGCGTCGCGCCATGCCCGAAGGTGAACGGGAGAGATTGGAGGGACAGCCGTCGATGTGGTGAATAGGAGGAGCGGCGGTTCTTTGATCTGAAGATAGGGAGTTGCGGTAGCTAGGTGGTGGCTGCGGCCGGACGATGCATAAATAAGAGGGAAAGTGTGGCGTTATGACTCCGCTGCATCCAATGCAACTCACAAGCGCTGAACAGGTTCGGTACATGGAGCACGGGGACGCTGGAGGTGGCGATGTGGTGCTGGCATGTGGGGAAGAAGAGAAGATAGAGAGAAGATGATGCGTTGAGTTGATGTCCCATGAGAAGAGACGAGGCTATCGCGAAGGTGGGATATTATAGAGAGAAAGTAAAAAATCATTATGATGCGCCTCGGCGTCGATGTAGATGAACTTGTGCGACAGCCGCGCCACCACTTCCGAGCGCGTGCTGTCGCTGCTCAAGGTCCACTCGCGGTGTTCAGGATTGTCTGATTTGGGAATTGGGATTGCGTTTACCGTAGCTTATTAACTAGAGGCGGGCTACTGGCGTGAAGCTGTCAACAAATCTTGCACTCTTGTTATTTGGTGTAAATAGCAGATCTCCTATCCTTTTCTCTTGTATGCTACTCCATGAAATACAATACAACCAACTTGGCAGCACTGACAAATAGTCTGAGATACTAGATATGACCATGTAATAAAATTGCTTTTGGAAAAATGAAAGTAAGACAAACTTAAGCGGAAAGTGTTTTTGAGACTGATCTTCAGTGTTCCCTTTATTTAGAAAAAATAAGAGATTATTTTTCTAAGTTTCAAAAAATTATAAAAATAATTTTAGATATAGTCAATGATGTAACCTAGAAGCATGCAAAAATTGTAGATTTGAAATATACAAACTTAGACCTATAATTTTGTTATTTTTGTATAGCCTAAAATATAAGTTAAACTTAATTTTTGGAGGTTTGTGGGATAAATAGTTGGCTACGACCGAATATTTTTATATAGTTTTTTAATACTCAAATATGATTTTAAAAAAAAGCGAGATCACTAATGCCCATGTACACAAAATCTCCATCAACTTAAATTGTCTAAGTTGTATATTGTTGAACTGTTCCTTCATATTTAAGAGATTAATTTTTAATTTGTATTTTGTCCGCTGCAACGCGCAAGCACTTTGCTAGTAAATCATAAAGAGAAAAAGATACCAGCTATGAAAAACAGCGCAACAAAGCGTGCAGAGTCCTTCTAGTAATATATAAAGACGTCCCCCAATACTAAGTACATCGTAACGGCTTGCGTATACGCGGGAGGCACGATTTGTTGCCGTGGGAGGCGTCAAGTTTGGCTCACCCGGGAAGAGGCACGTCATCACGTCCCAGTCTGCGCACGCAACACCTAATTTGGGAAGGTCAGCCTCCGTGATATTTGTATTAATTTAATCAAATTATAAGATTTTATATACTCTCTTCGATCCATAATACTCTTCGCTAATACAAATATATCTATCACTAAAATATACTCCCTCCGTTTCAAAATATAAGATGTTTTAGGTTTGTGAAGTAAATGTATCTAGACATCTTTTAGTGTGTATATTCGAGTGAACCAACACACTAAAAGATGTCTAAATACATTTACTTCACAAAGCTAAAACATCTTATATTTTGAAACGGAGGGAGTATTTAGATACATCTAAATTAGCCAAAAGTAATATGGGTGGGAGGTAAGTATATGGACCGGACCACTTATGGTTTTGGCAAACGGACTCCAACACGGCAATACCTATTCTAATAAGCTGTTCTCGGCAAGATTAAAAAAAAGAGTTACGTACTTGTACGACTCGTCTGCATTATCAAATAGGGAAAACCCTAGCTAGCTAAAAGACCCCTATAACTTCCTCGTCAACCACCGCTGATTGAATTTTAATCTGATTTCTCTCTAGTCTGGCAGCCGGTACGGTGAATCGGCATGGACATCGTGTGCACCTACATGGTCGTGGACATTCTTCGCCACCTCCCACCACGCAGCCTCGCTGTCTCCCGCTGCATCTGCACGTTATGGCGCGCCACCGTCGACCACCACCGTCTGCTTCGCGCCGATTTGCTCCCACTCTCGCTAGATGCCGTTATCTATTCACACATAGAGCCAAGCGACCCCCAGTTGTTGTGCCGTCCCTCAACGGGGCGCAGCGTCGTCACCGCCATCCTCAACGACACCGACGACTCATTGCCTGCTGACTGTTGCAATGGCCTACTCTTGCTTGAGAATACGTGCGTGTTCAATCCTGCCACACGGCAGTCAGTGCGGTTGCCGAAGTTCCCATCACCATGCACGATGGCAGACTGCACGACCTGCTGTTATGACTTGGAGTGTAACAAATATCTCGTCTATGATCCCACCGTATCGCCACACTACGAGGTGTTCTTAGTCGCTCATATTTCCGACGGATTTCCGCCGGGACACAACTCTAAACATACATATAATCATGGACCGGTATCAGCGATGGAGTGGCCACCGTCGCCCTACATTATCGATGTCTTCTCGTCAAAAACTGGTTGTTGGGAGGAAAGGTTCTATGTGCGAGAGGGAGATGCCACGGGAACCGTTGCTGATCTTACAATTCATAAATATCTATGTGATGAGGATCTGTACCACTCTGCCTATTGGCATGGAGCACTCTACGTTCGCTGTGAAAAAGGTTTTGCTTTGAGGTATATATATATCTACCCACACCTTAATTAGACACTCACTATACTGCAGAACCCATCGGTGCATGTGTTTAAAAATTCTCTTCGTGTGTTAGAGTACGCGCTCTTGCATTATACTCCAAGTGCATACGTCATTGCATTAGAAGAAAATAGATATTAGGGTTATATATTTTTGACATGGTATAAGAGCCGATCTTAGATTTTACACCACTTTCGCATCGTGCACCGTTTTCAAGGAGATCAATCTCTTCTTCCCGGGGATAGGTCTAAATTTCTCAATTTATCATAGATTAGATCTAATTAGCTAAAATAGACCCTCTAATCCCTAGATCTCCGTGGCCTGTTATCCGGTGAAAGTCCAGTGTAAACGGCAGCGCTCGGCTGCCCGCATCGACGACGGCAGGGCGCGCGCCGTGGAGACGCGTGACACGGCAAGTGCATATAGTGGTCGACCACGCGGTCTGGAGACACGCGGAAACGGCTACGCTCGCGTGCATCCAAGCAGCCAAGGCTACATAGGCAAGGAGCTCCAGTCCACGTGAGGATCAAGCTAATGCCCGACGCCATATATTGACGCAAACAAATGAGATGCTAGGTGCATGTCTAAAAAAATCAGTTGAACAGCTTATAGATTGGCAAACAATCAGGCGGCAGCCCACGCACGCCGTGTACTGCACCAAGCCTAAGTTACAAGGGTCAAGGGGCAATGCTAGCTTACAGTCACCGTACCCGTTACCACGGTTGAATTTCCGACCGGTATACTTTAGAAATTTCGGACAAACAATATGCGATGTGTGTGTGTGGGGGGGGGGGGGGGGGGGGGGGGGGTTGTAAGACACATGTTCGATTGCAGTGCATAACATTTTATTTTACTTACAAACACAAATTTGAGCTATTGTTATTTAACTAAAGGGTGAATTTTTTTGCAGGATAAACTTGTCAAATGACACATACCGAGTATTTAACTTGCCGAAAGGAAAAAAAGGAGTACCTCGTCTAGGAAAATCGAAGAAAGGGGTGTATTGTACACTGATGATCAATGGGCCATGCATATGCCAAGTTTGGTTCCTAGATGAATCACGGGGTAAGATGGAATGGGTACTAAGAAATGAAATCAACCTTGAGCCAGCCATTGCAAAATATTCTTGGAAGCATGTCCACGACGAACCATGGATCTCTCCATCATATGAGCAGGAAAAGTTACTGCTCAAGAGTAAAGTCAACATGAAGACCATAGATCACAACAATGATGCACCAATGGAAGACGATGATTTTGAATGGGATTCTGACAATGAAAACGTTCTTGATGCTGCAAACTGGCCTAGAGAGTATGGCCCTGACGCTCATTTTTTTGAGTGTTTTGGATTTCATCCTTACAAAGAAATTATCTTATTTTATGATGGGTACAGCAAAGTAATAGCCTACCATTTGAATAGCTCAAAGATTCGTTATTTGGGCACCGTGTATCGCCTTACCGACACTCGGCTGTCTTTCGCATATTCCCCATGTTGGATGAGGAATCTACCTGGAAGCTAATGTCAGTATCTGCCATAGGTGTATTTTAGTTGGAACTAAATCTGTAAATCTTTTAATCATTATATAATATTCCATTTTGGAATTTAATCTGATTGATTGCGTCTCCTGTCTTTATTAGTTTATTTAATGCTTTTTCTCTGCATGCCCTGAGTGTTCTCATATTGAAAAAAACTACCGTTGGTGAGCTTAGTTGTGCTAAATTTGTATTTGTTTCTGGCACGTTGCTGTAAGTAGCTCAATTTTTGTTTTCTTCTTTTGCGGGGAAAGGTAGCTCAAGATTTCAGCAGTCCTTGATGAGAACTAGGAGATCTAGAAGGAAACAAATCATCTCAGCGATATTAAGAGATATATCCATGAACATGTATTGTACAGACCTTGAGCAGACAACAAATTGACATCGGATCGAGAATCATGGAGTCCATTTAGATTGAAGAAGCGGTCCCATGGAAGTGTCAAGTGTGACTGCTCGCCGTTGCAAATCCATATTCACTGGAAGTATTCTGTCGCAGCCGCCAAACGTTTAATTGGAAATCATGGCTGCTTGAGGTGTGTTGTGAAACAAACAAGAAATCAACTGGATGAATAAGGGGTCCTTGCATAAGAAAGTTTTGCTTACAAAGGACAACTTGATTAAGAGGAAATGGCAAGGTAATGATAAGTGTTGTTTCTATGATCAGAAGGAGACAGTGCAACATCTATTTCTTCACTGTCCTTTAGCAAAGATGGTGTGGCGTATCGTCCATATGGCTTTTAGTATTACACCACCAAAAAACATAAAAAATTTATTTGGTAATTGGCTGGTGGGGGTTTCAAAAATTGAGAAGGCACACATTCGAGTGGGAACATGTGCTTTGCTTTGGGCCATATGGAGGATTAGGAATGATTATATTTTTAACAATGCGAAAACTACTTCTTTTATGCAGGTAATTCCGCTGGCTACACATTGGATCCGTACGTGGTCCTTCCTAAAACAAATGGAGAAACGAGAGGATTTGGTTACTGGGTGCAACCGGCTAGAGAAGGTTGCACGGGATTTATACAGCCAGTGCAACTGGCGTTTTGATCTCCGGTTGACATTTTGATGCATTGGCGCTGCTTTCACTCCGGGCTGTTTAGATGGTTGATTCATGTATCGACCTTGTGTGATCCATGATGTAATTTTTTGTAAGACCATACACTAATAAATTAATAAATCAATAAAAAGCCGCATGCATCCTATCGATGCAGAGGCTGGGGCGATGTCCTCCTTTTTGAAAAAAAAAGAATAAGGGGTCCTCGCGATGATACCACACATGGAAAAAGGCCACATGAGTGCGTAGTTAGTTAATTACCCTAGTCAAAGGACATGCGTCATGGGGAACAATAGGAGTTAGACGACTGCGCAACGCAGCTTATATGAGGAACTTAGGGGAGGCTCTGGGCAGACATGAAACGGGCGTTCACCACCACCGGAATGAAAGGAAACGGACCGCGTCGCACTGTTACGCCTTTCATCGCGCCATGGTATTCACCGTGTCGCTTCTCTGCCTTCCGTGAAGAAGCTTGCTTGCTTTTTGAGAGAGAACGGGAGAAACTTTATCGAATCACCTTACTTAACAAGCAATACTATTAATTCACTTTCAAAGAAAATACATTATCACCATCGACACCTCTTTCATATGAAAAAACTCGGTAATAAAAAAATGTTGTTTGAAATAGCAACTACAACCAAGAATCTCCTATCATTCCTTCAACATGATCTTTTATGAGATTATTGAAGTTCTAGGCAACTTAATTACATATATCCTCACGGAGAACCTTGTATGCGCATGGGGCCACGATTACAAAATCAATGGGGCTTGTGTGTCATGGACATATATACAATGATTTGTTACACCAGTGATGCTTCTTTCCAAAAAAAAATTGGCTTCTACTAGGTGTCAACATAGCAACACAAACTACACAACAATTGGATAACTTCTTTGATTACTTCAGAAACTCAGGGTTGATGTTAGCCTTTTTAAATGCTCATGAGCAGTTCCGAGTGTTTTACTAAGTTGGAATATGGAGGAGATTACTTTCGCTTTTGTGATAACGCAACATTTTCCTTTTCTATAGTAGCTTTTTTTGCGAGAAAAACTCCCGATCTATTCATCAAAAATCAAGAATGCGGTACAAAGAACACCAGAATAACAAAATTTACATTCAGGTCTATAGACCATTTAGCGACGACTACAAGCAGTGGAGCAAGCCGAAGGCGCACCGCTATCATCACCCCTCCCTCACGAGAGCCAGGCAAACCGTCTAGTTGTAGACAGTCAGGAAGTCGCCATGCTGAGGCCCAATAGGACCAGCGCACTAGAATAGCAACCATCGCCGATGAAGAGAATCATAGATCGGAAGAATCCAACCTGTAGACACACGAACCCAAACGAACGAAGACTAGATCCAAGCAGATCCATCACAGACAAACACCAACCAAATCCCACGGGATCCGTCGGAGACACATATCCACACGCCCTCCGACGATGCTAGACACATGGCCGGGATGGGGGCTGGACGGGAGAACCTTATTTCATCTTCAGGGAGCCACCGGTGCCACGTCTTCCTGAATAGGACACAAACTCTAACCAAACTCAAAAGAACTTCTAAAAAAGGAGCCAACGAGGACCAAGATCCACTGCTCCTCCATGAATGGCCCTAAGGCCATAGGAGGCGAGGCAGATCAGTGGCGACGTCGACGGAAGGCAGGAAACCCTATCGCATGTTTCTCCTAGGAGCTAGGAATGAAGGGTTTTTTCTGAAGTAGTTAAGTGATGATCTCTTATGGAGGAGTTTTGTGGGGCGGGCACATCCAGAAGTTGCCACGCGGCAATGGTTTAGCCTAGCAGTTAACATCTACCACTGATCATGAAATTTAATGTCTCCATATGCTAAAATATAAGTTCGCTCAATATAATTTTTCAAAATCTAAGTGAATGTGTTTTCTTTATTATTATACGGAGACTAGATGTTATCTCTTTAGTCATATATGTTTCAGTGCAAGTATCAAATCAACAACACTAATTGTTTGGTTGTTGGTGATTGCTCATCAAGCATGATATCTTTGTAGGCCCTTGTGATATGCCATGTAGGCATGTACTTCCAAGGGAATATCTAAATGATATATGGAACACAAATGCATTTTCGACACAAACGCAATTCTTGAGATTCATCCCCGGATTAACATCATTAATTGTTAGCTATAGATAAAGATGTGCCCGAAATCAATTGCTAGTTTTACAACATTGATAACGGGTACATAGATATACATGCAAATAATTACGTCCGATATATTAGTATATCTCACCAATCTACTGCCAAAATTTCGACAAGATCCACCCCCTAAATATACGGTCATCAACACAGATATTGTATTCCTGGGAATAATTTATTAGTGTTGTCGACGGAATTTCTCCCAATTATATAGAAAGATGAAGATTGACTTACAATCTATTCAAGGAAGGAAATAAATAGACTGCTTGATATACCCGACGCCGCCGACGTCGTGGTCAATCCGCCATAAACCCCAGCCCCTCTGCTGCGCCTATTTATTCCCCGCATTCTTTGCTTCGCAGCGTCTCCGCTTCCCCGGCTCCGTCCCTCGAGCGCTGCTGCTGCGATCCTGCCGTCACGGAGGCAGCCATACTGTCGAGCACCCTGTGCGCGCGCGCGCTCGCGGCGAGGTAGGGCTGGCGCGGGCGATCGATCGATTGGCGGTGGCGCGTGATTGCGTGTGGCGGGTGGGACGATGGGGAGGGCGGGGTGGCTCCGGGTGGCCGCGGCGGCGGGGTGCGCGGCGGTGACGTGCGCATTCGCGACGGCGCTGGTGTCGAGGAGGGTGGCGGCCTGGAGGCGGTGGCGCCGGGCGCTGGCGGTGGTGCGCGACTTCGAGGAGAGATTCGCCACGCCCGCGGAGCGCCTGCAGCGGGTCGTCAACTCCCTGGCCATCGAGATGTTCGCCGGGCTCGCGTCCGAGGACGCCAGCAAGGTCCGGATGCTCCTCACCTGCGTCGACTCGCTCCCGGACGGGTATAATTCGGACGCTCATCTTCCTATTCCTTTGCTTCCTTTTTTTCATGCTTCATTGCTCAACTTCTTATATACTCCTATAATTTAGGTTTGCACAATGTGAGCACGCAAACGTGATGTTCCTTGACTAGTTTCTTTGTGTCCTGGCTTCCAACAGCGCCAGTTGAATTGAGTTTGTGGTTCTTTTCCTTTGATAGACTCTTCTGAGTATGTGATTGGGAAGTTAAAATCTTTCTTTGGCTGGAACAATGCAGTCTGCTGCACCTGCTTCTAACTAGCATTTCTTCAAATCTTTGAATAGTCTGATATCGATCATATATGTTACCCTTTATGCCACTTCAATTACTGTTTGGCACTCGCATGGTCATAGAGTGAGGTCCAAGATTCATGCTCTTAGTCAAATCCAACACACTTGTGTATCGTTCAGTTATAAGCAGTGTAAAGTGTAACATTGCACATTGGCAAATAATTCTCCTTGATCGAATGGCACAATACCCTTTTGGTTCATAATTATTTCCTTAGTTTTTTGCATAGTGCGACTGGTTGACAAGTTCTCTATGCATACACTATTTTACATTTGTCTTGCACTAGTTAATATTGCGCATGCAACCAGGAGTGAGGAAGGCATCTATTATGCCATTGATATTGGAGGGACGTGCTTTAGATTCTTGAAAGTGGAACTTGGCGCAGGGTCTACAATAATTAATCAAAAAGTTGATCATCAACCTATCAAAGAAGAACTAACTAAAGGTACAAGCGAGGTATGTGTGTCATTTTAGTTCTACTTCCTTACTAGTTAGTGTTTCTGCATTTGAGTTCTATTCTCTTTGCAGGAGTTCTTCAATTTCATTGCCTCGACACTAAAGAATTTTATTGAAAGAGAGGGTGATGAGGGAAGGGCGCTTGGCTTTACATTTTCGTTTCCAGTCAAACAACTTTCTATAACCTCTGGGTCATTAATCCGGTGGACTAAAGAATTTTCAATTGAAGAGGCTGTAAGTTAAACTACAGCTTGCATTATTCTTTTTGCATCATATGCATTCAATTTGAAGTAGATCACTGTGTTGTAAGAAGTGAGGTGCCAGATGAGAAGCCTTGAATAATTATGAGCATATCGGTGCCTTAGTTCTTACGCAGTGCTAGACAACAAGACACATTGAAAGTTGGGGCTATTTTAGATTTTCAACTAGCACCACATTATCAGGGCTTGTGATTTATTGTCCGGAATTTGAATATCTTTGTTCATTTTGATAAACTATGATAGCTTATTTTATCTAAAAGATTTTTCTGAATCATTGAAATAATCTATTGTTTGGCAGGTATTTTATTGTGGTTATCTGATGCAACTACCTTAATTTAAAAGCTCTGTTTTAATTTTATTTTTCTCTTGAAGTGTCAAGTAACACTCTGGTTCAATATTTGTCTTGTGTATAATAATTGCAGTTTTTTGCCGATGCATAATAATTGCATTTGATTTCATATGTTAATTTCAACACTGAATTATTTGTACTTCTGGATTATCAGGTTGGGAAAGATGTTGCTCAGTGCTTAAATGAAGCCCTTGTAAGGAATGGACTAAATTTGCAGGTCAATGCATTGGTATGTTGTTAGCCTATGGGTGGGTGAATCTCTGTTGAAAAGATCATTCCCATTAATGCAAGTATTACTTGCTGGCATGATTGTTCTTATTGGGGTTGCTATTTTGATCCTGATTTCATCAATCTATATTGCTTATACATGGCCTGTCTTTATTAGCCATAATGATAATTCACTGCGTGTAAACGGTGAACCCGATAATTGAAACATGCAATAGCGAATAAGGGGTTTTGATTACTATTTGGTGGTCTAGCATCATTTTGAAGTTGCGACGCTGTGGCAGACTGCTATGGTTAGCGAGACTGGCAAAACTATGTATGTAGTTTAAACACGAGTAGTGGAAGTGTAGTACCACTATGCTTCCAGTACTCTGAATTTAGAGTTTTAAACTGTGAAATCTGTGATTAAATCTTTATGCTAGCAACTTGTTGTATTACGGCCAGAATCTAGTTTATCAGTTCATGAGGAGTGAAGTCAGGGTTTTTCTCCTTTCTTTATATTATATATATATATATATATATATGTGGAATAGGGATTACAAACTATAAAATGAACCAGGTCTTAATTGGTGCAGTGTATTGGTCGGGAGTACTGTATTGTTGTCTATTTACTATATTAGTAGATTGTACTCAAGTCCATAACCCACCGTCTGTCTGTGTGCTCCACAGTAGAACTGTATAACTGTGTAATTAAATGTTTACAAGAATGTACCATGCAGAAATAGGGAAGTTAAATTCGTATTTTGTTAAGTTCATGCATGTTCTTATGGTACTGATGAAGTTGTTGATCATTGATGTTTCCTTGATCAAGTCAAGCAAATTTTCTTTTCAAGTATGGTTCTTGTATTCTCTAGTAGGTTAAAACATATGCCTATTTTGGTTTTGATTGTTTCATCTGATTCAAAATAGATGAATAATACTGTGGGTACACTAGCTTTGGGGCATTATTATGATGAGGATACAGTAGCTGCGGTGATTATTGGAGCTGGTACCAACGCTTGCTATATTGAGAACAATGAGGCGATCACTAAACGCCAGGGCCTTCTTACTAACTCGGGAAAAACGGTATCTTACTTCAGTCATTTATTATTTAGTGGAACTTCCTTTTGTTGTAGTTAAATTTCGTGACCTAGTCAAAATTCCATTGCTGAATAGAAATGCTGATCATTTTAATATTATTCGTCAGGTTGTAAATGTTGAATGGGGGAGTTTCCGTCCTCCACAAATACCATTAACTCCTTATGACATCTGCTTCAATAATGGTACACAAAATTACTATGACCAGGTAATGTAGTTGTGAGAACTATCCCCTATGGAATAGCTTAAAGTAATGAAGATGAAATTGATTTTTCATTTAATAAATTTAGGGTTTTGAGAAGATGATATCAGGTGTGTACCTTGGAGAGATTGCAAGATTGGTGTTCCACAAAATAGCTCAAGAGTCGGATGTATTTGGTACTGCTGTTGATGGTTTAGCAATCCCATTCATCTTAAGGTACCTGCATACTAGAATTTTGTTTTCTGAAAAAATAGATGCGTTAGAAATGAGTGTTATGGTAATAAGAAATCCTTACCCTGTTTGTTTAACGTACCTTGGAGGCCATTCCTAGTTTTGCTGTTCATTCAGGTCTCTAATCTTGTAGCTCCCTTAAAAGTATAGGCTGAACTATGCGTGCTACTTTGCTCGCCAATCATCTACTGCTTTTTATATTTTGCTTGCTGCCTTGTTCTATCCGTTCGTTGTTCATTGAGCTTTGTGTCTATTTTTTTCTCTTGTAAATGCAACATGATCGACTGACGATCAGTTCCTTTCTAGAGCTGTAACATGTTTCTTACAATAAATCGCTGTTAATGGCCTATACTTGTATTGATTTACTAATCTGTAAATAAAAAGTATTAGTTATGTGTTAAAATTGTAGGCATTGGATGATTGAGTACACTTGATGTTTCATATTCAATTAAGATTTATAGACTTAATGTTTGGAATATATTTTCAGTGAGGGTAATTAAACTCGGTCTGTCCGGTGACTAGCCTGGGCCTGAAAGCATGCACGATGGCCGTGTATTTTGATGAAATTGTATGGTCAAGTTATCATATGTATGATTCAACATAAAACGTACATCTGATTTCTTCAGCAAAAATAAACAGTGAACGCATTGCAAATAGTGATAAAAGTTTTAATATATGCATGTCTTCTCATCCAGCACGCCATGTCTAGCTGCTATCCGTGAGGATGATTCCCCAGACTTGAGAGAAGTCGGAAGGAGACTGGAAGAACATCTGATGGTTAGTTCTTGCAGTCATTTGATAAGATAGTATTGTGCCATTTTTGTCCGATGACCATTCTTTCCAGAAGTTTCTCATGTTTCCTTTATTCCCTGTACAGATACCCAGTGTCCCTCTCAAGACTCGCCGGCTTGTGCAGAGAGTGTGCGACATCATCACCCGAAGAGCTGCACGTCTAGCAGCAGCTGGAATTGTTGCAGTGCTGCAAAAGATCGGTCGTGATGGAACGCGTTGTGGTACCACCCAAGTTCGAAGAATGACAGGTGTGCCAAAGAGATCGGTCATCGCAATCGAGGGCGGCCTCTACCAAGGATATTCAGTGTTCAGAGAGTATCTGAATGAAGCCGTTGTCGAGATCCTTGGGGAGGAGATTGCGCCCACAGTTGTTCTTAGAGTGGTGGAGGAGGGATCCGGGATTGGGGCTGCTCTCCTCGCAGCAGCATATTCGTCGAATAGACAGGACTCCATATAGGCATGATGTATATTAAACTCCTATTCACATGAAACAGAGATGGAGCGTATTCATCCATTCTTCAAATGTATACAAGATAGGAATCCGATATTGTACAGGACTCAAGAGTCCATTTCTGATGTGAAGCTAGTGGTCTTTGCATATCTGCTGTGCCAAATAGTGCACGTGCCTTACAATAACCGATGTACATATAGTAATGGGAAATATGTGTTGACTTACAATAACCAATGTATGTACAAATCAGATGAAGCAGAGGATACTTGTCATGTGTTATGGATGTATGAGATGTGCTAAAGTTTGCTCAGTGAGATGCGATATGCCTTTACATTACCTTTGCAGTTTTGTGACACCAACAGAGTTTGTAGCCTGGTGGATATCTCACCTGAATTTTGGCCATTTCACTAGAAAATTATGGTTGTCATTTTTGCTTAATGGGAGCCTTGACATTTCTTGCTGACTATTCCTTCACTATTGTTGTCAAGCAAAGAATAGAAAATTATGTACAATATAATCTTCATGAGAGCACAAAATGATATTAAAGTACGAGCTAAACTATTTTGAAAAAAAAAGTACAAGCTAAACAAACATGGAAGTAAAGCGCAAAAGAAGCTGACACAAGGGTAAACCAGAAACAAATTAAGTGTTCCGGAAGAAAGCCAAGAAGGCAAGAAGTGGGCAAATTGTTGGCCCTAATCTTGCATTCTCTTTTTTGCATAAAACACCTCCAGGAAAAGCTCACAGACCTCGGGTTGGAAGCTGCACCGATGTGACGAAGAGGAGGCCTGAGGATCAAATCGCAAAGGAAGCTGATTCCATCACACCAACAAACCCTGCAAACCTAACCTCACTAGTCAAATAGGCTAGTATAACTCTACGCCAAAAAGCCATCGGCATCGCCGCATTCGACACCATCGATATGGAGAGGCTCGAGGAATAATTACTCTTCAGATCGGCCGCGTCGCCACCACCAATGAAGTGTCGCCCCGTAGCCCTATTAACAGCCACAAAGTCGGTAAAAGTAGATCTCCATCTGATAGATCCAGGATTCCGCACACTCCCGCGGAGCCGTTGTAGGAGGTGGCATCCTACAGGAGGAGGAGAGGTGGCCGCACAGTGCGCCAAGAAAATCGCCACTTTAGGGTTTCAAGAGGAGAGAATGTTGGATAAATGTAACACAATCTAAGGTACAGATAACTTAATTCTTGCATTATTCTTTGTTGAGGGCATGCAATGCACGCCTAAAACATCTATAAAAAAATCCAATGTGTTTTTGTGAGGGAGAATTAAAATCAGAGATATGGTTGCAATCAACTACAAATATATTTCTCTAGCCAATTTTTAAAAAAAGATTTAGCTATCCAAGAAGTGGTTGATGTTGGAAAAAAAAAAGTGTGAACTAGACTGGGCAAAGGAACTTACGTTCGTCCCTTTGGTGGAGCCACAAGAACATCTATAACTTACATAAGACCTTGACCTTGCTCTTTTATTGCCATGATTTTTCATATAGTTCAGAGAATCAAGCCAGGACTCTTGATGAAGCTTCATCCATATGAGCATGCAATATGTCGATTTACAGAAAATATGCCCTTGCGATCGTAGAGTTGATCTTGGTACGAGTCGTCTAAGGCATGCTGGTGTGGCATGTTTGTACGCGACGAAAACGAGAGCGAGGAAACATGGGGTATTTGTGCATGAGTTGCCTTATGTGGTGCAATATGTTGTTAGTGTCTCATATCCTCGCAATGAGTTTTAAACTACTACTCTCGTGCACTAGACAACGGTATCAGACCCTGAGCATGTTACACGACAACCAAAGTTGAAGCAATGACACAAAAGAGCAGAATATGCAGTATCCTTCCTATTATAAGAAAATTAGCAGATGATTATAGGCAGGTGACTAGCGGTCCGGTGAACCTAGGTGAAAATTTAAAGTTTGTGTACCTCAATCGGCCTATAAACTATATTCCACTCATTCCCTGTCTTTACTAACACTGTTCTTCTCACTCGCCTAATATCCTATGTGTTTATGGCATTATTCTCTCCCTAATCCCGTCCACTTCCACCGAGAAAAGATCTCTTGTTATGGTTGGCAAGGATGGAAGCGAGAATGTGGTTTAGTGAGCAGCTCATAACATCTAGAGTATAGACTTGCGTCCGCGTCGCTCCCAGGGGGTGACACGGGCGACCTCCAGCGCATAGTAGCCGGAAACGGGGCCGATGCCTAGTTCCACTATCCCGAGTCGATCGACATCGAGGGTCGAGTACGACAATGGGTCGAGGTGGGTTGTTAATCGGGTCACGATCCCGTTTGTTGGCTGCTGACCATGGCAGATTGGAACGAGCAGAGCACATGCCAGGCATCCCGCCGCGCCCGTATATCTCCGTCCTATCACATAATCCAGTGGCTGACCGGATGGACTCAGTCTGATGTCGTCGTCGCACTGCGGCCTGCCCTGCTCGTTCATCGATCGCCGCCGGGTCGCCTGGTGTTAGCATCCCAAAGGCCAGCCCACACTCAACCAGCGTATTCGGAGGCCCAAGGCCTCTCTCATCCCAAAAGCCCGGACTGAAGGGAGAGGTTTGCCCAGCTATATAAGCTGGTGTCAGCCTCCGTCAACTAGCGAGGTGGGACTAAATCCCGTGCGCGTACCACCGGACCGTCCCCAGCCGTGCCACCCGTTCGAGTGCTGACATCCCATCCTCCTAAACAGGAGCGATGCAGATCGCCACACACCTAATAGCGGTGCGCACGCTGGCTCTGATACCAGATGTTAGCGTCCCAAAGGCTAGCCCACACTCAACCAGCGTATTCGGAGACCCAAGGCCTCTCTCATCCCAAAAGCCCGGACTGAAGGGAGAGGTTTGCCTAGCTATATAAGCTGGTGTCAGCCTCCGTCAACTAGCGAGGTGGGACTAAACCCCGGGCGCGTACCACCGGACCGTCCCCAGCCGTGCCACCCGTTCGAGTGCTGACATCCCATCCTCCTAAACAGGAGCGATGCAGATCGCCACACACCTAATAGCGGTGCGTACGCTGGCTCTGATACCAGATGTTAGCGTCCCAAAGGCCAGCCCACACTCAACCAGCGTATTCGGAGGCCCAAGGCCTCTCTCATCCCAAAAGACCGGACTGAAGGGAGAGGTTTGCCCAACTATATAAGCTGGTGTCAGCCTCCGTCAACTAGCGAGGTGGGACTAAACCCCGGGCGCGTACCACCGGACCGTCCCCAGCCGTGCCACCCGTTCGAGTGCTGACACCTGAGTTTCAATTGGGGACAGCGGACTCCGACCGTCGGACGCACCGTTGGACTGGATCACTGAAACAGATGAAGGAATTGGGGAATTGCTAGGTGCTACGTCTTCGTGGAGAAGAAGCAGAAAAAATTACAGCGTGAGTACAGAGTCAAACTGACGTGGTACTGGGCCCTTTGGACCCTAATTTTAATCAATTTTTGTTGTGTTCTATTTTTTCATGAAAAAAATTGTTGAGTGGAGGTGAAATTTGGGGCAGGATATCCCTCCACCCATATCGGTATCAGGGTCATCGACCCAAAATCAATTGGATCCCGACCTGGGTTCCAAATTAGCGTTCCGGAGATGTATACCCCTAGTCGAACCCTGTTCCCTAGAGTGGCAACCCTCGATCCTCGACCCCGTTCCTCGACCCGGGCGACCCGGATTTCTGGCAACTATGCTCCAGCGCCGCCGAGCCCGCCTCCCTCTCCCTCCGCTCCCCTCGCAGCCGCCGGGCAAAGCCTGTGTGGTAGTCGGCGGCGGCGGCCCTCCTCCCTCGCGTGCGGGGGTCTCTAGCTGGAGCGGCGCGGCGCCCTGGACGGCGTGCTGCTGGCGGCGGAGCAAGGGCGCCGGGGCGGCGGCCCCGGGTCTCTACGGTGAATCGGCGATCGTGGTGTCTATGCGGGCAGCACTACGGCCAGGGTGGCAGCGTCTCCTCCACGAGCTCCTCTTGTGGGCTACATCTGGGCCTGGAGGGCCTGATCTGGGCTCGGAAGACCTGAGCAGGCGTGGTGCTGGCGGGTGAGGCAGTCTGCGCGGCGTCATCGGCATGGTCGTCGGCGAGCTGCGGGTCGGCCGTGCCCCTGGTGCGGCAGTTCCTTTGCTACGCCCTGCGGGTTTGATCCGGGCCTAGTCGGACCCGATCCGTCGGCGCTGCTCTTGGGGTGCCGCGTCGGGCTGCAAGGTGGCTTCGGGCAGCAGCGGGTTGACGGTCTTCAAGGCAAGGCGGCAAGGCGGCGCCGCGATGGTGGTGTTCTGGGTGCCCACTGCAGCATGTGGTGCTGATGTGGTTTCACCTCTGTAGGCGGGCGACTGGTGTGGTGCTGCGTACGGGGTACAATGTCCTTGCCTTCGGCGGCGGCAACCGACAAGCTTCTGGCTGAGTTCGTTTGCCGCATTGGTGGTGGCGGGTGTGATGAAGCTCCAGGAGAGATCCTTCGGGCGACCTCGATCGTCCACGGCGTCAGCGATGACTTCGGGCGTTGCTCCGTTCTTGAAGGCGTCGTTGTGGATCTTCCGCTTCACCTTGCCGTTGGGTGCTTCGGGTGAAAGCCCTAGCTCTCGCTGTGCCGGAGCAGACGATGGCGGCAGTTTTTTTCCATTGTTCCCCTCCTTGGGGCATCGTCTTTGGAGTCTCAAACCTCTGCCGGATGTGTGAGTCTTGCGCCTTTGTGCCGGCCCTTTCTTGTCGGCGAGTGTGGAGAAAGCCGGGGCGGCGGCCTCGGACGGTGGAGGAAGCCAGGGCGGCGGCCTCGAGTAGCTTTGCGGTGATGGCTCAACAAGGCGGGGCTGTCATGCGGCGTCGCTTGGGTGACGAGCCAGAACCACGAGGGTGGTTGGTCCGCTGCCACATTTTTTTCATTTCTCTGTCTTTTCTATTCGTTTCCGGGCGTAATTTCATTTGGACAGCATTCATTGTACAACATTGTTGTATGATTTCCCTCTGCTAATACATCGGAAGCCATCATTTGCTGGATCTTTCAAAAAAAGAATGTGGTTTAGTTGGCTCCTCAAAATAGTCACCCAGTTGAGATTAAAACCGACTCTCTCTATCTTTTCTCAATGATAATCTCCCTTGTATCATTTTTGTTTCATCCTTACTTGTGTACCAACTTGGGTTTCCACTGTACAACTGATATGTCTAAGAAGAGGGTGAACAGGATAACGCATGGAAGACTCTACCACAATGGAAAAAAGATAATGGAAAGATGGTCTCTAGGAGACACACTAGTAAGTTAGAAGAAAGATTTTGTTTCGCTCTATTTCTTGTTTAGCTACACTCATTGCGGATCCAAACAGACTTTAGACCAGGAGAAAACTAAATAATTATAATTTATACTAAACTTTAATACTTCGTAAAATATTTTTGTCATGATACAATCATAACAAATATAATTTTCTTGTTTGGCATAGTTAATACGTATCCCATTGCTAAATATTAACTATGTTGTTGTTTGTTACAGAATCAAAATGTATGGTTGGAAAATTCCATATTTTGTAACAAAAATAAATCCTTCTTGAATCATTTGACACCCGCTTATACTTTGTGTGTGTGGTTTGTGTATATTTAATATTCTTAATGTTATGATAAATATCTTAATAGGATTTCCGGTGTATGAATAGGTACAAGCACTTTTGGAGTATAAAGTGAACCGCTGGCATTAATGGCCAAAATATGCTGCAATTTATAGTTGGTATATTAATGATATGAACAACTTGTACATGCTTTATAATTTGATATTGGTGCTTGTAGTAATGACAAAGGATCATGAAATTATATGGATAAGTAATGGATTTGATGGCTACATCCAAGAATGACTCTGCATTGGGTGAGAAGTTGCTTTAAATCTTGGTGAATCAGGGTCATGGAGGATCCACCATGCCAATTTCAAGTATAGAAACATAGAAATGTCGTGCACCCTTGCCCATTTTAGCAATTACAACATCCCAAATGCAACGAGGAGGGCCATCGGTAACCGCCATGCGTGCCTAGTGTCTATCATGGTTTCCAAATGCCGTAGGTGAACGGATCGTATGGGCACCTAGAGGGGGGGTGAATAGGTGCTACTCAAATTTTAGTTCTTTTTCAATTTAGGCTTGACACAAAGGTAAATTCTCTAGATATGCAACTAAGGTGAATTTACCTATATGTCAACTAGCAAGCTACACAAGATACAATATATAAAGACAATAAAGGATAGAGGTAACCGAGAGTGGAGCACGCGGAGACACGGATGTAATTCCCGTAGTTCCTTCCTTTTTAGGGGAAGTACGTCTACGTTGGAGGGGTGTGGTTGCCACAAAGGCCTAACCAACGCCACAAAGGCTCACCCTATTCTCCGGTGCAAGCTTCCGCCACAAAGGCCTAGCTCACTTTCCACTAAGGGATTCCTCAAGGCGGAATCAGCCTTTACAATCTTGGGGCACGCATCCACAACCGAATTGGAGGCTCCCAAGCACAACACAATGCTGTCAAACAACAAGTAGCAATATATCAAATACACAAACAAGGTCTTGGGACACAAGGGAACCCAAGACACAAGGGCCCTCAAGCAAATGAGAGGGGAAATCAAATCGCTTCGGTGAGGATGTAGAGGATGGTCTTCTCCTTCGATTCTCCAAAGATCAAGAGCTTTGGTGGGTTGAGGGAGGAGATCTAGTTGATTTGGTGAGCTCAACAATGGTGGTCTTCTTCTATTTGTGCTTGCTGCCCGTTGGAGAAGAAGAGGGGGTATTTATACCCCCCCAAAATATCTGACCGTTGCCAGCCAGGAAGTCCGGCTATAGCCGGAGTTAAGTCCGGCTAAAGCCGGCCACACCGGCTAAAGCCGGCCACACCGGCTAAAGCCGGCCTCAGACCGGCTATAGCCGGCCTGAAATATCCGGCCCAGCCGGAAATAGCCGGACAAATAGCCGGTTGAGTCCAGAGGCGCAGGACCCTTCTCGAAAACGAGCAGTCCGGCTATAGCCGGTCTGGGGACCGGCTAAAGCCGGCCTTCCTGGCCCAACCTTATATGAAACTTCTCCAGGAGCTGATTTTCACCATTTCCTCAATAATTTCCTTTGGATAATGATACTTATCAAATATAACATATAAAACCCAATATCTTGTGCAAGAATATTATAAAATCCTGCAAAGCATAATCACACATTAATAGATAATGTATTGTTAACAAACGCCAAAATCAATTAGGCGGGAAATGCTCTTTCAATCTCCCCCTTTTTGGTGTTTGATGACAATACATAATTTTGCATGTTTCAAACGATATAAAATATAGACGGAGCTCTCCCTTGCTATGTGTCTTATTTTAAATTTGTATTTGAATACAAAGACACATCAACAATAAGAACTCCCCCTAGATTTTATAATGTGATCCATATATGCACAAGATATACATCATAATTCAACAAGCATATAATATAACGAGATATAGCAAGTAGGATTAATAACGATAAACATAAGGTCTACTACACAAGATAATAACACATAGTTCAACACATAGTAGTAGGTAGATGATAAGTTCAACCATGGGACACAAGCGAGCAAGCCCACGATATAAGAGCTTGTGACCCAACCAAATCCAAATGGAAAACATCAAATCCAAATGGAAACATATGCAAATGGGACTTTCTCCCCCTTTGGCATCAAGACGCCAAAAAGGGAGACCACAACAAGAGATCACTCATCAACATCATCAAAGTCCTCATCATCCTCATCATCTTCTTGGTCATCGTCTTCTTCCTCTTCATCATCATCGTCATCTCCTTCTTCCTCTTCTTCATCAATGGCTTCCTTGCCCTTGGAGGTGACTTCGGCTAACTCCTTCCAATCAAAGGTTGAGCCATCATTCCACTTGCCAAATGAAAAAGTGTCCTCGGATTGATCTTGCTCTTGGGACTCTTCTTCATGGCTAGCACCTTTGCCCTTCTCCACAGCCCTCAAACGTGCATCCAAATCCTTTTGCTTCTTGTGGATGTGCTTGCGGTCCACATAGTCCTTGTATTGAGTGTGACGCACATCATTGTTCATGCAAAACAAAGCCCTTTGCCACCACTTGAGCTTCTTCATCTCTTGAGCCATTCCACCACTTGGTGGATCCGCATTCTTCCTCCTAGAACCGGTAGCATAGATGTTGCCACCCAACACATCACTCGAAGAGGGATAAGCACTTGAGGTGCTAGACACCAAATGAGCGGTCTTCTTGTAGAGCTTGTTGGGCTTGTGCACTTCCAACTCTACATCAAGCAAATCTTCTTCAATCTCAAAGTCTCCCTCAATGCCTCTGTCAATGATGAGCCTCATGATGAATGGAGCATAAGGAGGGATCTTCCTATCAAGCATAGCAATCTTCATCTCCATGAAGATGAAGTACATCACATCGAGCTCCATCCCTTCACAATCTCTTCCGGCCTCAAAGACAAGCCGGGCATGGTGGAGCAAATGCACAAGACCACCTCTGATAGAATCATTGTTGCCCCCACTTGGAGCAATGTTGGCATGGAACATCCGGAGCAAAATATCATAGAGGGGAAGGAGATTTGCAGTCTCTCCCGCTTTGCCCCCTGGACCATACAAGCACTGGATCTTCCCTTTGTTGTACTCAGTGGTATCAAGATGCAAGCGGGCACCTCTAGGTCGATGAATGCCATCGAACCTATAGCCCAAAAGCTTCCCAAAACGAGACATGGTCGAGTACTTCCTCACTTCACCTGTCATCCAAGTGAAACCAACCTCATCCCGAGTATCAAACTCTAAAGTGGCAAAGAACTGCTGAATCAGATGAGGGTTGTAGTCTTGCTTGAAGACCATCAACTTGTGCAACCCAAGCTTCTCGGTGACCCACAGAGCATCGGCAAAGTACTCATCCCTGGACAAAGATGCAATGTTGGTGACCTTCATGGGGCACACCTTTGTGCTCATGGTCGCATAAATCTGCTCAAAAATCCGCTGATGCTCTGACCGGTAGAAGGACGCACTGTCAATGTCCCTAGGCATGGTGTAGAATTTCTGCTCACGGAACTCCCGGTACTCTTGCTTGGACATCTTCTTGAGATCACTAACGTTGGCAAACAGAGATTTCTTCTTGCGTTCTTCCAATCTCTTCCTCTTCAGAGCAGCTGCCACACGAGCATCTTGATGCTCTTGACGGCGGGCAAGCGAGGGATCAACATACCGTGACCTCTTGGGTCGAGAACCACCTGCACACAGCACATATGAAGAGAGCATATAGGATAAGCATGCATGCCAGAGGATCAAGGAGCAATAGCATAAAAGGAAATAGCATGACAGTAGTAGGTGATCTACACCGGCTATTTCCGGCCTCAGGCCGGCTTTAGCCGGTCAGGCCGGCAATAGCCGGTCTGACACCGGCTTTAGCCGGTCCAGATGAACAAAATCGAGATCACAGCAGTAGGCCACCAAAACTTGTCAAGCACTTTCCATTTATGCAATGCAGGAAGGAAAACATGACCAAACAATCCCAGATGAACAACAAGGCCCCATTGAATCATCTAACCCTAACCCTAGAGAGACCTAGGGAGAGAGAGAGGAGAGAGAGAAAAGGGGGGGTACCCTGGTCCATGGGAGGGCGCCGGAGAGGAAGACCGGCCGAGGAGGGGGCTCCGGCGGCCGGAGGTGAGGCGAGAGACGGCGGCGGCGGGTCCAGGGGAGGGGAGCTCGAGCGAGTGGAGGATAGGCGTGGGGGTAACTGAGGAAACCCTCACCCCCACGGCCTAATGAGTTGGGCCCGAAAACCCCCAGGCCGGCTATAGCCGGGTGGGCCGGCTAAAGCCGCACCCCGGCTATTTCCGGTGGAGGACCGGCTATAGCCGGTCTAGATGGCACAAAGCTGATGATTTTGAATTCTGGAAGTTCTGGGCATGCACAAGAGGATGATTTGGCTTTAGATAAGTGGGCTTAGGACAGAAAACAAGCATGGAGTGGTTCTCGGCACTTGGCATTGCAAAACACAAGAAAACTTTGAAAATCCAATGCAAGTGCCTTCCCATTTCACGGATAGAGACAATGATGAAAAAGCTCAATAAAACTCAAATAAGATTTGCAAGGAATCAATTCTTCGAAAAGAAGAGGTCGGTGGCCGAGGCCACCATGTATGAGTGTCATGGCATTGGACCGCGAAGATATATCTTGGGTCCATAACCAATACTCGTCATTGAAGCTCATATATCACAAAAATGATAGAAAGAGAACAATTTTATCACTATTGGCATTATGGGGGGAGGGATAGCCCAATTAATTAGGACCGCACTCCCCCTATCTCCATGCCCACACCTAAACCAAACAAGTATTGAAGAATAGGTGTATTTGCAAGATGCTCAAGCCACACTCCTTGAATCAATGATATTTAGCTCATTCCTCAAATATCCAAATCTTGCTTCATCAAGGGGCTTCATGAATATGTCGGCAAGTTGATCCTTGGTGCTTACATATGCAAGCTCAATATCACCACGGGCAACATGATCTCTAATAAAATGATTCCGGATCTCAATATGCTTGGTCCTTGAATGTTGCACCGGATTATAGGCTATCTTGATAGCACTCTCATTGTCACATAAAAGAGGCACTTTGTCACAATTGACACCGTATTCCTTTAAAGTTTGCCTCATCCATAACAATTGAGTGCATCCACTTGCGGCGGCAATATATTCGGCTTCGGCGGTGGAGAGAGATATACAATTTTGCTTCTTGAAAGACCAACACACCAAGGACCTACCAAGAAATTGGCAAGCTCCGGAGGTTGATTTCCTATCATCCTTGTCACCGGCCCAATCCGAATCCGTGAAGCCACAAAGAGAGAAATCCGAGCCTTTGGGATACCAAAGCCCATAAGTTGGGGTATGAACCAAATATCGAAAGATTCTCTTAACGGCCATAAGGTGGCTTTCTTTAGGAGTGGCTTGATACCTTGCACACACACCTACACTCAACACAATATCGGGTCTAGATGCGCAAAGGTAAAGCAAAGAACCGATCATAGAACGGTATACCTTTTGATCCACATCTTTACCATTGGGATCAAGCTCAAGATGACATTTTGTGGCCATTGGTGTGGCGGCCCCATTTAGTTCCTTCATCTTGAACCTCTTGAGCATGTCTTGGACATATTTAGCTTGATAAATAAAAGTCCCTTCTTTCAATTGCTTGATTTCAAAACCAAGAAAGAACTTCATTTCGCCCATCATAGACATCTCGAACCTATCGGTCATAAGCTTTGAAAATTCGTCATTAAAAGCTTTGTTAGTAGAGCCAAAGATAATATCATCAACATATAGTTGGCATACGAAAAGCTCCCCATTGACCCTCTTAGTAAAAAGAGTAGGATCGATTTGCCCAACTTCAAACCCACGGTCTACCAACAACTCCCTAAGGTGCTCATACCACGCACGTGGGGCTTGTTTAAGGCCATAGAGTGCCTTATGGAGTTTGTAGACATGGTTAGGAAAGTTGAGATCCTCAAACCCCGGGGGTTGCTTAACATACACTTCCTCTTTCAATGGACCATTAAGAAAAGCACTCTTAACATCCATTTGTTGCAACTAAAAATTATGATGAGTGGCATATGCAAGAAGGATACGGATGGACTCAAGACGAGCCACGGGAGCATAAGTTTCTCCAAAGTCAATGACTTCAACTTGAGAGAAACCTTGAGCAACCAATCTTGCCTTGTTCCTCACAACAATTCCATGCTCATCTTGCTTGTTCTTGAATATCCACTTTGTGCCAATCACATTGCGGCACTCCTTTGGCTTCTCTACTAACACCCATACATTATTGCGCTTGAAGTTGTTGAGTTCTTCATGCATAGCATCCAACCAATCCGGATCTTCAAGTGCTTCAAATACTTTCTTGGGTTCAATCATGGAGATATAAGCATGATGAGAGCTAAATTGTGCCAATTGACGCCGGGTTGACACTTTGCTTCTTAAATCTCCAATAACCCTCTCAAGGGTATGACCTTTAAGTTCCAAGTCTCTTTCAACTCTTTTCTTGCGACGGGCTTCGATCTCCTCATTAGACCTTGGAGGAGTCACTTGATCATCTTGATCATTTTGGTCCCCGTCTTGACCATCAAATTGACCTTGATCATTATTATCTTCATGAGTAGGTTGATCTTGGTCTTGTGAAGAATTGGGGGCGGTTGAAATAACCAGAGAGGATGGATGTGCCCCTTCTTCTTCATGAAGGTCCTTGTCTTGTTCTTCGGTTGGTGCATTAGTTGCTTCCTTGGGAGAGGCTTGTTGAGCTTGTGAAGATGAAGGCTCCACTTGAGTAGAGCATAGTCCTTCCCGGTCGGCCACAAGGTGTCCCTCAATGGGGCGGAAAAATCCCACGCCCATTCTTCCTATGGCTTCTCGAGGTATTTCATCATCTACATCACAAGAAACAACATCTCGCCCCCCTTGGGAGCTATCATTCTCTTCGAATACCACACTACAAGATTCTTCAACACGTCCGGTGGACTTGTTGAAGACTCTATAAGTGTGGGATTCGGCACCATAACCAACAAAAATACCTTCTATTGCTTTCGGATCAAATTTACCTAAACGAACTCCTTTTCTTTTAAAGAAACACTTACACCCGAAAACCCGGTAGTAGGAGATGTTGGGCTTGCTTCCGGTGAGTATTTCATATGGAGTCTTGTTTAGGCCTTTGCGGAGGAAGAGCCGGTTTGAGGAGTGACAAGCTGTAGAGATAGCTTCGGCCCAAAAGTTGTATGGAGACTTAAACTCCGCCAACATGGACCTAGCCATATCCATAAGAGTCTGGTTCTTCCTTTCGGCTACACCATTTTGTTGAGGGGTATATGCAGCGGAATATTGATGACGAATCCCCTCATCACTAAGAAATCCATTTAAGGTGTAGTTCTTAAACTCCGAGCCATTGTCACTTCTTATTGCCAAAATAGTTTGCCCATGTTGACGTTCAACTTCCTTGGCAAAGTCGATGACGGTTTGTTGAGTCTCACTCTTATGCTTGAAGAAGTAAACCCAAGTATATCTTGAATAGTCATCAACAATCACCAAACAATATTTCTTCCCACCAAGACTTGCATGAGAGGGAGGACCAAAAAGATCCACATGAAGGAGCTCCAAGATCCTCTTGGAAGAAATGATAGTCTTGCTTGGGTGGGGAGAATCATGCATTTTTCCTAGAACGCAAGCCCTGCAAACACGATCTTTGGCAAAAGAAACATTTTCTTTTAGTCCGAGAATGTGGCCACCCTTGTGAAGGCTTTGCAAAGTTCTCATATTGACATGGGATAAACGGCGATGCCAAAGCCAACCCACATCGGCCTTTCCAAATAAACACATTGCACTTGTAGTGGTTTTCCCCGAAAAGTCCACCACATACAAGTTATTTTCAATGTGTCCAACGAAAGCGACCTTTAGAGACTTGCTCCACAAGAGTACCACAATGTCATTATCAATGAAGACGGCAAAGCCCATCTTACCAAGTGCACGAACTGAAAGTAAATTATAACCTAGGGTCTCAACAAGCATGACATCCACAAGGGAAATATCCGGTGCGACCACCACCTTGCCAAGACCCAATACCTCGGATTGTGACATATCTCCATAAGTGACGGTTATATGATTGTCATTTGGTCTCATCTCCGTCATAATCTTCTTGCTTCCGGTCATATGACTTGTGCATCCACTATCAAGCACCCATTTTGATCCACCGGAAGCATAGTCCTACAAGAGATCATTGCTTGGTTTTAGGTCCCCATTTTTCAATGGGTCCTCTTTTGTTAGCAACAAGGGTCTTTGGAACCCAAATAGACCAAGCAACATAACCATCATTTGGACCAACATATTTTGCATAAACATCACCATAATAATCACGAAATAAAACATAGTGAGGGTTAGCAATTCCCGCATGATCATCATGAGTGGCTTTGCCACCCACAATAGGATCCTTCTTTGCTTGTGCGGGCTTGGCCTTCTTCTTCTTGTTGTTCTTCTTCTTCTTCTTTGAGACATAGCCAATCCCCGTTTTATCACCAAATGCCTTTTGCTTACTCAAAAGGTCATTCAAGTTTTTCTCACCTATGGGAATGGAGGACTTGGCAAGCTCATCTTTCAACCTAGCATTTTCTTCAATAACATTTGCGTGATCACAAGTAGAAGTAGAAGAACTAGGCACATTATTCTTAGTCAATTGAATTTGAAGTTGTTCATGTGACTTGGTAAGAATAGAGTGTTCACTTTTCAAGGCCTTGTGAGCCTTGTCAAGATCTTCCAAATCCTTAACAAGTATATCATGACCAACACCAAATTCAACCTTTTCCTTTTTAAGCATTTTTACTTTAGCACGAGCATGGTCACGCTCTTTAGTGAGTTTGGAAATAACTTCATTATTAGATTCCTCAATGGAATCGAGCTTCTCTTCAAGAGTTGCTCGTTCCACTTGCTCTTCTTCAAGAGACTCGGTTAGTGAGGCAATATCTTGAGCATATTCTCTTTCAAGCCTCATTTGTTCATCTAGTTTTTCAAGAGTTTTACCATATTGGCTCAATAGACGTTCAAAGTGAAGCTTGTGAACACCATCTACACTAGACACATAATCATCAAAAGCAATAATTTCTTCCTTTACTCTAAGACTAGCAAGATCATTCAAGGGAGCATCATTTGTCTTAGAGGAAGAGAAAGATGTGGGTGATACCTCGGAAGACTTGGCCATAAGGCACTTGACGTTCTTGAGAAGAGAGTCCTCATTGGGGGATTCAAAGAGTGATGTGGAGGAAGTGGAGGTGGTTGCCATTGCGGCCATCTCACTAGTTGTGGTTTCTTCTTCATCACTCTCACTTGCGGAGTACTCTTCTTGAGTCAAGAACACAAACTTCGGTTGTTTCTTCTTTGGTCCACCCTTCTTCACAAATGGCTTCTTGGATGGTGACTTGGTCTTGCTTTTGAAGATGAGCTTTCCACCATGGTCTTCTCTCTTCTCATAAGGACACTCGGCAACAAAATGAAATCTATCATTGCAATTGTAGCATGTCCTCACCCTTTGACCATTGTTGTCATTCCTTTGATAGCCACTTGACTTGCTTCTTCTTTGATTGTCTTCTTTGGCCTTATGTGGATCAACCCAAAAGGTTTTTCCATAAAAGGCCATGTGCTCATTGTACTCATGCCTTATGTCCTCGGGACACATTTCAAGCCTTGCTTCAATACTTGCTTGAGAAGGAATCTCTTTCTCAACCACACTAGCCTTTAATGCAAGATTGGAGCTTCTTTGCATTCCTATGGCACGAGCACGTGCATCCTCCGCATTTTGTGCGGCAACCTTGTAGGCTTGAATCTCTTGCATCACTTGATTTGAGGTCATCTCATTGAAGTTGTGCTTGCCTTGAACACTCTTCACATCCGCGGGCTCATATGGAGTAAGAGCAAGAATATACTTCATCTTGATCCACTCATCATCAATATGGTGAGCACCGAGGTTCTTGAAGGTGGTAGCGATAGCCTTGAGTCTTCTATACATCTCTTGATGGTCCTCACCATCCAACATGAAGAATCCTTCCGCTTGATTTGAGAAGGCCACATATCTTGTCTTCTTCATGCTCTCATTACCGACAAAGACGTCGGAGAGTCCTTGCCAAGCTTCTTTGGCGGTGGAGAAATGTTGGATATGAGGCAAGTCCTTGGACCCAACGGCGACTTGAATCATGTGGAGAGCGGTAGCATTGAGTTGGCTATCGACCGTCTCTCTTCTTGTCATGTTGTGTGGATCCACGGCCTTGAAACCTTCCTCCACGATCCTCCAAAGCTTGATGCAAGAACTGCGCATATGAGAGATCATTTGATATTGCCATTGACCAAAGTTTAATGCATCAAGCTTAGGTGGATCTCCTCTATTGTTAATATGAGGATGAGGAACCGGCGGGTCGGGTGAATACCAAGGAGGGAATTCACCTTTCCCGTCGCCCTTGGTGGAAGACTTAGCATCGCCATTTTTATCGGTACCCTCCACATCAACCACAACATTCTCCACTTGTGGAGTAGCGGGTTTTTTCGGAGGTGGAGAGGCATTAGCGGTTTTAGCTTGCATGAGTTGCGCCATCATTTCACGCAACTCACTTATTTGAGATGTCATAGAAGCCATGGATGATTCCAAAGATTTGAACTCACCCATGGAAACTTGACCCGAGCCCTCACTCGGAGAGGTGTCCATACTCTTAGGCGGTTAAGCCCGAATAAAGAGCCGAGGCTCTGATACCAATTGAACGGATCGTATGGGCACCTAGAGGGGGGTGAATAGGTGCTACTCAAATTTTAGTTCTTTTTCAATTTAGGCTTGACACAAAGGTAAATTCTCTAGATATGCAACTAAGGTGAATTTACCTATATGTCAACTAGCAAGCTACACAAGATACAATATATAAAGGCAATAAAGGATAGAGGTAACCGAGAGTGGAGCACGCGGAGACACGGATGTAATTCCCGTAGTTCCTTCCTTTTTAGGGGAAGTACGTCTACGTTGGAGGGGTGTGGTTGCCACAAAGGCCTAACCAACGCCACAAAGGCTCACCCTATTCTCCGGTGCAAGCTTCCGTCACAAAGGCCTAGCTCACTTTCCACTAAGGGATTCCTCAAGGCGGAATCGGCCTTTACAATCTTGGGGCACGCATCCACAACCGAATTGGAGGCTCCCAAGCACAACACAATGTTGTCAAACAACAAGTAGCAATATATCAAATACACAAACAAGGTCTTGGGACACAAGGGAACCCAAGACACAAGGGCCCTCAAGCAAATGAGAGGGGAAATCAAATCGCTTCGGTGAGGATGTGGAGGATGGTCTTCTCCTTCGATTCTCCAAAGATCAAGAGCTTTGGTGGGTTGAGGGAGGAGATCTAGTTGATTTGGTGAGCTCAACAATGGTGGTCTTCTTCTATTTGTGCTTGCTGCCCGTTGGAGAAGAAGAGGGGGTATTTATACCCCCCCCCCCAAATATCTGACCGTTGCCAGCCAGGAAGTCCGGCTATAGCCGGAGTTAAGTCCGGCTAAAGCCGGCCTCAGACCGGCTATAGCCGGCCTGAAATATCCGGCCCAGCCGGAAATAGCCGGACAAATAGCCGGTTGAGTCCAGAGGCGCAGGACCCTTCTCGAAAACGAGTAGTCCGGCTATAGCCGGTCTGGGGACCGGCTAAAGCCGGCCTTCCTGGCCCAACCTTATATGAAACTTCTCCAGGAGCTGATTTTCACCATTTCCTCAATAATTTCCTTTGGATAATGATACTTATCAAATATAACATATAAAACCCAATATCTTGTGCAAGAATATTATAAAATCCTGCAAAGCATAATCACACATTAATAGATAATGTATTGTTAACAAACGCCAAAATCAATTAGGCGGGAAATGCTCTTTCAGTAGGCAGTCTTTGAGCTCTAGCACCGATAGTGTGTATCTAGGTCTTACAGATGAATTTAAGCCGTCAGAGCGGTCGTTGGTTGCTATATTTGCTAGGTGCATTTTCTTGCTTAGAGCAGGTATAATAGAGCCTACTCAGCGTTGTAAGCCCTTCCACATCATCACAATTTGGCATGCTTCTTTGGAGTTATTGAGTCAAACAATGACCTTGATGTGCTCAACCAAACCCCACTGTTTTTTTATGCATTGAAAGGATAAGCCCCTTAAGTTTAGTTTTTTTGTCAATGGGAAGGAGTGACCACGGGTTACCACCTTCCTGAGGGTATATACCCACAATGGGCTGCCATCATGAAGACTATACCACTTCCCCCAAGAGAGAAGCACAAGTTGTTTTACCAGCACCAAGAAGGGGAAAGGAAAGATGTCAAGCATGCTTTCGACGTATTAGAGTCTGGTTTTACCATTGTTCACCGGCTTGGATGTTTATGGAAGAGAAAGAGTGTTGGAAAACATGATATGTGATTCTTTACAACATGATAGTCGAAGATGAGAGAGAGCAGGCCATATTGGCTTGAATGAGAATCCAGGGGCTTCATTTGCTTTACCTCCTGAAGTGAATCTAGGTGGTAATCTCTCTGATGTGCTACGTAGAAAATCTACTATTCGTGATTGTCCACCACATAGCCAGCTTAATGATTTGATCAAGCATATTTGGCATAGCTTTCAAAATAGCCGGGATAATTAATCATGGTGGTATACTGATATCTGCATGTTCAAATTCATATTTTTCTTGTAATATTTAGGATGAAATACTGATATTTACTTCTTTCCATACAATGCTTGAAGGTTCGATGCAAATGGTTAGCTTCTCCTTTCTACCAAAATTCAACTATGGATGTGTGGCTTTATCGTCGTCGAGATCTCAAATTGATGGCATATTTGGTCGGCTTTTATGCTAGAGACCTTGCTTAATATTTTGGTTTCTTAATGTTTACTTTTCAAGTCATGTAGTTTAAGTGTGGATGTTATGGTGCTATGCGCTATCAGTTTGTTGCTCATGGTCAAGCTAGTTTGTTGGAGATCTTATTTAGTCCCTTGTTTGGTTAATGCTTCTTCATTTAATTTTTAAGTGTTGGTGTAATGGTGTTATGCACCATCTGATCAGTTTGCATTGGCATGACTTGTTTGTGTTGATGGTATGTGCTATGTGTTTGTTGATTTCTTATTAATCGGTTTGCATTGGTATGTCTTGCTTCTGTACAATGGTATATAGGTATGTTTGTAGAACTGTCTACAACGATGGAGCTCACAGTGGATCACAACAGGTGATATACACATACTATAGAGCCAGAAGCTAACACTCTTGTTGTTCTTGCTCTTAGTGATCGGCGAGAGGCCGGTAGTGGCAGCTGCCCTATAAGCATTCTTTCCAAGGTGGTTGGCTTGGATATATGTGTGAGCGTGCTCCAAGGTCCAGTGGGAGGGGTGCTAGTTGGTGGATTGACAGGGTGGTCGATTCTGTGTTGGCTATCTATGGTCGACCAATGATGAGTGGTTAGTTGTCTCGCCTTGCGCCCTCAGCTAGCTAGCCCTTGTGGATCACGGCCTGGTGTGACTGTGCTCTGTGCATGCTGTTGTTTATATCTATGATGTGTTTTGGATATTGGTGTCCATGTCACAGGTCTAGATCAGCCAGGAAATATGCATTGTTGACGGTGAGCCAGTTTTTCTTGCCTCCTTGGCTACAGGATCTGAAGAAATTTCTCTGTCCTGGCTTGGTTTGGTTGATCATATTCAGAAGAGGTCGAGGCATAAGAAAGCCCTATTTTGCGCCCATGTAGAAGATTGTTCGGCAGTTGCAACCAACCCAACTCCTTCTGATTATAGAATTTGTCAAAAAACATAAATTCTCAGCATGTGGATCTTTTTTGTGGCAAGATGTTCTCAAGCTTGTGGACAATTTCAAGGGGTTGGCGGCAGTGAAAATAGGCAAGGGTGATACTTTTTTTGTCAGATAATTGGCTAATTAATGAGGACAGTAAATCAATGAAGGAAAGGTTCCCAAGGTTGCATTCATATGTCCTTGATGAAAACATGTGACCTACCCAGGTATACTCCTGCGAGGATATTCTCTCTCTCTATTTGATTTGTCCCTGTCCAATCTGGCTCATTAGGTGTTACTAGTGTTACAAGGTATGATTGAAGACAATATACAAGTTAATCAAAAGGATGGGTGGTCGTACTGTTGGGGTGAGCAGTATAGAGCAACAAAATTCTATAAGCATATTCATTCGCATATCCAAGTACCTAGTGTGTACAAATGGCTTTGGAAGTCTTCCTGTATTATGCAGACAAAGGTATTTGTTTGGCTTCTATTATTGGACAGATTAAATACTAGGGATATGTTGCAACGCAGGCACTGGTGGGTAACTGATGATGCACACTATGAGTTGTGTCCATTAAGAATCTATGAGGATACATCGCACATGTTCTACGAATGCAATTTTAGCGCAAGGCTCTAGAATTACTTGCAAATCACCTAGGAATCAAATGACAACATGCAGGCGGTTATCTCTGTAGCCAGAAGGAGCTTTGTCCATCCTTTTTTCATGGAGGTGTTAATAACTACAAGCTAGAATATTTGGTTGCTTCGCGATGCCAAAATTTTCAGGCAGGAGAGACCCACTTTTGCAAAGTGGAAGTGTAGATTTGTTCATGATGTCACGCAACATAGAATCAAAGCAAAATATAGAAATAGCCTCTTAGATTGGATAGTAGGTCTTCCTTAAAGTTTATGTAAATAGGTAGGTTTCCTTCTCCTTGTATATTTTGTACAGTTACCTTTCTTTATTTGAGATAAAATTATGTTGTGGGGCTGTTGCTCCATAGTACAGGGTCAAAAAAAACATGAAAGTTCTGACTTGTTTGAAATGCTAATGTGTATTTACTCCCTTGTGAAAATATTATGAAGCACACATGAATGCTAAAATGGCAAGTTTATCCTTCTAGTTTTAATTTTGTTGTAGGATGTGGCTAATGATTATACTTTTCACCAATGCCGTTTATAATTATGTTTTGCACTTCATTGAGTTATTTTCCATCTTTTGCCCAACGGTGTGATAGTTTAGAACTAAAATGCATGTTATTAAGATTGTGGATGTATGTTCTCCAAAATAAAGTGATCATCAGAAACCTGGAGAATATGACCATAACCTTACGAAGAACTCAATTATATCTTCATTCATATACATCGGGTGGGTCAATACTTATAAAAATCCTAATGGAACACTTAGTGTTAAGCCTTAACAATTTCCTTGTGATAAATAATGTGTGTGGATGTTCATCTTGGTGGTTTTTTGCTAACTAGGATGAAGATTATGAGCTCTAATGATGTACTGTCCCTCTGTTCTTTAATTCTTGTCATGATTGTTGTTCAAATTTAAACTAACACCATGACAATAATTTGGAAATGGAGGGAGTATGAAACTTAATAGAGTTCTCTAGGTGAGTTAATTGGTGGGTTATAAATGGCTCTAAAAAACCAAATGTGTCTATGATTAAATCTTGGATGGTTCAAACGAGGAATTATAGCACAAATACTCATAAGAAAGGAAGAAGAAATTACACTTGTGTTATCAATATGACATTCTCATATGTTGACTTAATTAAATATTTTGTGTGGATCAAACCAGGAATTTCATCATGGAAGATAAGTTAACATAAGACATGTTGTCTAAAGAAATACAATTATGACCTATAAGATAAGTGTTGTAACAATGGTACCATAAGACAAGGGGGAGTAAGCTTCACCACTATAAGAACATAAAATATTTCTCAGAAGCCAAGAGATTTATACCTTCTATCATGACATGCAGACTCTTGGTGATAGTCCTATTATGATGGCATACATCGATATAGAACGAAATGCACGAGCACGATCTCACCTACTACTTAAGTTAAGGGTGATAAAGTTGGGCAGGAACCATTTAAAACTAGTAAGAAAAAGTCAGTAACTAATGCTTCAGTTGTCAGAAGCTATAACTATTCAAGTACGAGGGTACATTTTTATGATAATTTTTTTGGCACATGTACAATAAATCCAGAACCAGACGAAAAGCCGCCAACAAGGCTTGTACTGCGTGCAAGGCAATAAGTACATGCTCGCAAAGAAGTCTAGTAATCTTGATATTGTGAGTTATTTATACAACCTTTGTGCGAATTGTGTCGATTGATAATTACATGTCATATTACATACTTACCTTCGCATATGGATATATATCATGGAAAAGCTCCAGCATAACACTCGTGGTATCAATTATGATGTAAGCTATTGTGTGGCATATTAAGATGCTACTCGGCAGGTTGCATGTTGAAGGAGTTTCATTCCCAAAATCAGAGTGATAGACAACATCTCTAAACCACTTACTAAGTATGGACCCGCAATTTGCTATGCGAGTAACAACAGGTCAAATTGTCTTGCAAAGTCATGCACTGACATTTATGTTCCATGTAGTGAATGGTAGAATCCGAGATCAAACCAATAATGTTAAGCATAAATACGATAAATATGCTCAAGGGTATGCTTATACCATTCACCCTTTTTTGATTAAGTTGCCGGCATGGTTTGAAAAGCCTTTTGATCCTGTAAATAAGGACCGTCAAACAACCCAAATAACATAAACTATTGTGTCCTCCATTTCAAGATAGGATGATGTACAATAAGTATTGAGGTTAAGTGGCAGATTATTGGTCACTATATATAACACCTTACTTCGATATGTTACTTTTATTAAGAGTGGCTAATAATGTTTGTTGATCTTACAATCAAGGGGAGATGTTGATCTGGGTCATAACAGACCGAGATTAACATGTCTCATTGTTTGGTTTTGGACTTGTGTACCTAGCACACACACAAGTATATAAAGGGAATATTTTGAGATAAATAGCTCCAACTACGATCTTACCCGTCTCCTAAGAGCAACCCTAGCAGACCCCCTACATGTAAACCTGCAAAGCGGAGTTCGGGTCGACCTGCAAACGCGATATGCAGGTCGAAAATGCATCACACATAATAGATCCGCGACAGGAAAATGCATAATGGCATATTCTAGGAATATTCTTTCTTTTTATTTTTCCTTTTTTCTTTCGTCTTCTTCCTACTGGCAGGCCCGACCATGCCCTGCCTCTCCCGCCGGTGCATCCCGCCTGCCTGCCGCCCTATCACGCCCGCCCGCCGCCGCAGCCTGCCCGCCCACCACCCCACGTGCCCCGACCGCCACCGCACATCCTAAGTGGTGGAATATCACCGATGTGATCTAGCCCCTTCAATTTCGCGTTTAATTTTGGTCAAATTTCGCAAACTCCGGCGAATTTTGGCTAGATTCCAGCGACTCCCGCGGTGGATCAGTGACAGTTAGAGCTAAAACTTCCGTCCCGCCAACGCCTCGCACGAGATGGCGGCCGGGCTCGGTTTGCCCCTTCGACCCCCACAAGTTCAAGTCGCGGACCTCCGGATGGCGGCGCCCCCCCAATAAAATTTACGGGTCTGCGCCGAATGGGGGATCTGTTTCGCGCATATTTTCGCCCTGAACCGCAAACCGTCAGTTATTTTGCGGGTCGGGGCGGGATGGGGGGTCTGCTAGAGTTGCTCTAACTACAGATCCTAAAAGTGTGTTGAGGTATGTGAAGGCCATCTCAACCGCAGGCCAACACATGGGGAGTGGTGACAGCACCTTGCATGTCTACCTCGACTCTGCTCATCTTCCCTAACCACTACCCCACCATTAGATAGCCCACATCCATTACGATGGACAATCCTCTAATGGCATCTATTTCACCAAGCAGACGATCATGACCACTCTAGTTACTAATAAGCATCCCCTAATCTCTCTACTGAAATACTCATTAGGTGCTCTAACTGAGATTGATTAATGATGATGTCTTGCCTAATGATGATTTAGTACCAACATGAAAATGATTGGCGCGTGAAGTAGTATGGTAGAGAAATTGCCTACATCGACCACAGACGGTCGTAGCTGCCATATTTGCATCTCCATGGCGAAAAAATTGTGTCGAGGCGCCTTAGCCTCGCTTTGTTGGTCCCACGTGTGTCGTCGAACCAAACCCATAAACGATGCCCCGCTCTTTATCGCCCCTCCCGTAAGGGCAGGGGCCAACTGAGCCAAACCATGACAAACGCATGTATAGCTACCTCAGACGTTAACACATGCTAACACATTGAACAACCACGGTCTATCATAGGGGATAAACTCATCTAGTTGTGTACCATCGGTTGCAACTGGAATGACCATTGAGGATATGGATTGGGTGGCCCTTCTTAGGGCTAATCTACATCGTCCTTACCATCTTCGTCTCGTCAAACAAGTACAAGTACAAATTTATCAATATGCCAATGATTCATCTTTGACCGAAAGGATCCGCCTTTTGTTTTGACAATGCATAGGAGAAGAGTGCACCATCTCTCAATTAACAGCAGAATAGGAGAAGTATCAAAGCACAAGAAAATTGGCTCGGTCAAAGGAGCTACTGGGGCGGAGGAGGAAGAGGAAGTGGCACAGCGGGCTTCACATCATTGCGAATTGTGATCAACCGCGATGAGTCTCGATCGATCCGTGCACGCCAGCTCGAGGTAGCCTTCAGCTCGGACGTCTGCTGTTACCATTCATCCTACACTAATTATCTGAATTTTCATTCGTGGCAACAAAAGAAGAATGATGGCGTACAACCTAGAGTGGAAGTGGAGAATGATGGCAACAAGGAGCAAATATGGTGCATGAAGAATACAATGTTGGTAGTTTTACCCAGCTTTTGAAGACTCTTACTTGTGATGATGATAGTCTCTATTTTACAGTGAAATGTCCTTATTGTTAAGTATGCAGAATGATTGTTCAATAGCACTCATTGCTACACATTTGAGTGTTAAGTGCCAATACCTTTAAATATCAAGTGTTGGAAAATTTCAATGTTAAGTGCTACATATTGCTAAACTATTATTTGCATAATCTTGGTTCAGTTTAATGCATGGAGTATCCTTTTCTTGGGTTCAGTTTTGCTCCAGATTTGGTCAGATTGTTGGGTTCGGACGTTCAGTTCTGCTTCACATTAGTGTTAGAGAATTCATGGGGTATCCTTCTGTTGGGTTCAGCTTCGCTTCAGATTGCTAACTTGTGAAAACTGCAGTCCGTCTGTTGCTTCATTTATTCTTCAGAGTCCGTGCAAACAGCTAAGTATTGCTTCAGGATTGCCTTTGCTTTGCGTGAGTCGCTGGATGAACAGCGGAGGGTCGATGAGAGGGAGCCGGGTACAGCGTGATTTGCCAGAGGCAAGTCACTGTGCTACCATGGGTTTGGGTACTACTACTATCCCTGTAATTTGGTGCTGCCGTGATTGAAGTCATGATAACATGAATTAGAATTCGTTGATGTTTAAAAAAAATGAAATGGATCTATGCAAAATGCAAGTAACATCTACCATACTACACTATGCGAATCTAAACTCAAACTTATCCAAATAACAATTTGTCGCCTTCCCCTGTAGGCGTGGCACACCCAATTCATGGCAGCTTAGAAATGCTCTTTAGTCTTCATGGGTACTCTTTTTTGGGGGCAATACAGGGGCACTTTATGTGCGCCAATGAAGTACAAATATATTAGTAGCAATTTCTAGAGTATGATTGTACAGGACCTCTTCAGGAACCATAACGACCATAGGTTGTATTAACTGAACATAACAGTAGCCAAAGCAAGTAACTAAGTCGAACAAGTTACGCCATTGATCCATTTTACTCATTTTGACTACTGCAGCCAAACATTGTTGGCCCACACTACTAGCCAAATTTCCACTGTGCAGTAGTATGTTTACAGAAATTTGGCTACATGCCATATAAGGAATACCAGCAAATGTAAATCACGTTCCTTCACCTAATGTGATCATAGTTCTACCTAACAAGGAATAACACGGATGAACAATATCATACTTCTACCGAACAACATTGTTTCCCATTCAGGTAGGGCATGCTATCTGAAGCATTCATAAATAAACCAAAAGCCTCGACCGCAGCCCACCAAAAACAATTTGTGTATCCCTATGTGTACGAACAAACAATGGGTTTGCCTATGGGAAAGCCAAAACTTTCCCTCTGATATTAACCTTTGATGGTGGTGTTAGGACTCGGACTTGAGACAACGTCAACCAAGTATTCCATGCTGTTCAAGAATTTAGCCACCAAACAATCATGCAGACCATCCAAACCTCAAATTTCCATCCTCTTCCAAAGAAACGAATTGAGCAGACAGCTAAGTTGTAATGCACCCCCTGGGTGCCAAGGAAGGAGGATGGCAAGTTAGCAGCAGCATCTCACAACTCCAGGACAAGACAAATGACACACACCTTGATGCGAGGAGGCCACTCTTGTCTCTTGCTCATATGCAGCCAATGCAAAAGATGCTTTCCGCGCTAAGATCAAGCCACAAGCATCTAGCAACAAATTTACCAGTAGTCCTCGGAGTATTCGTATCCAGACCAGCGTGGGCGGGGTACCCCTTTGTTTGATTGCCCCGCAGACTGCCACTGACGAGGGCCAAAACCCCTGTCATATTGTTTCCGGTATTGCTGTTCAGGTGACCTTGTACTCCTCCCGTTAAAAGCTCTCCTGGAAGCATTTCTAAGATTCTCTTCAATATCATATTCTTCACGCTGCAAAATCAAGCAAATAGGAAAAGCTTCGCTTAATATAAAACAAGTTGGCTGTAATACTTGATAAACTGAATGCAGTACACAAGTCTCGTTTCCCAATTACAGAAGAAGAAAGTCCACTTTTCGTCCTCCAACTTTGCTTAAAGTGCACTTTTAGTCCTAAAATTTCCATTTGGTCCAAGATAGAACTTGAACTTTTAGTCCTAAAGTGCACCTTGGGTGAACCTGTCAAGCCTCGATCGCAGCCCACCAAAAACAATTTGTGTATCCCTTATGTGTACGAACAAACAATGGGTTTTCTTAAATTTTAGGACTATATGTGCACTTTAAGCAAAGTTGTTTTCGCGGTGTGGATTCTCTGACTTGCCCTCTCTAACTTGTCCCTGACTTGCCCTCACTGCATGCGGGCTCCACCAGATGGAGGACCCACCTGTCAATGACTCCCAGGTTAGGCTTGGCAAGTCAGAGAATCCCAATCGGTTCGTCGGTTCAACCATCCATAAGTAACCCAGAAAAATATGTGGGTTTTAAAAACCAGGTGTCAACATCGATAAAAAATCAGGAAAACCATGATATGATCGATTTAAGAAGTTCGGGGTCTGTTTTAAACCAAACGGAAGTTTAAGGACTAAAAGTGAACTTTAAGAAAAGTTTGAGGATGAAAAGTGGACTTCCTTCATTACAGAAACTCACTCTTACAGCCACCAAGTGGCAACTAACAACCGACACCAGGATCAAACCTACTCCCTCCGTTCCAATGAATAAGGCTTAGATTTTTTTGAGAAGTCAAACTGAGTAAACTTTGACCAAACTTTTAGAGAAAACTATCTACAGCTATAATATGATAGAAATATAATATAAAAATATATTTCATGATGTATCTAACGGTATTGATTTTGTACTGTGCTTTAGATTTATTCTAAAAACTTCGTCAAACTTTACATTGTTTGACTTTTCAGAAGAAATAAGCCTTATTCATTGAAACAGAGGTACTCCCTCCGATCCATAATACTCTTCGCTAATATGGATGTATCTACTACTAAAATATGTCTAGATACATCTATATTAGCAAAGAGTATTATTATGGATCGGAGGGAGTAGTAAAAGACATGGGCCTTGAGTTGGTAGTGTCCACCACAGCAATGTTCAGAGAATTGGCATTTCTTATACCGCTTAGATTTGGGTATTGAAATAAGAATTCACAATTTGGAAAATAAGCCTTGGCAGGTTTCAGTCTGGTTTCCATCTTCAACTACAAATTTTGAATTAACACAATTGGAACACTTTTGAGCAGTTACTTCCTCCAACTGAGGAGAAACCAAACCTGGTCATGGAGTGGTCTGAGCCCAAATCCTGGCGCCCACCGCCCAGTACCATCAGAAGATCGACTTATGTGTATACCAACAGCAACGTTATCAGTTCAGAGTTAAGACCACTTCGTATTATTTTCTAGTGGAATGCTCACGGTACAGTTGGAACTTAAAATGCACACATATAAAAGGTAATCAATTCTGATTTTATTCTATAATTATATTATGCATGTAACTGGCCAAGTGTGCTTTCCCTTACAACAAGAACTACTCCCTCCATACCAGATTACTAGGCAATTACGCACTTCGAGAAAAACTTTGGCCATTAATTTTGTTAACAATGTATAAGGTATATTCTACAAAAATTATACCATTGGAAAGTTCTTTTGAATATGAATCCAATGGTATAATTTTTATGTCATATTTCTCATATATTCTTGACCAAAATTAATGGTCAAAGTTTTTCTCGAAATGCGTAATTGCTCGGTAATCCGGTATGGATGGGAGTACAATAAAGTGAGAAGGCCAATTATATTTCATGCAAACATTAATTGATTGCAATTATGTTTTACCTTGTCGGGATCAGAAAGAACATTATATGCTTCCCCAATCGTTTTGAACAGATGATCGGCATCTGAATAAACCTCCTTGGCGACATCCCTCCAAAATCCATCATCAGCATTTTCATTTCTGACTAGCAGCTGAGTGGCCTGCAGGTCAAAGTGGTGTTAAAAGCAAACTTTGCCTAAAAAAACATGAGAAATATTCTGAGATGACGGGAACCTTGTCCGGGTGATGCCTCAATGCAGCTTTTCGGTAAGCTTTCTTAATATCTGGTGGAGAGCAGGATGGTTCAACTCCCCTGGAAATAATGGATAACACCTACTTGAGTTTTTTTATACGCAGGACATGGGCAAAACATAATTTGCTTTATTCATGAAAAGTTGCATGAAAGTTATGAAGAGTAACAAACAAATGAGATAGTAATATCCATCGTAATACAACCTCAGTAGCTTAAGTTCTGGTAAAAGTGAAATCTCAAATTTGTCCTATGGGGAAGATACATGAAGTTCCCTTGCAACATACATACTATAACATGATTTTCTAGCCAATGTCATTATAATGTGCTTACAAACACTTTCAGAAACATCAAAGAGCAGATAGCATATTTCCATTATAAGCTGTCAGTTTTTGTAGGCATAATCAATGGTATTATTTGTTTCTCTATTATTATATATAAGGTGAAAAACAAATCTAGGATGCATGTGTTAACTTTAAAATGCAACTGCTCTGGCTGATGGAGGAGGAACTGAAGTTGTGGAGAAGAAAGCACCACTAGACAAACAGATAGGTATGTTTCACTTAGAAAACTTACAGGATCAAATAGAAATTTAAGGGAGTGTCTTTTCTTGCTTCATCCTCCACAGACAGAAGTCGGGCTCGCGCCTGCTTCAGGTCACTATGCTTGTTCACAATTTTTGGTGATACTCCAGGCTTATTGGCTTGCTTTTGAATAAGTGAGATTAGCTTCCTTAAATCATTAGCAGATTGTCCATAATCCCTTATCAGCTCGTATAAGGTGGCACGCCTGGAAATTGCCTGGAATTGCGAAGCTATTAGACTCAATCATTATACTGCAATGTACAATTAAGACGGTCCGCACCTAATCTTTGACCTCCTATTATTCAACACATGGAGACATGAGCAAAAAGAGAAGCTTATAAGATAGAACAAAAGCTACAAAAGTATACCTTAGGATAATTTGCATCAAGAACCATGGCTAGTGAACAATCTGCAATTGCATCAGTAAGTTGACCAAGTGCTTGATATGCAGCTGCACGGTTGCAAAAACAGACGGCTGAAAAGGGCCGTGAATCACTATTGCATGCCAAAGCCGCGGAATACCGTTCCACAGCTTCAGAATATCGGCGAGCTTGAAATGATTCATTCCCCGCAGCCTAATAAGAATCAGGAGTGCAGAAAGAACAGTAGAAACTGTGAGTTAGTCCCAAAAAGTGGAAGGGCTAACTAATATATGTCTTAATTCTATTATTCTGCACCAAACATAGGATAAAGAGAAATGTAATTGTTAATTTTGGCACGCCACATGCAAAATAACACTGCCACACCCCGCAAAAACCAGGCTTGCGAGAAAAGGCCGAGTAGATGCAAACAAGACAAGGAAATGCAAGCGTGGATTCACACAATTCTGCATCCATGCATGCAAAGGAGCAATCCCCCCCTTCCCTCCCTCCCTCGCACCACCCAATAACAGGGGAATGTTGATTTTCTGTAGGGGCAGGCATCCAGCTGCTGTGGCCAGAGATAATTTCTGATAATTACTGAGAATATCTGCTGCACATTATCTGTTGGGTTTGCTGGATACTGATGGTTTAGTGGTGGTACAGCTGCACATGGCCATATGTTGATGCACCTCGAACTACTTTAAGCTGCTTGTATGAGCAGATTTAACTATATCGCTGCCTCCAATTGCTGGCTTTGGATGAAATCCGATTTTGTCCTATGCTGACCACTGATGATATCTTTTCAATTTTTCATGGAACAAACAGATGCGCCAACATGAACTTCTGTTTGTCAGTTAGCACAAATGATGCCAAGGCCGAGTTTACCTTGCCTATTATATATCCGGTGTAAATGATATCTAAAATCAACCTGGGGATATTGCCTATTAATATTTCCTGCCCATAATGTGAAGACTCAACATGAAATTTTCTTATGTCTGAATGCAAGCCTCTTCATTTTTGGCCCATGAACTCGTGGATTAAATTCTGATGCCCAGTACAACCAAAGGCAACTATAGGGAGAACAGCAGCTCAGGTTCATATACTCAGTGTAATGATATGACAATAAGATGCAAATACTTTACCAATAGTTGTGTATGGATTTTATTTAAATTAGAGAACTTCATGGAGATGGCGACTTGCATTCGTAAGGTGGCCTCAGAGGAGTTTGGAGTGTCAAGGGGAACTAGAAGCAAAGCTAAAGATACCTGATGGTGGAATGATGATGTCCAAAGCCTGGGAGGTCGACCATGGAAGCCATTTTCTTGGTACAAAAACTTATGGAGAGATACAAGGAGAAAAGGAAGACACTGCATATGGCATTCATTGACTTGGAGAAGGCCTAAGATAAGATACCGCTGAATGGCCTTGGAAAAACACAAAGTCCCAGCAAAGTACCCTCATCAAGGACATGTACAATAATGCTGTAACAAGTGTTTGAACAGCTGATGGCGACACTGATGACTTCCCGACTAAAATAGGACTACACCAACGGTCAGCTTTGAGCCCTTATCTTTTTGATTTCATGATGGATGCGGTCACAAGGGATATACAAGGAGATATCCCATGGTGTATGCTATTTGCGGATGATGTGGTGCTAGTCGATGATAATCAGACGGGGTCAATAGGAAGTTAGAGCTTTGGAGTTTGGAGACAAACCTTAGAATCGGAAGGTTTTCGACTTAGTAGAACTAAAACCCAGTACATGAGGTGCGGTTTCAGTACTACTAGGCACGAGGAGGAGGAGGTTAGCCTTGATGGGCAAGTGGTGCCCCGAAAAGACACCTTTCAATATTTGGGGTTTTTTCGAGAAAACGCAAAGGATTCTTTGAGTTTCATTTCATTGAAAAGGAAGAGTTTAGTACAAGCCTCCTAGGAGGTACACACACAAAAGTTACAGTACAAAGGGCTAATGCACGTCCCAGGTCGTCAGTATGACATCTCTCAGCCCCTTTGCCCCTGCTCTGACCCAAGCTGTTGCTTCGTCTTTGATGTGTTCGACTAGGTTGCAGATGGAGGGTTGTGCTCGCTCGAAATCGCAATCATTTCGATGCTTCCAGATCATCCATGGCGTTAGGAGGGCCACGGTGGGAAGTCCCTTTCGCATCGGCTTCGGGGTATCCTTCTTTGCTGTGAGCCACCAGTCATGCAATGTTTCGTTCGATGGCACTCTGCAGGGAATGTGAAGCCAGGCAAGGACCTCATGCCAGATCTGCCGAAAGAAGGGGCATTCGGTGAAGAGGTGGCCCAGCGTTTCTGGTTGCTGGTCACAGCGGAGGCACTTGGGGTGGTGCTGCAGCCCTCTTCTCGCCAGTCTGTCTGCCGTCCAGCAACAGTCTAGGTTCGCGATCCAATGAAAGAATTTGACACGTGGTGGTGACCAAGCCTTCCAAATGCATTGCCATGCTCTGCAGCTTGTCAAGCCTTGAAAGGAGGCCAAGTAGGCTGATTTAGCTGTGTAAGTGCCACTCTTGTTCCACCTCCAAACCATTTTGTCGGCTGTTGCACACAGAGTCGTGTGCTCGATTGTGCGCCAGAGTCTCAGGTATTGCCCGACCTCGTGAATACCCAGTACCCCCTGAATGTCTCTGGCCCAGCTCTGATTTGCCAGGCCATCGGCTACAGTTCTGATTTTTCGCCAGCGCTTGGGGATACATGCGTAGAGCAGGGGTGCGGTCTCTCTGATGGACTGCCCAGTTATCCACCTGTCTTCCCAGAATTTTGCCGTCTGTCCATCGCCAATGACCATGTAGATGGAAGCGAAGAAGAATTCTCGCTCCTCTGATGAAAACTTTAAGTCAAGGCCTCACCAGGCACGGTTTTCGTCAGTGCGGGATAGCCATAGCCAGCGTTGTCGTAGCGCCAATCCTGTGCGCTCGAGGTCCTGTACTCCCAGGCCTCCTAGTGAAATTGGACGGCAGACGGGCCGCCAATTCACATGGCAGTTGCCTCCATTTGCAGCTGCACGTCCTTCCCAAAGGAACCCTCTTTCTATCTTTTCCATCTGCTTGAGTGTCGACTTTGGGGGAGCTAGGACAAGGATCTGGTGGATGGGTATAGCGCCGAGCACGGATTTGACTAGGCTAGCCTTCCTGGTTTCTGCATCAGACGGGATCGCCAGGTGGGTAGCATGCCGGCCGTCCTATTTACCATGGGTTGCAGTTGGGCTGCCGCCGGTTTCCTGATGGTGAGCGGGATGCCGAGATATGTGATTGGGAGCTCGGCAATTGGGCAGCCCAGGTGTTGAACCGCGTGCGTAACCTCTTCCTCCTCACAACGAATCGGTGATGTCGTGCTTTTAGTGTAGTTGATGCGTAGCCCTGATGCCTGGCCGAAGAGCTCGAGGATCCCTTTAGCTGCGGAGACGTCCTCTCTGGAGGGGTGGCAAAACAGGATCACGTCGTCCGCGTATAGGGAGATGGACAGCACCGTGCGCCAGGGATGTAGCTGTTGCAAGATGCGCAATTCAGCGGCTCGGAGGATCAGCCTACCGAGAACATCCACGACGAGGACAAAGAGCTGTGGGAGAGGGGATCTCCCTGCTGTAGTCCCCGCCGGTGCCAAATTGGTGGCCCTGGTTAGCCGTTGAGTAGGACTTTCGTGCTGGCAGAGGATAGCAAGATGGCCAGCCAGTCTAGGAACCTGCTGCCAAAGCCTCGCAGTGCTTCGAATAGGAACAGCCAGGACAGTGAGTCAAAAGCGCATGAGAGATCGAGTTTGAGCAAGACTCGTGGGACTCCTAGTTGGTGCAGCAGACGGGCAGATTGTCTAACAAGGATGAAATTGTCGTGTAGGGTTAGGCTGAAGATGAAGGCGTTCTGGATAGGACTGACGAGGTCAGACAGCTTCGGCGTCAGGCGCAGGGACAGGACCTTGGCGAAAATTTTGGCAACAATGTGTATCAGGCTTATGGGCCAATAATCGCTAACAGTTCCCGCTTTGGCCTTCTTTGGCAGCAATGTGAGAAGTGCCTGATTCAGTTTGCTGAAGCCGCGTCCCCACAGTTCGTATAGTTGCTGGAAGACAGCCACAAAATCGTGCTTGATGATACTCCAGCTAGAGCGCAAGAATTTGGCGGTGAAGCCGTCTAGCCGGGCGCCTTGCGAGCCGGCAGGCGTTTGACCGCGTCCCATATCTCATCGACACTGAAAGGTGCGTCCATGTCCTCGAGGCTGTCAGATGGCTCGATGAGGTGCGAGAGGTCCAGCGTGTGTGTGCGAACCACATCAGTGCCAAGCAGACCATCAAAGTGCAGGTCGGCAGCCTCAGCCATGTCTCTATGCTCGGTGAGGATGCGGTCGCCGTCGGCAAGGCAGTGAATTTTATTTTTCTGCCGCCGGTAGGTGCATTGCCGATGGAAGAATGAGGTGCTGGCGTCGCCGTCTTTGAGAGAGGCAACGCGTGCCCGCTGTCGTGCAATGGTACGTTCAAGTGATGCGAGACCTAGGTAGGAGACCTTAATTTTCAATATTTGGGGTCATTGCTGCAAAAGGATGGGGACATCAATGAAGATGTGAACCATCAAATCAAAGCCAGATGGATGAAGTGGCGCCAAGCTTTTGGCATTCTCTATGACAAGAAAGTGCCACAAAAGCTAAAAGGCAAGTTCTATAGGACGACGATTCGACCCGCAATGTTGTATGGCGCTAAGTGTTGGCCAACTAAAAGGCGACATGTTCAACAGTTAAGTGTGGCGGAGATGCGCATGAGATGGATGTGTGGCCACACAAGGAAGGAGCGAGTCCGGAATGATGATATACGAGATAGAGTTGGGGTAGCACCGATTGCAGAGAAGCTTGTCCAACATCATCTAAGATGGTTTGGGCATATTCAGAAGTGCATAGCAGACGACTAAAGCATGCTGATAATGTCAAGAGAGGTCACCAAGTCGAGGTATACCAAACTTGACATGGGAGGAGTCCGTAAAGAGAGGTCTGAAGGACTGGAATATCACCAAAGAACTAGCCATGGACAGGGCTGCATGGAAGCTTGCTATCCATGCGCCACAACCATGAGTTGGTTGCGAGATCTTATGGGTTTCGCCTCTAGCCTACCCAACTTGTTTGGGACTAAAGGTTTTGTTGTTGTTGTAGAGAACTTCATGGTTAATAATTCCTACTTCCGTTGTATACTTAACTAAAATATATTTGTGGAATGTAGAGAATTTATAGCATTCAAAGCAATATGATGCCAAGAAGCACAAGTTGCAAAATACACATACCATGGGTACATTCGACACAAAATATATCAGCAGGTTTCAACTTTGCTAGTGTTCTAGCGGATGAAGAGAAATCAATAGAAAAGAGATACCTTGAAGGAAAGAAGTTGCCTTATAATTGTAGTCAGTGATGAGAAACATTTCTGAGATGCGCTCCCATCACTGCATGTCATCATTCCGAAGTTAAATATCACAATCACAAGATAAACTGTGGAAGAAAAAGAACAAAAGTCACAGGACCTGGCAAATTTACCTCTCCTTGACAGGTGCCACTAGCTCATGCCTCTTTAGCAATTCGAGAGCCTCTTCAAGCTTGCCCAGAAGGAAATAAGACTTGCAGATGAGGTATGGCCGCCAAAGCGTTACAGAGCATCCTGTCTTTCCAGATACATTGGAATTATTTGGTTCTCCATTGGCATTAATTAGCACAGCATTTCTTTCAGCCAAATCTACTGATTCCTGACATAGTTCAATTACTTCTTCATATCTCCGCAGCTGTTCAGTGTGGCAATCATATTAGTCAAGCAGTGATAAAAACAAGAAATTACTTAATAGATGACCGCATAAAAATTCTTAACAATCCATCAATGTAAACCTCAGACAAGAAATACAGACCGTCAGCAGTGCCTCTGCTTTCATCTCCATTAGGGTATCTGAGTGTGGGCTTATTTCCAATGCACTGGAGATAAATTCCAAAGCTGTTTTTGCTTCAGGCAATGTTCTTTTCTTAAGAAGTTCCCTGGACTGAGATATCCAATCTAGCACTCTCTGCAGTATTGGTAAAATGATTCCAATGAGATGATAATGCTAGAACAAGAGCTAACTTAAATCTTATTTCTACTGGTAAGTTTTGAACTCAGATAAATTGCGGATACTCCTTAAGGACATGATCATTCAACTACTAGTACATGTGAAACAAACCAAGAAGCACATGTAACAAACGCATATCAATAACTAGGTGCAAATATACAAAGTCGAAAACCACAAAGGTTTGGGCAGCAAGCCTGCCACCCATCTAGCGGTTTTGTTAACACTTATTCAGTTATTCCAGCCGCACAACATACATACTTCCATGACATATTGCTAGAGAACAACAAGTCATTGGTACGTCTTAGAGATGGAAAGATCGATGGTCAAAACTTGCTGATATTAAAAAAATATACAGAATAAAACTTAAGATAATCATTTGAGCAGAAAAAAAAAACATACCTTGACTCTTTCCAGACCATCAGAAGCCTCTGCAGAAATTTTGATGTTAAAATCAGCAGTGTTACTAGATTTCAAACAGGCTTTGTAATTGCTCGATGCGCCTTCAAGATCTCCAAGTGCTAGTTGGCAACTGCATTGCGTACTTAGAAGTTAAGCGTAGCAATTCACTTAAGATAGAAGATGATAAGAGAGTATCAGCAACTGAAGTTGCCAAGCTAATGACCCCTCCAAAGTATACATCAAGCTAGCTCAACACAAATATTTTCCTGCGGCCTCCAGTTTTTACGTCATACAAACATACCATGGTTATATAGAGGATATCTAAATATCTGAGGATGGTGGTGTTAATACATCCGGGACACCAACTTTTGATGTTTTGATGCATATGCATTTGAAAGTATTGATGAAGTCCAACCTCATTTTCCATGATAAAAACAGAACATACCACTATTGGGCACTTAACAGAATAATACACATCAATGTGATTTAGTTCCCCATATACTTATCAGGCTGTGATGTTCATTGCTTAACTAGATATACTATTGCATTGAGAAGAAACAATCTTTACTTCTATAAAGATGTCAACCGGTAGGAGCGATCCGTCCACTACTCCTCTGCCTTCTTAATCATGGTATAATCTCATAAGAGAACTTACATGCCTCTACGGAGACCCCGATAGCGGCCCCCCTCATCTACCGACTCCAAAATCTAGAAATTTAAATCTGCCCAAGGTAGTGGTCCCCCGCAAACTGCCAAGATGGAGACGATGCCAACGGTGTAAAGAGCACAAGAGCAATGGTTTAACATGTTGAGGCAATCTAATTCGTTAATCAGTAGCAAGCACACTGGTATTTAGCTAGTATATAGAAGAGTTAGTTGAGTTGCGGATAGAAACTCCTTACTTTGCAGAACGAACTTTAGCCTTAAGAAAGCTGGGATCAATTGACATCGCAGTCGAGCAATCTTGAAGAGCTTCTCTCATTCTTCCCAAAGACATTCTAGTAGCTGCGCGGTTGCTATAGCACAGCGTCAACGCACGGCAACAGCGTTCAGAAGTTCCATACTGGGAAATAGAATTTATTCCACGGGTATAACACCCTTCTGCAGTAGCAAAGTGACCATTTGCATAGGCTTGATTCCCACTGTGCTCAATGAAGCAAACAATACATCAAAAATTAGAGTAAGTTTCTGCAGTAAGGTATTTCTAAATGATAACAAGATATAAAGACAAAATAAAACCATGTCTGGACAAACCTTGTACGCCAGGTCTCACAAGTCTCCAAGTCTGCCAAAACTGATGCATCTTTGCTTAACTGCTCTTTCACCAAATTTTCTGACCCACTCGTTTCTGGGGAAAGCTGCATGTTCTTTGTGTCTTGTGAGCTTTTTGGTGGTACAGGAGCGTGGGTAGCTGAAGGCTTAGGCACTTGACTACCCTTAGTCCTTAACTTTCTTTTTGTAGTACGTCTTTGTGTTGTAATTGAACTTTCAGGATATAGTGATGCACCAAAGGTGAAATTCAGCCCACTCAAATTTTCTGAGCTCGATTGAGTACTAACAGGGCCAACAGACTCCTGAGGCTTTTTGGAGGTGTTCTCTTCGCAAGTATTACATCCAAAATCATCGACCCAAGCTTCAGTTGTGAACATTTTAGATTCACTGTTAGGGCCAACACTCATATTAGTGAAAAGGGGCTCTGATACATCACAGAAATTTATTTCTTCATCGAAACTAGAAAAGTTGCTGCCAAAATTACTCTCAGATGCATCCGCAGTGCGATCTCTTCCTTCGTCTTGATATGTTGGAAGGTCTGCATCAATAACCAAGTTCTCTGTTGCAGATACTAGATCATCTTCAGCCCTGCTGGTCTTCTGATTTAAGACACTACTATCAAGTACGTGAAAGAACTGGTCAGAACCCACAGATGCCTCTCTTGACACTTGTTCAGCTTCTGCCTGATAAGGAGAACAATCCATTGGTGAATAGTCACCTGTTAAGTCTGAGTTTGGTCCATTGGTGCATGTTTCTTGAGAAACATGATGGGGCTGAGCATGGGGTTTTAGCCTAGTTGGTCTTTTCTTTTTCCTTGTGCCCTTATGTGTTTCCTTTTTGTCTCTATAAGCTGATTTTATATACCCGATACCAAATAAGCTCTCTCTGGAGCAACTAGGCTGATCAGGTTGGACTGCACAAGATTCGTCAGGAGCACTTCCTCTTCCTGCGTTCATAAAGTTGGAACTGAAAGACGGCATCTCATTTGCAGAAGTTGAGAAACTAGATGAACGATTCAAAGGAATAAATGAATATGATTCTTGAACTTTGGGCTGTGGAACACTACCATATCCTGGAGGAGCTTCTGCTTTGCTCTCAAATGAAAATGCAGGAGTAGAAGTGTCATTCCCTTTAACAGATCCAACTGAAAGTCCTTCCCTGTTGATGTTTAATTTCTTGATTTCATCTTGCAGTGCATGTTCTGCAGCCACTTCAGATCGAGCAGTTACACCGCTCCCACTACCGAAAACAAAGCTACTTGTCACATAACCTTTATCTTTGTTTGATGTGGAGTGTGCTTGATCTCTAATATCATCATTGGCCAAGTTCCTTCTACTGTCCTTCATCTCAGAGGATACATTAGTTTGAAAACCTGCGAATGATGTGTTCTTCAGAGAAGAACTTGGAGTCGCATTACTCCCAAAAACAAACGGTTCTGGTTGCCGAGCTGCGGCTTCATCTTTCATGCTCTGAGATGGGATTCTGTGTTGTATATTTAAATTTGTCATCTTCTCAGGAAGTGTGGTCTCCGGATTACCATGAGCTGAATGCTCTGAAGCAGAACTTCTGCTCTCATTTCTTCCAAATACAAATGCCTCTGGTGGACAATTTGCTTTATCATTTCCCATGCTCTGTGTAACTCCACCTCGTGCATTCAAATCCGATGCCCTCTCTGGATGCAAATTGGCAGCACCATTAGAACTAGAAACATTGCTATTTGCAGAAGACAAAAATACACTGCCCTTATCGGAAGCATTGCCTGAAACGTGGCCAAAAATAGTACCTGCAGCTCCGCCACTCCGAAAGCCAAACGCTTCAGCTTGATGACCAGCACTACCTCCGTCTTTCATGTACTGAAATATGCCATTTCCTATATTCAACTGTGTTATCTTCTCCTCAAGCACACCTGCATCATCACCTGCACTGGACTCATTGGCATTAACACCACCAGGGACAGCATCATTAGCGCCATTTGCATGGCCACTTCCAGGTGCAACATTTCCGTCGGTAACCAGAACTGAACTGGAAGCATGTGAGTCTACACGAGAGGAAGCAGCGCTCGTACTAGCAGGAAAATCCCTAGCTCCACTGCTTCCAAACACAAACGTTGTTGGCACACTCTCATTCTGTAATGGCGGCGCTCCGGTACCTACATTTAACTGCGTCAGCTTTTCCGGGAGCACATTTGCTTCGCTGTCGGAAGCCAAACTAGGTGTAGTGGCAGCAAAAACAGAGCTCTTATCTGTTTCATCCACCCCTTTACCAACAGCAACGCCGCATTTACCTGAACTCCCCCGCAGGTTCATCTTCCCCATCATATTGTCCAGCTTCGAAGCGGCTGATGACGTGCCTTCGTCGAACCGAGGCAGGCTGTCCCTCACGCTCCCGAACACGAATGGGGCGTCGTTGGATGACGTTGGCAGCGGCGCCGGAGGAGGAGGAGGAGACTGCTGCCTCGCTGTCGAAGAAGACCCGAACACAAAGCCCTCGTTCTGACCCTTCACGAATCCGGAACCGCCGTCTAATCCGGCAGCAGTTCCATGTTGCCCCGATGCATCCGCACCGCCGCCGCCGCCGCCGAATGGATTCCACGGCGCCGAGGTCGACGGCTGCGCGCGAGAGCGGGAGGTGGTGGCCGCGTGTCGGCGCTTGGCCAGCCGCGGGGCGCGGCGGGGTGGCGGCGCGGCGGAAGGGTCGGCGGATGGCGGCGGCGGCGGCACGTGGCCCAGACCTAGGTGGGGGCTGGTCATGGGGAGCGGCGGCGGCTGGGTCGGGGCAGCTAGGGTTTTAGCGCGGGGGGTAGAGAGCTACCGCCGGCGGCATCCCCGGCGGCGCTGGCGGCGGCTGATCGGTGGGGAATGGAAGGTTCTGGAATGGCGTGGAGGGCCGCGGTTGATTTGGGGGAGGGGAGGTTGCTTACGGAAGGCGGCGAAGGCGATGCGTGGGCGTGGTTTGGTTTGGTAAGTTCGGAGTTGGGCTTTTTCTCCTGATGAAGTTTTCAAATTTGGAAATGGCCTGGCTTGGGTAGGGTTTCAAAAAAGTTAAGAAATGTTGAGCGTTTGTGCCGGTTTTAACGAAAAATAGCAAACAGTCCTGGTGCATCCATCGATCATCTGTGGAATTAGTGCACCTAAACAAGCATTTGTTTGGAACAAAAGGAAACGAAGTGTGGAACAAAACATAGACTAAGTTTGATTTATTTTATTTTTGGCTGTCTGCTACCCATGACACCATGTACAGTACAGAACTAATCAAATGTTTCTCTAAAAAAACTAATCAAATGTCAATTTGCAAATAGAATTTGATAAATTGACTAGCTATAAACTCTGGTCATTTCATTAAGCTTACATACATGTTCTGTGGTGCCAATATTGTTAACTAAGTTGATGTTTGTTTAACTTGGTCAGGGATTAGATATGTTTCTGTACTCGCAGATTATTCGACAACTGACGTAGCGGCTTCCACGGTTAAGAATCGCAAGAATCTCCGAAAAAACCACATGTGGCTTAAGAGAAGCATTAACAACACATTTGATCTCGAAATTCTAGTAATATATTGTAGTACAAATCTAGGTATCATGTTCAATTATGAAACACAAGTGTACATTTTTTTTGTTGGCAAACAACTCCATGCATTAAACGTAGTAACACTACAGGAGAGGGATCGGACATGTAGTCCCTTTTACAATGCACATGGCTGGATACAAAAGTGCATGACCGCACAAAGTTGGAAAAACGATGTTCACTCAAGAACAAGTTGCTGAAGATCAAAAGTGGAGCCAATCAGCCATCACTTATCCAATGACAACTCGGACTCGAAGATATTGCATCTCCAGTCTCCAAGGGCCTCTAGTGTGCTGCATACCAGTCGATGCCCTCCCGAAGGCTCTTCCCATGGGCTTTCTGGCGTTTGCACTAGAGGTTCTAGTGATTTGAGCTGTAAATATTGTGGAAGCATCACCGAGCTCAAACTCTGAGGGTCTTTGCCGTTGAATCTGTGAAACCACAACAGAGGCTCTGTCATTCACCTCCGGCTTGTCCCGAACAGTAAAAACACGATGCTTTCATCCTGAATAACATCAAGCAAAGAAAACATTGTGCAACCAAAACTTTCAAGAAATTTCTAGCACACGGATTGTTGGATGATGAACAAAACGACTGGCTCCAGGAGCCAAAGAGACGCCCCTTCAATGGGCAGAGGATACCATGACCAGGATGGATCAAAAGATGACCCTATCACAGTGCAAATCAAAGACCTACAAAGCATCACCACAATATGCAAGGAATGACATTGTATATTATACAACCAGATATGCACCAAACCAAAACCACCAAACCCATCTGGAAGGCATCCAAATATGTAGCACAAGACAACCTCAAGCGGCAAGGAAATTTTGTTTGAGCCAAAATTGGTAAAAGGATGAACTCAACTAAGCATGGGGATTTATTAAAACTAAGAAGAAGTAAAGAGGTATACAGTGGAAGGAAGCCGGTGGCGGACGAGGACAAATCCACCGGGGAACCACCAGACCGAAGCTTGGCAAGCCATGGTGAATCCTCGTGTTCGGTCATTCGTCCATCAATATGGCTAAGGGCCAAACAAAAAGGACACCATACTGAAAGAGCATGTGCCCCATGTGTGGTTTTGGTAATTATAATGACAATCCCTATGGACTAATGTTTGCATTGAGTAATATTTTTAGGACTTGTCCGTAGACAATTCTTGAACCATATGTTGGCTTCAAGGTTGTATGAAGATAGAAATAAAGAAGATTATGTGATGACCAAGATGTTCAAGGAGTGATATGAAGTTTGGTCATAAGGGAGTTGAGCCTATATTGAGTGTGTCTTGAAGAATAAGATTGAGTGAGCTCTCATGTGTATCTTCAAGACACCATCATTATAGGAAAAGAATAATTGATTCAATAATTGATCAAGTCGAAGCGCAACTACAAGATAGGCATCTAGAAGATATCATTTGCTTGAAGCTCGGTGTCCTTTTGGTGATAATGGTCATATAAAGATAGTTCTACTAGAGTCTCTCCCATAGTGTAGTATGGGGGAGCAATTCGCTAGACTTCACCGAGCAAGCGCAATCAAGAAAGGTGGTCCAACTTGAGAAGGTCAAGACCGTCACCATCTAGCTCAAGTGGAATGCGCAAGGAAAAGTTATGATCTTGATAGGGTTTCTTTCTTACCGGTCTCATAGTGTTTTGGAGACCGGGTTTTACGATTGATAGCCGTACTATCAAGAGGGGCTCTCGAGTGAGTAACCTAGTCGTATCGTCCGGAGAGAGCTCAAACCTTTGCATACTTGACATCATCTTTCTTGGTTCTTATTTGAGTTTTATCCAAGTGATGTTTAGAGCTTGTGGTTATTTCCATGACAAGCTCTATCTCATTAAAAACAGATTTTAGATAAAAATCTTATTGAGTTTTTGGTGTTGGAGGTTTTATCGGTTCATCTTTATAGATAGGTCAAACCTTTTATCATTTGTTTTTACCCTCCTTGGTTGTACTATGATGTTTCTATGCATAGACTTGTAGCACTCGTTGTTGTGATTCCAACGAGCCCAAGATCATCAACAACGGAGTTCGGATGCTCAAGTTATGGTCATTTTTGTTTCAGCTATTTCTGCCTTTTCCAGGGCCGGAGACTCCGGCCTCGGAGGGCCGAAGACTCCAGCCCAAAATGTGTTTTCACCATTTTTTGTCCAGAGTTTTGGCCCAGAACATCCGGGTACTTTTCTAGGCCAGAGACTCCGGCCCAAGTCTCCGGACCTCCAAAACTCGAGGTGTCGCTCAGCACAGAGATGGGGCGGAGGCTTTTTAGCCTCTGCTCGGAGACTCCGCCCCCAAAGGCCGGAGACTCCAGAGAAAGTGGCCTACAACGGCTAATTTCATGGGGAGACCTATAAAAGGCCCCCTTCTTCCTCCTTGGGCTGTAGCTACTGGTGTCTATACACGCTTCTGTTCTTGTAGACAGTGTTGGGCCTCCAAGTGTAGAGGTTTGTAGAGCAGCAGCAAGTTTCCCTTTAATGGATCACCCAAGGTTTATCGAACTCAGGGAGGAAGAGGTCAAAGCTATCCCTCTCAAACAACCCTGCAATTACGATACAGAAAGTCTCTTGTGTCCCCAACACACCCAATACACTTGTCAGATGTATAGGTGCACTAGTTCGGCGAAGAGATAGTGAAATACAAGTGGTATAGATGATTATAAGTAGTAAATGCAATCTGGAATAAAAATGGCAGCAAGCAAACAAGTAACAAAACAGCAAGTAAACGGTGTGCAAAGCTTGGAAACAAGGCCTAGGGATCATACTTTCACTAGTGGACACACTCCCAACAAATATAACATAATTGAACAAATAAATAACTTCTCTTCACTATGGTACTCTGAATTACTCTCCTATTGAATAACACTAATCATTGCGTAGGGCTACGAAGCACTCCTCAAAGTTCATCAAGTACTTGACAAACACCACTCATAGAGATATCCAAATCAAATCACAACTCAAGATAGATATTATTGCAACTTAGACCAAGTACTAACACGGTGCACACACTGTCAACATTACACCATGAAAGGAGGAATAGATCACTTCAATACTATCATAGTGATAATTATTCTCATAATCCATAAGAGATCACAATCGTAGCCTAGACCAAGTACCGCCACGATGCACGCACTGTCACCGTTACACCATGGCAGGAGGAATAGATTACTTTAATAACACACTAGAGTACACATAATGAAGAAGAGTAGCATCTACTTATTCAACATGATACAAAGCTCACGATCACATAAATATCACATCATGGGAGAGAGAGGTGAACCACATAGCTACCGGTAGAGCCCTCAGCCCCAGGGGAGAACTACTCCCTCCTCATCATAGGAGACAGCAAGGTTGATGGAGATGGCGGTGAGGTCGATGGAGACGGCGGAGATGGCGATGGAGATGGCTCCGGGGGCACTTCCCCGTCCCGACAGGGTGCCGGAACAGAGACTTCTGTCCCCCGAAATTCGTCGACGGCGGCGGCAGAGATGCGAAACTGTTCTGGGAAAAACGCCGACTCCTTTAGGGTTTTCCGTCCTGAGGCTTTATATAGGCGAAGGGGCGTCGTCAGGGGGCTACCAGGGGCTCCTCACACATAGGGGGCGCGGCTAGGGCCTGGGCCGCGCCGCCCTGGTGTGAGGGCAGGCTCTGGCCCCTCTTCGGCTCTCTTTCGGTCCTCGTCCTTTGTCCGGGAAAAATAGAACTTCTGGAACTTGTTTCGTCTAATTCCAAGAATATTTCCTGTGTAGCATTTCTGAAACACAAAAATAGCAGAAAATAGGGAACTGGCACTGTGGCATCTTGTCAATAGGTTAGTTCCGGAAATCGCATAAAAGTGCCACGAAGTGTAACGAAACACAAGGCAAATGGTGTAAAAATAAGCATGGAGCATCAAAATTATAGATACGTTTGAGACGTATCAGCATCCCCAAGCTTAACTCCTGCTCGTCCTCGAGTAGGTAAGTGATAACAAAAGAAATAATTTTTGAGGTGACATGCACCATCACAATCTTGATTATATAGGTAAAGCATTGAGTGCTGAGATCAAAGAACTTAAAACATGGGCATGAAAGATATAATCTTGATAATAGAAACTTAGCAACCATGTTATAACATAAAAATGAACACAAACAAAAGATCATGAAAATGAAACAATGAAAGTCAAACGTGTGTTCAAATCATATGGAAAAACATAGTAAATGGTTTTCAGCTTGTCCCTCAAAGAGAGCAAAATATAAATGCATAGGACACCTTCAAGTTTAAGAGGGCGACTAGATACAAATAATTTAAGAACAAGTGAAACCAACAATATGAATCAATCAATGAAAACTTTGGGACAATGCACATTATACTAAGAATGACAACTATGCTCTCTTAATGGTGCCTAAAGATAGAAGGTGGTGACTCAACATAAAAGTAAAAGAAAGGCCCTTCGCAGAGGGAAGCAGTGATTTAACATGTGCTAGAGCTTTTCATTTATAAAACAGAGAGATAAAAATTGGTTTTGAGAGGTGGTTGTCTTTGTCAACGACTGGCAATGGGGTTCTTACCATCTTCCATACAAAAATGAAGCAAGTTTTTGAGAGAGAGATTGGCACTTTTGTGCTCTTTTATAAAGCTTGGCACTCCTCCCCACCTTTTTTCCTTTCTCAAACCATGGCTAACCGATTCCATCGGGTGCCCACCAACATTCACATACCATGGAGGAGTGCCTTTTTTCTTTCTTTTTTTTCTCTTTTTTTTTCTTTTTCGAATAAGACAATATGGAAGATAGCAAATCCGACCACTACGTCCCCATGAGCTGAAAATAGTGTCACAAAATGAGAAGTATTTTGAAGGTTTTTTTGAAAGGTAGCACATGAAAATTTACTTAGAATGGCTTGCAAATACCATGCATAGGAATTTATAGTGGACACAATGGCAAACTTGGTTTTTAGAAGTTGGATGCACGAGTAGAGCTCATACTCAGTACAAAATGAGGGCTAGCAAAAGACTGGGAGCGACCAACTAAGAGAGCAATAACGGCCATAATCATGTATAGCGACAAAGCAACATTAAAAGAAGCATAAGATGGCATCAAAAGTCAATAACTAAATGATCATAGAGGCTATTGGCGAATTTGTAAGAGTCTAACATGTGTGAGCATGCGCCAAGTCAACCCAAATAAAGCATCAAGGAGAAAACCAAAATAATGCTTCCAAACAATAAAAACAACGCATGATTTTTTCAAAGGCTCATTAAGCAATCTCAGTTATTTGAGACAAGTCATGCTACAGCAAAAATCACTAAGCATACTATCAAAAAGACATCAAGCACGACATGCAAAAGCCTAGGCCGTAGTCTACACAAGCTCCTTCTTGTACCACTTTTTTGCATAAAGCCTTTTCTCTTTTCCAACACCATTCAAACTTTTTATAAACACCTCTTTTGATGAAAACCAATATAGATCAGAGGCAAAAATACACCTTGATGCAAATATAAAACAATATCTGGACAAAAATCAAGGCGAAAAATAAAAACTAAACGCAGTAGCAGAAAAAGAGAACACTCGTTGAAACGATAAGAGTGAAAAATGGAGTGTTCTTGGCAAATAAAAAACGGGGCATGTCTCTCTCCAAACACATGATGTGATCCAAACATTTATTGCAGCAAAAAAAGCAAAAGAAAACTGAAAACAAAAACAACTGACGCTCCAAGAAAAATGCATAGTGCATGAAGCAATAAAAATATAGTGTCTTGAAAGGTGACCTGATTTTTGCCGATGAAGAAGGGGTGCCTCGGGGCATCCCCAAGCTTTGACGCTTGTACTTCTTGGATATTTCTTGGGGTGACATCCCCAAGCTTGAGCTTTTGTCCATTCTTCATCTCATCTCATCATTCTCCAATCCCTACACTTGAAAACTTCCTTCATACAAAACAAAACACAAATCTATTAGTAACATTAGTGTAAGCATAATAATGAATCAACCCTTTTTGCTTCAGGTTTCAACTCAAAACCACCACATATAAAGTATAAATTACTGTAGCAACTTCCCCAAAAGTTCCGTGATCAAAAGAACTCGAAAGAAAGCGATAAAGCGGCAAACACAAATATTGGTAGAAATCTATCAAAATAGAACAGCTGACAAAGGTCAAATTTTTAAGGGGTTTTCTGTTGCTCAAATAAAAAAGTGTTCAACTAATGAAAGTTTGGATATAACCTGGGGCATATGCACAAGAAATCGCAGGTCCAAAAGATATTCAGAGAATTTTCACGAATTGTTACGGTGCAGCACCGAAAACTGTTTCAGGACAGCAACATCCCCAAATCTTATCTCACTCAAATTAGAGGCTTCTCTTGGCACAACAACGAAATAAAAAAAGATAAGAAGCGGTTATTACAGTAGTAATAACTTCTAAGACTCAAATAAAAGAAAAAATACTGAAAATAAACAATGGGTTATCTCCCAAGAGTGCTTTTCTTTAACGCCTTTGAGCTAGGCGCAGTAATTTGCAAAGATGCTCATGTGGGCGCCATATAAGAGCTTGAGGCAAAGGCGCCATATAGGAACTTAAAGCAAAAGAGAGCATCAAAAAGCAAGTATGAAACACATTTAAATCTAAACCACTTCCTATGAAAAATAGTCTTGTAAAGAGACAAGTCATAAAAGCGCAAAGCAAAAAGCATAGGAAGGCAAAACAAGTACGACTTCAAGAATTGCAACATAAAGAGGGGAAACTCAATATTGTTGAGATCCATCAAACCATGTTTCCCTCTCTCATAATAACTTTCAGTAGCATCATGAATAGAATTAACAATATAACTATCACATAAAGCATCCCTATCATGAGCCACATGCATAAAAGGATTAATACTCCCCACATGAACAATAGTAGTAGGAGCAGATTCAATAGAATAATTATTCTCATCACCATAATCATCAAAAACAGGAGGCATATTGTAATCATAACTAATTTTCTCCTCAAAAGTAGGTGAACTGAAAATATTATACCCATCATCATAACCATCATAAACTAGAGGTTTAGTATCATCACAAGCTAGAGAGCAACTATTTCGCAAAGCATATTCTTCAAACATATCATCATAAGAAGGAGCATGGATAGTACTAATGGTACACCAATTATTAACCTTAGAATTGGTACCAAAAAGATTTTCAATATCAAAAGTAGAGTGCTTTTCCCAATCATGATCACTAACATAGGTAGCAGGCATAGGAACATCATCCCAATCAGAATTATCATAATCTATAGCAGGATCATAACGCTTAGGGGAAGATACCGTGTCCTCTCGCCTCTTACTCCTCCTCTTCTTCTTCTTCTTCTTACTCTTCTTACTCTCTCCTTTAGGAGGGAGATACTTGAAGGGCATCTTCTCCACATACTCTTTAGGAGGGAAAGGCATCTTCTCCACATAATCTGGTTTCCTGACAGGAACAACAGAAGAACCTTTGGAGGATTCCTCCTCTCTATTAATAAGATTGAAACATCTATTAGTCCTGTCATAGCTTGGCAAAATATCATATTCTATAAGATCTTGTAAGTAAGTATTTGTGAGGCAATCTTTAGCACAATAGAGACGACAACTACGAAGGGTGCTATTAATATCAACATCTCTCATATCAACCAAAGAAATCTTTCTAGATATCTCTTCACAATTCAAAAACAAAGTAAGCTCATCATACTGATTGAAAGTAATCTTATCATCACAATACAAATCTGCGGTACTCGTTCGATTAATTGGGCATTGAAAATTAAAGTGACCCTTTTTACCGCAAAATTCACAAAGAAAAGGATAAAGCTCACAAACCCTTTCACCAAGCACATCTAGATCCTTGAGCCACATACTGGTTTCTTCATTTGCGTGGGTGATGCAATAATCTTTCTTGTTGGAACTCTGTTCACAAGGTCTATGTATTCCACAATAATTAACATGCTTATAAGAAATAGGACTTTTAGAAGTTTGAGCATGTTTATTGCAATCATCAATAACAATATCACTTTCTATGCAAGTGTCCTTAAAAGGTTCATGATACACGTCCCCATTTCCTTTAGGAACATTCATATGGGAAGCAAAGGCTTTAAAGCAATCAACCATAATTTGAGGATCAAGACCATATTTAGCACTAAGCTCTTGAAAATTAGCAGTTTCAGCGAAAGACTTAACGCAATCAAACTCGTAATTCATACCTGATCCTTTACCTTTGTCGCTATCCCAACCTTCAATATTATTTTGAATTGTTTCAAGCAGATCCCACTTGGTGTCAACATCCTTGCTTGTGAAAGACCCATCAAAGCATGCATCTAGATAGTCCTTGTAATATCCTGAAAGCCTTGCATAAAAATTATTAATAACAATATTACGGGGAAGATCATGAACAGGACATTTATGCATTAGTAACTTCAATCTTCCCCAAGCTTGGGCAATGCTTTCTTCATCATGAGGCCAAAAGTTATATATCCGGTTACGATCTTTATGAATTTCACTTGGAGGATAAAACTTGGAATAAAAGAGAGGTACAATTTCCTCCCATGCAATAGATGGACCATCTTTAAGCAGCTGATACCACTCCTCAGCTCTACCCTTCAGTGAATAAGAGAATAGCTTCCTCTTAACTTGGTTTGATGAAATACCTGCACACTTGAACAACTCGCATAATTCTTATATAAAGAGTAAATGATCACCCGGAGGGACTGTTCCGTCTCCTAAATTGCGGTTATTCATAACACGTTCAATAATTTTCATAGGTATTTTAAAAGGATGAGGAGCACAAGCATCATTAGAAACATCACATATGGGAGATAAAATATCATCATAGCAAACTTTCTCCACTAAACTGGGGAACTAAAAATATCATACTTAACAAAACCAGCTTCCCCAAGCTTACACTTTTCTATAGCATTAGCATTAACGGTATTCAAAGCATTCGTACTAATAACATTGCTATGCGAAATAAGCTCCAAAGGATTTTCAATTTTCTCATCAAATCTAAACTCAGAAAAAAGACTAAAGAACTCTTTATTTTCCATTAAGCCTAACTAATGAAAATAAAAACAAGAAACAAAAAGATATAATTGCAGAATCTAAAGGAAATAACTTCGAGCACTCACACAGGAGGATGCGAGTACCTTTTACCTTACCTCCCCGGCAACGGCGCCAGAAAAGAGCTTGATGTCTACACACGCTTCTGTTCTTGTAGACAGTGTTGGGCCTCCAAGTGCAGAGGTTTGTAGAGCAGCAGCAAGTTTCCCTTAAGTGGATCACCCAAGGTTTATCGAACTCAGGGAGGAAGAGGTCAAAGCTATCCCTCTCAAACAACCCTGCAATTACGATACAGAAAGTCTCTTGTGTCCCCAACACACCCAATACACTTGTCAGATATATAGGTGCACTAGTTCGGCGAAGAGATAGTGAAATACAAGTGGTATAGATGATTATAAGTAGTAAATACAATCTGGAATAAAAATGGCAGCAAGCAAACAAGTAACAAAACAGCAAGTAAACGGTGTGCAAAGCTTGGAAACAAGGCCTATGGATCATACTTTCACTAGTGGACACACTCCCAACAAATATAACATAATTGAACAAATAAATAACTTCTCTTCACTATGGTACTCTGAATTACTCTCCTATTGAATAACACTAATCATTGCGTAGGGCTACGAAGCACTCCTCAAAGTTCATCAAGTACTTGACAAACACCACTCATAGAGATATCCAAATCAAATCACAACTCAAGATAGATATTATTGCAACTTAGACCAAGTACTGACATGGTGCACACACTGTCAACATTACACCATGAAAGGAGGAATAGATCACTTCAATACTATCATAGTGATAATTATTCTCATAATCCATAAGAGATCACAATCGTAGCCTAGACCAAGTACCACCACGATGCACGCACTGTCACCGTTACACCATGGCAGGAGGAATAGATTACTTTAATAACACACTAGAGTACACATAATGAAGAAGAGTAGCATCTACTTATTCAACATGATACAAAGCTCACGATCACATAAAGATCACATCATGGGAGAGAGTGGTGAACCACATAGCTACCGGTAGAGCCCTCAGCCCCGGGGGAGAACTACGTCCTCCTCATCATAGGAGACAGCAATGTTGATGGAGATGGCGGTGAGGTCGATGGAGACGGCGGAGATGGCGATGGAGATGGCTCCGGGGGCACTTCCCCGTCCCGGCAGGGTGCCGGAACAGAGACTTCTATCCTCCGAAATTCATCGACGGCGGCGGCGGAGATGCGGAACTGTTCTGGGAAAAACGCCGACTCCTTTAGGGTTTTCCGTCCCGAGGCTTTATATAGGCGAAGGGGCGTCGTCAGGGGGCTGCCAGGGGCTCCTCACACATAGGGGGCGCAGCCAGGGCCTGGGCCACGCCGCCCTGGTGTGAGGGCAGGCTCTGGCCCCTCTCCGGCTCTCTTTCGGTCCTCGTCCTTTTCCGGGAAAAATAGGACTTTTGGAACTTGTGTCGTCCAATTCCAAGAATATTTCCTGTGTAGCATTTCTGAAACACAAAAACAGCAGAAAACAGGGAACTGGCACTGTGGCATCTGATACGTCTCAAACGTATCTATAATTTTTGATGCTCCATGCTTGTTTTTACACCATTTGCCTAATGTTTCGTTACACTTCGTGGCACTTTTATGCATTTTCCAGAACTAACCTATTAACGAGTTGCCACAGTGCCAATTTCCTGTTTTCTGCTGTTTTTGTGTTTCAGAAGTGATACACAGGAAATATTCTCGGAATTGGACGAAACAAGTTCCTGAAGTCTTATTTTACCCGGAAGCTTCCAGAGATCCGAAGAGGAGTAGGAGGGGGGCCACCAGGGCCCCACACACAGGGGTGGCGCGGCCAGGGCCCTGGCCGTGCGGGGCCCGCGTGAGGGAGCCTGGCTCCACCTCTGACATCGCCCCTTCGCCTATATAAAGCCTCGGGACGGAAAACCCTAAGGGATTCGGCAATTTTCCAGAAGCAGCTCCGCCGCCACCGCCGACGAATTTCGGGGGACAGAAGTCTCTGTTCCGGCACCCTGCCGGGACGGGGAAGTGCCCCCGGAGCCATCTCCATCGGTCTCCATCGCCGTCTCCGCCGTCTCCATCGACCTCACCGCCATCTCCATCAACCTTGCTGTCTCTGATGACCCACAAGTATAGGGGATCGCAACAGTCTTCGAGGGAAGTATTACCCAAATTTATTGATTCGACACAAGGGGAGCCAAAGAATATATGTAAGCCTTAACAGATGAGTTGTCAATTCACCTGCACCTGGAAACAGTCTCACTCGCAGCGGTTTATCAGTAGCAACAGTTTTATAGCAGTGACAGTAGGAAAACAGTAACAACAGTAGTAAAATAGCAGCAGTAGAAGTAACAGTTGTAAACAGTAGGAACAAATACTGTAGGCATAGGGATGGATAACGGGCGTTGCATGGATAAGATAGTTCATGAAATCAATGAGATACGGGCATTGCAGATAAATAATGATAAAGCATCCTAGTACAAACAATCATAGGCATGTGTTCCGTATATAGTCGTGCGTGCTCACAAGGAGAAACTTGCACGACATCTTTTGTCCTACCAGCCTGTTGCAGCAGGGCCTCAAGGGAAACTACTAGTAATTAAGGTACTCCTTTTAATAAAGTACCGGAGCATTAACACTCGGTGAACACATGTGATCCTCACATCATAGCCATCCCCTCCGGTTATCCCAATTTCTATCACTTTGGGGCCTCGGGTTCCGGACAACAATATGTGTATACAACTTGTAGGTAAGACCATAAACAACAAGTATCATCATAGAAATAATAACATGTTCAGATCTGAAATCATGGCACTCGGGCCCAAAGTGACAAGCATTAAGCACAACAAGTTGCAACAATGTCATAGGCACTAAATAAAGATGCTAGGCACTCTGCCCTATCAATCTCATATCAAATTACATGAACAATCTCATCCAATCCCTACCATCCCCTCACCTACAGCGGGGGAATTACTCACACATGGATGGGGGAATCATGGATGGTCGATGGAGGAGCGTCGGTGGTGATGGTGATGGTGATGAAGATCTCCTCCGAATCCCCGTCCCGGCAGGGTGCCAGAACGGAGTTCCTGGTTCCGAATCGCGGTTTCTGATGGCGGCGGCGCAGCGGAAGTCTATCTGGGAAAAACGCCGTCTCCCTGATAATAACTCGTCAGGGGGTATATGTACGCGAGAGGGGAGGTCGAGAGGAGGCCTGGGGCCACCTCACACAGGGGTGGCGCGGCCAGGGGCTGGGCCGCGCCACCTACGTGTGACGGCCCCTCGAGCCTCTTCTCCCTCCTGTATTCTGGCTCCGTGGGTATTTCGGTGAAATAGAATTTTCCATGATTTTTCCCGAATTTTTACTGGAAGTTGAATTTCTGCACAAAAACGAGACACCAAAGCAATTCTGCTGAAAACAGCGTCAGTCCGTGTTAGTTGCATTCAAAACACACAAATTAGAGGAGAAACAATAGCAAAAGTGTTCGAGAAAGTAGATACGTTTTGGACGTATCAACTCCCCCCAAGCTTAGCTATTTGCTTGTCCTCAAGCAATTCAGTTAACAACTGAGAGCGATAAAAGAAACTTTCACGAACACATTTGCTCATATGATGTATATATACTAACTATGTGATCAAGTACTCAGGCAATCCATAATAAGAAATATGCAACTAATGTCACTTCATAGTCAAGCAAGCTATGAAAGAGTGCCAATGCACTAATAACAAGTAACATGTGCATGAGAAACTACAAGATTGTAATATGCATAAATGATATGAGAGAATGGTATCCCACTTGCCTTTATTTGTAGAGCAAAACATAAATGCTGAGGCACCTCTGAAGTCCAAGGGAAGACTAGAAGTAGAAATATCAAAGATACAAGCATCAAAGTTATACCACAATTAACCGTGTTCTGGGACAAGCACATTACACTAAGAATAACAGCTATGCTCTCAAGAAGTGCTTAAAAGTTAGAAGATGGTGACTCAACATAAAAGTAAACGAATGGCCCTTCGCAGAGGGAAGCAGTGATTTAACATGTGCTAGAGCTTTTCATTTGTAAAACAGAGATAAAAATTTATTTTGAGAGGTGGTTGTTCTATGTCAACGACTAGCAATGGGGACTTACTATCTTCCATAATAAACAAGTGAGAGCGGTTCCGAGTTCTTTGAAATTTGGCACATTGGTGCTATTTTTATAAAGCTTTGGCACTCCTCCCCACCTTTTTCCTTTCTCAAACCATGGCTAACCGATTCCATCGGGTGCCGACCAACTTTCACATTCCATTGGAGGAGTGCCTTTTTTCTTTCTTTTAGAATTAAAGTTATAATGGTCTGACCAGCTCCCTTGCAAAATTAATGACGAGCAGATGAAGCTGCCTAGTCGAGGGGTACTCAATTTAATATGGAAGATAGCAATTCCGACCACTACGTCCCCATGAGCTAAAAACAGTGGCACAAAATGAGAAGTAGTTGAAAGTTTTGAAAGGTAGCACATGAAAATTTACTTGGAATGGCTTACAAATACCATGCATAGGAATTTATAGTGGACTCTTTGGAGGACTTGGTTTTGGTAATTGGATGCACGAGTAGAGCTCATACTCAGTACAAGTGAAGGTTAGCAAAAGACTGGGAAGCGACAATCGAGAGAGCAATAACTATCATAATCATGCTTGCGACAAAACGAAATTAATATAGGCATAAAAATGATACAAGAACTCTGAGGCAAATTAGATCATCGAGGCTTAATTGACTTTTTGTTCAGTCATATGCATGCATGAGCATGTGCCAAGTCGATTCAAATGGAGCTTTCAAAGGTGGATACCACAATATCATACCATACTATGAATAAAACAATGCATGCAAGCGTCTACATGACATGCTACAGGCTAATAGTAGATTGAAACTAATCATATGAAAGCAAGAACTACAAAGCATCCATTAGATGACATATACCTTACATGAACTGACTAAGCATGTCCACATAGATGAGTATATGTACAAAAATGAAAACAAATAGAGTTCATACCAGCCTCTTACCACATCTCGGATTGTCATATGTCGTCATTATTGCTCTTCACTTGTGTGGCTTGAATAATATAAAGTGAATACCAAGCTCCAATGGAGCAACGGAAGACTGAACTCTGCAACAAACTTTACAAAACCAAGGAAGAACAACAAATATTTTTGGAGTTTTCGATTTTTGAAGGCAAAAGCGGAAGAAAGTAGCAAACAAAGCAAAATATTTTTGGGTTTTTCAAGTAGCACACTGAAAATAGCAAGTAAAGCAAACCAAAGGTGGAAAACTAAAGAACCAAATAGAGAGAAATAACAGAAATATTTTTGATCTTTTTGTGTTTTGGAAGCAATGAAAACTAAAACAAGAACAGTAAAGGAAGCGAAACATGAATATACAAAGATCCGACAAAATATGATATGTAGATGAGTGAATCGTCGGCATACCTCCCCCCAAGCTTAGGCTTTTGGCCTAAGTGGAGATCAATCCCAGCTCGGCCATGAAGTGGCGCCTCCGAAGTGTGACGAAGAAGCACCGTCGTCCTGATGTGAGTTTGAGGATCCCCCGGAGTGGTACATGGTGATGTGATAGGCCGGCTCCTCTTCTTCTTCCTGAGCCACCACGCCGTGTTGGACATTGAAACCAAGCAGCCTAAGCTGATCGTCCAACTCCACCTTCGTGCGCGACCATGGCTTCTTATGGATGCTGAACAAGTTAGACTGAGGAAAGGGAATTTCCCTTTCCTCTCCATCAATGAATAACATCCTGTAAACTAATTTCCCTGCACAAGAGTTAGCAGTAACAAAGTGATGGAACTTCATAGCAGCGAGATCAAGCCTCTGTGGAGCCAACAATACATCATTAGGAGCAATAGAAAGTCCTAGCTCAGCAACAATGCGTGCAGCAATAATACCTCCATAAATAGGTCCCCTAGCAGCTAGGCGACGAGCAATAACGGCACCAAGGTTATACTCCCTACCAACATCAAGAGCCGTGGCTAGAAAAGCTAAATGATAGTTGGAGATATTGCTAGTGTTTTCTCTACCAAGTACACTAGTTGCAAGATAGTAAGTAAAATATCTAATAGCTGGGAGTTGAATATTTCTTATCTTGCCACGCTGCGCGTTGCGGTCATCGTCATTGGTCACCCCTCGGTAAAGCTCCAACAAATCAGCAGGGTGATTTTGTATTTTCCTAGCTGTTCCGAACATGGGAATACCTAAAACAAAACAAAACCTCTCCAAAGACATGGTGATGGGCTGATCATAAATCTTAAATGCAACAGACGGATTGTATTGAGAGTTAATAAATTTAAAACTTTCAACGAAAGTCTTTGTAAGCAAAGCATATTGGTTTCTTTCATCCGCCACATAATCTGTCAACCCAACCCTGTTAATAAGGAGCAAGAAATCATCAAGAATCCCTGCATTACTCAAAAAGTTAAAACAAGGGAAGGAGGATGGATGTGCATCTCCATCGTCCCCTTCAGGATTTGGTGACATGATATCCTCATTATAGGATACCCTATATCGGGCAGCGGATCTTGAAGGCCTTGATGCCCTTGGTGCATCACTTTCAAACACTTCTCCATATGCGAAGTTGGCCATCCCCTTCTCTGAAATTTTTCAACAAACTCATAAAAAGTGATTTAAAGATAAGCAAATGTAGGAAACTAATATAGAGAGTCACTAGAGAGCTATCATGCATCAAAATAATCCTTCTAAACGATAGAACAAGCATGCATATTCATTTATACTGTCACCTACAATGCTAAAATACTCAAGAAATACTTTACCAAAAGAAAATCTACTTGGACAAGTGGAGGAGTCACATACCGGAGAGCAAATAATCCAAGTTTCAGCAAAAATGTTGGGCTGAACAAGGAGATCGAAAATCTGGGCGAATAACAGCAAGAACTCGAGCTTGAGCAAATGGGGCGGTGTTTTTCGGGAGAGAGAAAGAGCAGGGGAAGAAGAGATAAGTGAGTGGCCTGGTGGGGCCCCCTCACACATGGGTGGCGCGGCCAGGGGCTGGGCCGCGCCACCTGTGTGTGAAGTGGCGTGGCTGCCCCACCTGGTGCCCCCCAGGTGTCTCTCTGCCCCATTTTTGACATAAAAATTTATAAAGAATTTTCTGGAATTTTTTGAGAAACTTTATTTTCGAGGATTTTTCAGAAATTGGCGTATCGATAAAACTCCGGAAAAACGAGGATGAAAAGATTTCAAGCAAATCAAAACTAAGCATGCAGCAGCTCTGAGATACTCTTAATCATGCAACTGAACTGAAAGAATAAAATTTTATGAAGGTAAATACAAGTGAGGTGGAGTGGATGCGGTGAAAACGAAGTTTCGTTCATATAAATTCACTTTGCTAACAAGGTTGATCAAGTCTTGTTACCAAACTAACTTTTTATGAGGAGAAACTTTGCATATCACTTAATGCTTATGTTACCTCAACTTTGATAGGTATAGTCCCAACCATAACAATTTGATATTCTTCTTTGGGCTTCTGCTCTGAACAAATAATTTGACCAACTTTGATGGTCTCAACATGCTTGATTGAATTTAGAGCATTTCTCCTATCAATCTTCTTGGGAAAATAAACGGTGTATTCTTTGTCATTAACATTAAAAGTGACTTTTCCTTGATTGCAATTAATAACAGCACCTGCAGTGTTTAGAAAAGGTCTCCCAAGAATAATAGACATATTGTCATCCTCAGGCATTTCCAACACAACAAAATCAGTTAATATTAAACAGCTGTTAGCAACTTGAACAGGAACATTCTCACATATACCAATAGGAATAGTAGTAGACTTATCAGCCATCTGCAAAGATATATCAGTTGAAACCAATTTTTCTAAATCAAGTCTCTTATAAAGAGAAAAAGGCATGACACTAACTCCAGCTCCCAAATCACATAAAGCAGTTCTAACATAGTTATTTTTAATGGAGCACGGAATAGTTGGTATACCTGGATCTCCAAGCTTCTCTGGAACTTTACCATCAAAAGAATAATTAGCAAGTAAAGTGGAAATTTCCTCACTAGGAATTTTCCTTTTGTTAGTAACAATATCTTTCATGTATTTTGCATAAGGAGGCATTCTAATAGCATCAGTCAAAGGAATTTGCAAAAATAAAGGTCTCATCCATTCACAAAACCTGTTGTAGTGTTCTTCTTCCTTGGACTTGTGTTTCTTACTAGGAAAAGGCATTGGCTTCTGTACCCAAGGTTCCCTCTCCTTACCATGCTTGTTGGCAATGAAGTCTTCTTTGGTGTACTTTACATTTTTATCACTCTTTTCCGGTTCTTCTTCAGCTTCTTCTTTATCTTCTTCTTTATCATCTCCTGGTTCAGTTTCAGCATCAGAAATAGAAACACTGTTAGGATCTTTACCTGCATCAGAGGATTCTGCAGTTATTTTATGCTTCTTCTTCTTCTTGGGAGGAATATCATCACTTGAAGTGCGTTGAGAGTCTTGCTCAACCCTCTTAGGATGTCCTTCTGGATATAATGGGTCTTGAGTAGCAGCGCCACTTCTTGTGCGTATTTCACATGCTTGCTTCTCTCTTGCAGCATTAGCTAGAAGGTCTTGCTGCACCTTGGTAAGCTGATCAATTTGTGTTTGAATCATTTGAAAATGTTTAGCAAGTATCTTCACATCATTGGCGGTTCTTTCCACAATATCCTGCATCTTGTTAATAACTCTAGAATTCTCCAACAGATGATTATGCACCATTCTATTAAAATTTTCTTGCTTAACAATAAAATTATCAAATTCATCTAAGCATTGTTCAGGAGGTTTAGTATAAGGAATATCTCTTTCATCAAAGCGTTGGAGAGAGTGTACCTCGATAGTAGATGAGCGAGGGATTGGCTTACATAATTCTTCAATAGGAGGTAAATTCTTCACATCTTCGGCCTTAATACCTTTCTCCTTAAGAGATTTCTTAGCCTCCTTCATAATTTCATCATTTAATTCAATCATCCCTCTCTTCTTCGGCGTAGGCTCTGTAGATGGCGCAGGTGTTGGTGCTGGTGTTGGCTCAACTAAAGCCCAATCATCATGATTTCGGCTTATTTTAGCCATTAACTCCTCTGCTTCAGCCGGAGTTCTTTCCCTAAAAACACAACCAGCACAACTATCCAAATATGACTTAGATTCATCCGTTAGTCCATTATAAAATATATCAAGGAGTTCATTTTTAGGCAATGGTTCCTTAGGCAAAGCTCTAATTAAAGAACAAAACCTTGTCCAAGATTCAGGCAATTTCTCTCCTTTTCCCTGTTCAAAATCAAAGATTTTCTGCACAGCAGCATGTTGAGCACTAGCGGGAAAATATTTCTGAAAGAAAGCATTAACCAAAGCAATAGGACTAGTAAGAGATCCAGGAGACAAGCTATTAAACCAAATTTTAGCAGCATCTTTCAACGAGAAAGGAAAAATCTTAGTAACAAAATAAGTGCGGAGCTTAATATCATCAGAAAACAAATTACTCAAAGTAGAAAGCTCATTCATATGCTCCATAGCACTCTCATCTTTAGTACCACAAAAGGGAGTTTTCTCAACAATAGATATGTAAGATAAATCTAAAGAGAAATCATAATCTTTGTCTTTAATATTGATAGGAGAAGCAGCAAACTTAGGATCAGGAGACAAATTATATCTAACAGAACGTTTAGCAAGAAGCTCTTTAATATTACCTGCATCACGAGCAGCACGTGCTTCTGCAATAAAATCATCATTAAGCTCAATATAAGCATCATCATCATAATCATCACTAGGACATTCCCTAGACTCAGGTGAACTAACAGGTGTAACAGTGGTGTTTCCCAACTTAGCTCTAGCAATAGTAGCTTCTAAAAAGGAACCTAGTGAACCTCTCTCATCAAACACAGTAGAAGCATCATCTAAATTATCAGTGGCACTTTCAATCTCAGCAGAAGTAGTAGCAGTAACGTGTGGGTGTGGTGGTGTAAGCAACTTACTCATAACGGAAGGTGAATCAAGAGCAACAGAGGTGTTGAGCGTCGTACCTCTTCTTGTAGTGGATGGCAATATAGGAACTTTTCCATCACGAGGTTTACCCATGATGAGAGGATTGCAGCGAACAATATGAATACCAAGTGAACTTACAAATAAAGCTATGGTCCCCGGCAACGGCGCCAGAAAATAGTCTTGATGACCCACAAGTATAGGGGATCACAACAGTCTTCGAGGGAAGTATTACCCAAATTTATTGATTCGACACAAGGGGAGCCAAAGAATATATGTAAGCCTTAACAGATGAGTTGTCAATTCACCTGCACCTGGAAACAGTCTCACTCGCAGCGGTTTATCAGTAGCAACAGTTTTATAGCAGTGACAGTAGGAAAACAGTAACAACAGTAGTAAAATAGCAGCAGTAGAAGTAACGGTTGTAAACAGTAGGAACAAATACTGTAGGCATAGGGATGGATAACGGGCGTTGCATGGATAAGATAGTTCATGAAATCAATGAGATACGGGCATTGCAGATAAATAATGATAAAGCATCCTAGTACAAACAATCATAGGCATGTGTTCCGTATATAGTCGTGCGTGCTCACAAGGAGAAACTTGCACGACATCTTTTGTCCTACTAGCCTGTTGCAGCAGGGCCTCAAGGGAAACTACTGGTAATTAAGGTACTCCTTTTAATAAAGTACCGGAGCAAAGCATTAACACTCGGTGAACACATGTGATCCTCACATCATAGCCATCCCCTCCGGTTATCCCAATTTCTGTCACTTTGGGGCCTCGGGTTCCGGACAACAATATGTGTATACAACTTGTAGGTAAGACCATAAACAACAAGTATCATCATAGAAATAATAACATGTTCAGATCTGAAATCATGGCACTCGGGCCCAAAGTGACAAGCATTAAGCACAACAAGTTGCAACAATGTCATAGGCACTAAATAAAGATGCTAGGCACTCTGCCCTATCAATCTCATATCAAATTACATGAACAATCTCATCCAATCCCTACCATCCCCTCACCTACAGCGGGGGAATTACTCACACATGGATGGGGGAATCATGGATGGTCGATGGAGGAGCGTCGGTGGTGATGGTGATGAAGATCTCCTCCGAATCCCCGTCCCGACAGGGTGCCAGAACGGAGTTCCTGGTTCCGAATCGCGGTTTCTGATGGCGGCGGCGCAGCGGAAGTCTATCTGGGAAAAACGCCGTCTCCCTGATAATAACTCGTCAGGGGGTATATGTACGCGAGAGGGGAGGTCGAGAGGAGGCCTGGGGCCACCTCACACAGGGGTGGCGCGGCCAGGGGCTGGGCCGCGCCACCTACGTGTGACGGCCCCTCGAGCCTCTTCTCCCTCCTGTATTCTGGCTCCGTGGGTCTTTCGGTGAAATAGAATTTTCCATGATTTTTCCTGAATTTTTACTGGAAGTTGAATTTCTGCACAAAAACGAGACACCAAAGCAATTCTGCTGAAAACAGCGTCAGTCCGTGTTAGTTGCATTCAAAACACACAAATTAGAGGAGAAACAATAGCAAAAGTGTTCGAGAAAGTAGATACGTTTTGGACGTATCAGTCTCCTATGATGAGAAGGGAGTAGTTCATCCCCGGGGCTAAGGGCTCTATTGGTAGCTATGTGGTTCACCTCTCTCTCCCATGATGTGATCTTTATGTGATCGTGAGCTTTGTATCATGTTGAACAAGTACATGTTATTATTCAGATATTTTGTGTACTCTAGTGATGTTATTAAAGTAATCTATTCCTCCTGCCTTGGTGTAACGGTGACAGTGCGTGCATCATGGTGGTACTTGGTTTAGGCTATGATTGTGATCTCTTGTGGATTATGAGAATAATTATTGCTATGATAGTTTGAGTGATCTATTCCTCCTTTCATGGTGTAATGTTGACAGTGTGTGCACCGTGTTAGTACTTGGTCTAAGTTGCAATGATTTCTATCTTGAGTTGTGATCTGATTTGGGTATCTCTATGAGTGGTGTTTGTCAAGTACTTGATGAACTTTAAGGGGTGCTTCTGTAGCCACTACACAATGATTAGTGTTATTCAATAGGAGAGTAATTCAGAGTACCTTAGCAAAGAGAAGTTATTGGTTCAGTCATGTTATATTGTTGGGAGTGTGTCCACTAGTGAAAGTATGATCCCTAGGCCTTGTTTCCAAGCTTTGCATACCGTTTACTTGCTATTTTGTTACTTGTTTGCTCGCAGCGATATTTATTTCACATCACATTTGCTACTTATAATCATCTATACCACTTGTATTTCACTATCTCTTCGCCGAACTAGTGCACCTATACATCTGACAAGTGTATTGGGTGTGTTGGGGACACAAGAGACTTTCTGTATCGTAATTGCAGGGTTGTTTGAGAGGGATAGCTTTGACCTCTAACCTCCCTGAGTTCGATAAACCTTGGGTGATCCACTTAAGGGAAACTTGCTGCTGTTCTACAAACCTCTGCACTTGGAGGCCCAACAAGTATCTACAAGAATAGAAGTGCGTAGACATCAAGCTCTTTTCTGGCGCCGTTGCCGGGGAGGTAAGGTAAAAGGTACTCGCATCCTCCTGTGTGAGTGCTCGAAGTTATTTCCTTTAGATTCTGCAGTTACATCTTTTTGTTTCTTGTTTTTATTTTCACTAGTTAGGCTTAATGGAAAACAAAGAGTTCGCTAGTCTTTTTCCTGAGTTTAGATATGAAGTGTTTGAAGAGAAAATTGACAAACCTTTGGAGCTTAATTTGCATGCTAATAGTGTTGTTAGTATGAATGCTTTGAACACCGTTGTTGATAATGCTATAGAAAAGTCTAAGCTTGGGGAAGCTGGTTTTGTTAAGCATGATATTTTTAGTTCCCCAGCTTTAGTGGAGAAAGTTTGCTCTGATGATATTTTATCTCCCATATGTGATGTTCCTTCTTATGATGATATGTTTGAAGAATATGCTTTGCGAAATAGCTGTTCTTTAGCTTGTGATGATACTAAACCTCTAGTTTATGATGGCTATGATGATGAGTATAATATTTTCAGTTCACCTACTGTTGAGGATAAAATTAGTTATGATTACAATATGCCTCCTATTTATGATGATTATGGTGATGAGAATAATTATTCTGTTGAATCTGCTCGTACTACTATTGTTCCTGTGGTGAGTATTAATTCTTTTATGCATGTGGCTCATGATAGAGATCCTTTATGTGATAGTTATATTGTTAATTCTATTCATGATGCTACTGAAAGTTATTATGAGAGAGGGAAACATGGTTTGAAGGATCTTAATAATATTGAGTTTCCCCTCTTTATGTTGCAATTCTTAAAGTTGTACTTGTTTTGCCTTCCTATGCTTTTTGCTTTGCGCTTTCATGACTTGTCTCTTTACAAGACTATTTTTCATAGGAAGTGGTTTAGATTTAAATGTGTCCCATACTTGCTTTTTGATGCTCTCTATTGCCTTAAGTTACTATATGGCGCCTTTGCATCAAGCTCTTATATGGCGCCCACATGAGCATCTTTGCAAATTACTGCGCCTAGCTCAAAGGCGTTAAAGAAAAGCACTCTTGGGAGATAACCCATTGTTTATTTGCAGTACTTTTTCTTTTATTTGAGTCTTGAAAGTTATTACTACTGTAATAACCGCTCCTTATCCTTTTTATTTTGTTTTTGTGCCAAGAGAAGCCTCTAATTTGAGTGAGGTAAGATTTGGGGATGTGGCTATCCTGAAACTGTTTTCAGTGCTGCACCGTAAAAATTCATGAAAATTCTCTGTATATCTTTTGGACCTGCGATTTCTTGTGCATATGCCCCAGGTTATATCCAAACTTTCATTAGTTGAACACTTTTTGATTTGAGCAACAGAAAACCCCTCAAAAATTCGACCTTTGGCAGCTGTTCAGTTTTGACAGATTTCTGCCAATATTTGTTTTTGCCACTTTATCGCTTTCCTTTTGAGTTCTTTTGATCATGGAACTTTTGGGGAAGTTGCTACAGTAGTATATACTTTATATGTGGTGGTTTTAGGTTAAAACCTGAAGCTAAAAGAGGTTGAATATATTTTATGCTTACACTAATGTTGCTAATAGAATTGTGTTTAGTTTTGTATGAAGGAAGTTTTCAAGTGTAGGGATTGGAGAATGATGAGATGAGTTGAAGAATGGACAAAAGCTCAAGCTTGGGGATGCCCATGCATCACCCCAAGAAATATCCAAGAAGTACAAGCGTCAAAGCTTGGGGATGCCCCCGAGGCACCCCTTCTTCATCGGCAAAAATCAGGTCACCTTTCAAAACACTATATTTTTATTGCTTCATGCACTATGTGTTTTTCTTGGAGCGTCAGTTGTTTTAGTTTTCTTAGTTGGTTTAGTTTAGTTTAGTTTGCTGCAATAAATGGTTAGATCACATCATGTTTCTTTTGGAGGAGATGAACTCGCTTTTCATTTGCAAAGAACACTCCGTTTTTCATTCTTATTTCACCGAGTGTTCTTTCTTTTCTGCTACTGCTTTTGGTTTTCGTTTTCACCTTGATTTGCGTTCAGACCTTGTCATATTTTTTTCATCAAGGTGTATTTTTGCCTCTGATCTTTATTGGTTTTTATCAAAAGAGGTGTTTATAAATTTTTTGAATGGTGTTGGAAAAGAGAAAAAGCTTTATGCAAAAAAGTGGTACAAGAAGGAGCTTGTGTAGACTGCGGCCTAGGCTTTTGCATGTCATGCATGACGTCTTTTTGATAGTATGCTTAGTGGTTTTGCTGTAGCATGACTTGTCTCAAATAATTGAGATTGCTTAATGAGCCTTTGAAAAAATCATGCATTGTTTTTATTATACGGAAGCATTTATTTGGTTTTCTCCTTGATGCTTTATTTGGGTTGACTTGGCGCATGCTCACACATGTTAGACTCATACAAAGTCGCCAATAGCCTCTATGATCATTTAGTTTTTGACTTTTGATGCCATCTTATGCTTCTTTTAATGTTGCTTTGTCGCTATGCATGATTATGGCCGTTATTGCTCTCTTAGTTGGTCGCTCCCAGTCTTTTGCTAGCCCTCGCCTTGTACTGAGTATGAGCTCTACTCGTGCATCCAACTCCCAAAAACCAAGTTTGCCATTGTGTCCACTATAAATTCCTATGCATGGTATTTGTAAGCCATTCCAAGTAAATTTTCATGTGCTACCTTTCAAAAACCTTCAAAACACTTCTCGTTTTGTGACACTGTTTTCAGCTCATGGGGACGTAGTGGTCGGATTTGCTATCTTCCATATTGCTTATTCCAAAAAGAAAAAAAAAAGAAAAAAAGAAAAGAAAAAAAGGCACTCCTCCATGGAATGTGAATGTTGGTGGGCACCCGATGGAATCGGTTAGCCATGGTTTGTGAAAGGAAAAAAGGTGGGGAGGAGTGCCAAGCTTTATAAAAGAGCACAAAAGTGCCAATCTCTCTCTCAAAAACTTGCTTCATTTTTGTATGGAAGATAGTAAGAACCCCATTGCTAGTCATTGACAAAAGACAACCACCTCTCAAAACTCAAGTTTTATCTCTCTGTTTTACAAATGAAAAGCTCTAGCACATGTTTAATCACTGCTTCCCTCTGCGAAGGGCCTTTCTTTTACTTTTATGTTGAGTCTCCACCTTCTATCTTTATGCACCGTTAAGAGAGCATAGTTGTCATTCTGAGTATAATGTGCATTGTCCCAAAGTTTTCATTGATTGATTCATGACTATGGTTTCACTTGTTCTCAAATTATTTGTATCTAGTCGCCCTCTTAAACTTGAAGGTGTCCTATTCATTTATGTTTTGCTCTCCATGAAGGACAAGCTGAAAACCATTTGTATGTTTTTCCTTATGATTTGAACACACGTTTGACTTTCATTGTTTCATTTTCATGATCTTTTGTTTGTGTTCATTTGCATGTTTACAACATGGTTGCTAAGTTCTTATTGTCAAGATTATATCTTCATGCCCATGTTTTAAGTTCTTATGATCCCAGCTCACCAATGCTTACATATATGATCAAGATTGTGTAGGTGCATGTCACCTCAAAAATTATTCTTTTGTTATCACTTACCTACTCGAGGACGAGCAGGAGTTAAGCTTGGGGATGCTGATACGTCTCAAACGTATCTATAATTTTTGATGCTCCATGCTTGTTTTTACACCATTTGCCTAATGTTTCGTTACACTTCGTGGCACTTTTATGCATTTTCCGGAACTAACCTATTAACGAGTTGCCACAGTGCCAATTTCCTGTTTTCTGCTGTTTTTGTGTTTCAAAAGTGATACACAGGAAATATTCTCGGAATTGGACGAAACAAGTTCCTGAAGTCTTATTTTACCCGGAAGCTTCCAGAGATCCGAAGAGGAGTAGGAGGGGGGCCACCAGGGCCCCACACACAGGGGTGGCGCGGCCAGGGCCCTGGCCATGCGGGGCCCGCGTGAGGGAGCCTGGCTCCACCTCTGACATCGCCCCTTCGCCTATATAAAGCCTCGGGACGGAAAACCCTAAGGGATTCGGCAATTTTCCAGAAGCAGTTCCGCAGCTCCGCTGCCACCGCCGACGAATTTCGGGGGACAGAAGTCTCTGTTCCGGCACCCTGCCGGGACGGGGAAGTGCACCCGGAGCCATCTCCATCGGTCTCCATCGCCGTCTCCGCCGTCTCCATCGACCTCACCGCCATCTCCATCAACCTTGCTGTCTCCTATGATGAGAAGGGAGTAGTTCATCCCCGGGGCTAAGGGCTCTACTGGTAGCTATGTGGTTCACCTCTCTCTCCCATGATGTGATCTTTATGTGATCGTGAGTTTTGTATCATGTTGAACAAGTACATGTTATTATTCAGATATTTTGCGTACTCTAGTGATGTTATTAAAGTAATCTATTCCTCCTGCCTTGGTGTAACGGTGACAGTGCGTGCATCATGGTGGTACTTGGTTTAGGCTATGATTGTGATCTCTTGTGGATTATGAGAATAATTATTGCTATGATAGTTTGAGTGATCTATTCCTCCTTTCATGGTGTAATGTTGACAGTGTGTGCACCGTGTTAGTACTTGGTCTAAGTTGCAATGATTTCTATCTTGAGTTGTGATCTGATTTGGGTATCTCTATGAGTGGTGTTTGTCAAGTACTTGATGAACTTTAAGGGGTGCTTCTGTAGCCACTACACAATGATTAGTGTTATTCAATAGGAGAGTAATTCAGAGTACCTTAGCAAAGAGAAGTTATTTGTTCAGTCATGTTATATTGTTGGGAGTGTGTCCACTAGTGAAAGTATGATCCCTAGGCCTTGTTTCCAAGCTTTGCATACCGTTTACTTGCTATTTTGTTACTTGTTTGCTCGCAGCGATATTTATTTCACATCACATTTGCTACTTATAATCATCTATACCACTTGTATTTCACTATCTCTTCGCCGAACTAGTGCACCTATACATCTGACAAGTGTATTGGGTGTGTTGGGGACACAAGAGACTTTCTGTATCGTAATTGCAGGGTTGTTTGAGAGGGATAGCTTTGACCTCTAACCTCCCTGAGTTCGATAAACCTTGGGTGATCCACTTAAGGGAAACTTGCTGCTGTTCTACAAACCTCTGCACTTGGAGGCCCAACAAGTGTCTACAAGAATAGAAGTGCGTAGACATCAGCATCTTGTCAATAGGTTAGTTCCAGAAATCGCATAAAAGTGCCATAAAGTGTAACGAAACACAAGGCAAATGGTGTAAAAACAAGCATGGAGCATCAAAAATTATGGATACGTTTGAGACGTATCAGCTACTCCTTCTCTCTCTCCTCCATTGTTGACCTTGAGTAGCTTGCTCTCCCTCTCCATTCCTCCCATGTTTCTTGCATCCTTTTGAGGGAAAAGTGAGAGGAGATGTAGATCTATCTTTCCACCAATCAATATCTTCTCTATGTGAGGGGAACTGTAACATCCCAGCATGTAGGACAACTCCGGGGTAGTTTAGAGGGCTTTTGTGCATTGCATATGAAATTATGGGATTTTTTCACGCTTTTATCACTAAAACCTAAGAGTGATCGAATCTCTCTTCGAGGGGGTATGGTATACTCTGGAGTGCGAAAGATCTGGACATGATCTCTTTTGATCTATTGTTGGGGGGAGGTGATGAATTGGATGACTAAAACCCTAGTTATAAGCTTTGGAACTTAAACTGGAATTTGAATCAAGTTTGAATTTGAATCTTGAATGATTGAATTAAAATTGAAAGACACATTTAGAAAGGATAAATATTAATAAAGAAAGAATATTTAGGAATATAAACATCAATAAAGAGAGAGAAAACTTGAACTTTACATAATCCAAGAATAAAAGAATAATTACAAATTGGAATGAATACAAGAATATTACAACAGGAGAATAGAAAGATTACAAGTTACAAATTCAAAAAAGAAAAATATATGTCTTCTTTCTTTCCTTTCTTCTTTTCTTCTTCTTGGCACATGCAACCAAAGTAGAAACAGCAAATTCGCAAGAATGGTAATTACCAAGTGGCAGTCAAGAAAAACTATGCCACTGTAGATAATCATCAAGATGTTGAGCTTATCACCGAGCTCCCGAGTGGAAATATCTCAAGACACCCGAGATGGGCAAGCCAGCCCACAGCAGCACACTCACCAAATGCATGCACCAAGGTGTCAAGCCCCAGGTAACAAAGGCCAGTATAAAAACATCACCGAGGGTGAAATTGCTCGGCCAAGAACACAGCCAACCAAGAACAACACCACCACAACAGCACATCACCACACCAAGAACAACACCACAGTCAAGACCACATCACCATCACTAAATCACCACCACACAATCAACCCTGCTCATGAGTTGAGCAACAAGGAAGATTTACACCACCAGCACACCATCAAATCAACCAAACCATCAAAGCCAAAGACCAACATGGTGATGCTACCGAGTTGATGAAGTAAATAACCGGCCTGTTGGGAACCCCAAGAGGAAGGTGTGATGAATATAGCAGCAAGATTTTCCCTCAGTTAAGAAACCAAGGTTTATCGATCAGGAGAAGAGCAGACAATACGACTGAAGGTGATGCGGACTGGCTTAGTAACACTCCAACAAGGGCGCCGTTTAACGATACTTTGAAAGAGCATTTCCCTAATAAATGTATTTTGGTGTTTGTTAACAACATTTGGTGAATTAACCATTCTATTAAAGTTCTGCAGATTTTCTAGGTTAATTCAGGATCTCGCGGAGGTGCACCCCAAAAAGGAAGAAAAGATCAGAGCCCGTAGTCCAGTAGTGGAGTTAGGGCCTAGTTGTCTTGTAAGGTGCTTCGCGAAGGTGGAAATGGTGGAGAGGGGTTCCACGAAGTGCTGCTGTTGCTTCTTCTAGGGCGGAGACTCCGGCCCTGTTTGCCGGAGACTCCGGCCTAGGGGATTCGCCCCAGCAACCCTCCCAGTTGGTCAGTTCAGATGCCCTCTCGGAGTTGGGCCGGAGACTTTCTGTCTCTGGCCGGAGACTCCGGGTGGGCCGGAGACTCCGGTCCCCCGGGGCCGGAGACTCCGGTCTGGCCGGGTGGTTAAGGGTTGCAGACTGGCTTGGACAATTCAGAGACCAGGTCGGAGTTGGGCCGGAGACTTTTGTCTCTGGCCGGAGACTCCGGCCCTGGAGTCACTTAGGGCGGAGACTCCGGCCCTCCTGGCCGGAGACTCCGGCCCTAGTCGTCCAGCAACGGCTACATTTCGTGGAGGACTATATAAAGCCTTCTTCTTCCTCAAGAGCTTGCTACGGCTTCCACTCTCTCTCCTCCATTGTTCCAAAGCTTCATAGCACTAGTTCTCTCTCCCTAGCCAATAGAACTCAAAGCCCTTTTGGGATTTGAGGGAGAAGACCTAGATCTACACTTCCACCAAGGCGATTTGATTTCCCCCCTCTCTTTGTTGAGGGGCTTGTAACTTGTGTGATTCATCGGATTCCTAGCCGGAAGAAGCCGTCCTCCAAGCTTAACTTTGTGTGTAAGAGCTTGGTGGGCCTATTGGGAGCCTCCAATTGAGTTGTGGAGCTTGCCCCAATACTTTGTGTAAAGGTGTCGTGCCGCCTTCAGGGGCATCGCTTAGTGGAGCGTGAACTCGCCTTTGTGGCTTGTTCACCGGAGAATAGGGTGAGCCTTTGTGGCGTTGGTGGCCTTTGTGGCACCACACCTCTCCAACATAGACGTACTTCCCGTAACAAGGAAGGAACTACGGGAATACATCCTTGTGTCTTCGTGTCTCCATTGCGGTTACCTCTATCCTTTACTCGTACCTTTACTTATATTGTTATTGCTAGCATGCTTGTCACTCTAGGTAAATTCACTTAGTAGCACATCTAGAGAATTTACCTTCTTGTCTAGCCTTAACTTGAAAAGAAGTAAAAATTTGGGTAGCTCCTATTCACCCCCCCCCTCTAGTCGCTCATACGATCCTTTCAATTGGTATCAGAGCGTGGTCTCTTATTCGGGCTTAACCGCCTAAGAGTTTGAGCAACTATGGAAGGGGATAAGGGTAAAGAAACTCCTCCCGAAGATACTCCTCCATCTATCTCTTCCTATTCAATCTCACGTGAGGAGCATTTGGCGTCCTTGGACACAATGCAAACCACTATGAGATTGGAGATGAAGGCTATGTTTGAGGAATATTTTGGAAGAAAACCTTCCGGGCCCACCGACCCAAACACCACACCTAGTGTGGAACTCTCCTTGGCTAAGGTGAAGCCACCTAACAATGGCTCCACCTCCGCCGAGAATAAAGGTGACCCTCCTAAGGAAAATGATGGTCCGGCAAAGGGTTCTAACATTCCACCCCCTAACACTTACTCCCCTCCGCCGGTCCATTATCCTATGCCACACATTAACAACATGGGATCTCCTCCTAAGCTTGATTCTCGCAATTTTATTAAATGGCAAGGACTAATGAAATCTCATATTTCTAGCTCTTCTACTCATTTATGGAGGGTCATACAAAATGGCTTTGCACCTCATGATCCTCTCAACTTGACCGGAAGGGAAGAAGTTGATGAGCAACTCAATGCCACCGCCAAACATCTCCTTCAACAAGCCGTACCGGATACTCATGCGGTACACATCAACAATTTGAGCACCGCCAAGGAAGTATGGGACTATCTCACTATGCTCTTCATTGGGAATTAGAGTATTCGGTCCTCCAAGTTTGATGAGCTCAAGAGTGAAGAAAGGGATTTCATTATGCGTGACAATGAGACTCCCGATGAGATGTACCAAAGGATCTTGGCTCTTGCAACGGCCTTGACCGGGTTTGGGTGCAAAGACAATGGTTATGACTATATCAAGCGTATGTTCATTACCTCCATCAACCCAAGAGAACCCATGCGGTCCGAGATAATCCGTTCAAGACCGGATTTTGGGAGTATGACCTCAAATGAAGTTCTTTGCGAGTTCACCGCCTTGTCTATCTTGAAGAAGAACGCGGAAGAGACTAGAGCCCGTGTTCTTGCCGGACAAGGAGTTCACAATCTTGCTCTCAAGGCCAAGATGGTGTCCAAGCAAGGAGAAGGAGAAGAAGAAATATATGAAGAAGAGTGTTGGTCTCCGGAAGATCTCAAGTTTGCCCTCCATGAACACTTGGCTCTCAATGCAAATGCCTTTTGGGATGCCAACAAGCACAAGACGAAGGGATCCAAGTTCAAATCCTTTACAAGGAAGGGTGGTGACTCTAAAGTGAGGCATTGCTACAATTGTGGAGGAATCAAGCACTTCATCGCCGAATGTCCTTATGAGAACAAGGAGGACAATGAAGGCCGGCTCATCCCCAAGCGTCGGTCATCAAAGTTATACCCATCCAAGAAGCATGGGAACAAGGACAACAAGAAGAAAGGAGAAAGGGTATTGGTGGTTCATGAGGAGTATGACTCTGAGTCCGATGATGATGACTCTGTTGATGAAGAGAATGGAGAAGTGGCCGCCATTGCCATTGTCTCCACACCATCTACATCCCTCTTCAACTCACAAAATGAGAACGCCATCATCACCACTCACAAGTGTCTTATGGCTAAGGCCTCGGAGGTAACCTCATCACCTACTCCTTCATCATCGCATTCCAATGCTACCTCTATGGATGATGTGAGTAGTCTTATGATTAAGAAAGAACTAGTTTCTTGTGATGATTTTCTTGCTAACATGAAGGGGCCAACCAAGATATACTTTGAGACACTAATGTGTGAAATTGGTGATGCCCATGACACTATCAAGGAGAAGGAGGAGTTGGAAAGATTAGCCGCCGATGATATTGGCTCTCTATCAATTGAGCTCGAAGAAGAGCAAAACTTGAGAGTCTCTTTAGAGGAGAAATTGTTGGGACTAGAAGAGTCTCATCATCAAATCTTGTCAAAACTCACTAAAGAACGTGACCATGCTCTTGCTATGGTCAAGTTGCTTAAAAAGGAGAAAGTTGAATTTGACGTTGGTCATAATGATCTTCGTGAGAAGTTTGAGAAGCTTGAAGAAGCCCACAAGGCTTTGGAAGGCAAATTCTCGCATCTCACCAAGATTCGTGAACAACTTCAAATTCAACTAACTATTGAACAATCTAAAGTCCCACCAATGCAAGTTATTGAAGTTCCTTGTTCTTCTAACTCTATTTGTGATCATAGTGATATCATTAAGGAGAACAATAGGTTGAAGGCCGATCTTGCTAAGGGCCTTGCTACTTGCATTCAAGGAGAGAAGAATCTCAATGATCTCTTGAACAATCAAAGATTGTTCAAGGGAAAGGAGGGCCTCGGATTTGTTGCCGAGTCCTCAAAGAAAGGGGATCTTTGTTTGGTGGCCGAGTCCTCAAAGAAGAAGAAGAATAAGAAGAACAAGAAGAAGACAAAGCCTGCTGCTGCTCCTACTCCTCATGTCCCCTTTGATATTTGTTACACCGAGGAGGAGTGGGAGGAGCTGAATGGGAAGAAGAAAATCGAGGAGACCGGAGTCTCCGGGTCAAAGGTTCCGGAGTCTCCGGTTAGTTCATCTACCCCGGAGTCTCCGCTCCCAAAGGCCGGAGTCTCCGGCCCTTCTCACAATAATTTTGCAGGAAAATATAACCCTCATTATGTTCTTCTTAGGGACTATTATGGTGATGTCTATGCTAAATATGTTGGTCCCTATGATGGTTACATTGAATATGCTATTTGGGTACCTAAGATTCTTGTGACTAACAAAAGAGGACCCATTCAAAAATGGGGACCTAAAACCAAGAATTAATCTCTTGTAGGACATTGCTTCCGGAGGAGGAAAATGGATTATTGATAGTGGTGCCACAAGCCACATGACCGGAAGCAAAAATATTGTGGAAAATCTAAAGCCAAATACTTCAAATGTCACGGTCTCATATGGTGATAAATCATCCTCTAAGGTACTTGGTTTTGGTAAGGTGGTGATCACTCCGGACGTTTCCCTAGTGAATGTCATGCTTGTCGAAACCATTGGTTATAATTTACTTTCCGTTCATCAACTTGCTACTATGGGATATGCCACATATTTTGATGTTGATATTGTGGTCGTCATGTGGAGTAAGTCTCTCAAGGTTGCCTTTGTTGGGTATGTCGAAAATGGCTTGTATGTGGTGGACTTCTCGGAGAAACCCACTACGGCCGCGATATGCCTAATTGCTAAGGCCGACGTGGGATGGCTTTGGCATCGCCGGTTAGCCCACGTCAATATGAGAGCTTTGCAAAATCTCTACACCGGCGGCCACATACTCGGGCTAAAGGATGTTTCTTTTGCCAAAGATCGTGTTTGTAGGGCATGTATTGAAGGAAAGATGCATGAAACAAGCCATCCGAGCAAGACTATTATCTCTTCCAAGAGGTGCTTGGAGCTCCTTCACATGGACCTCTTTGGACCTCCCACTTATGCAAGTCTTGGTGGCAAGAAGTATTGCTTGGTAATTGTCGACGACTATTCAAGATATACTTGGGTTTATTTCTTCGAATTCAAGAGTGAGACCCAACAAACCGTCAAAGACTTTGCCACCGAAGTCGAGCGTCAATTCAATACCACCATATTGACTATAAGAAGTGACAATGGCACCGAGTTCAAGAACTACTCCCTAAATGAGTTTCTTAGTGATGCGGGTATCAAACATCAATATTCCGCTGCATATACCCCGCAACAAAATGGAGTTGCCGAGAGGAAGAACCGGACTCTTATGGATGCGGCAAGAACTATGTTGGCGGAGTTCAAGTCTCCATACAACTTTTGGGCCGAAGCTATTAATACCGCATGCCATGCCACCAACCGGCTTTATCTCCGGAAGAACTTGAACAAGACTCCATATGAAATTCTTACCGGGCAAAAGCCCAACATCATGTACTTCCGGGTATTTGGTTGTAAGTGTTTCTATCTCAAGAAAGGTGTTCGTTTGTCAAAATTTGATTCTAAAGCTATAGAGGGTATCTTTGTTGGTTACTCCACGGACTCACATTCCTATAGGATCTATAGCAAGTCCACCGGGCATGTTATAGAGACTTGTAATGTGAGGTTCGATGAAGATAATGGTTCCTTTGTGGGACAAAGTGGTGTTCGTGATGTAGGTGACGAAATTCCTCCCCAAGCCATAAGAAGAATGGGTGTCGGATTCTTCCGGCCCATTGAGGGACACCTTTTGGCCGAAGGAGAAGGACAATGCTCTACACAAGTGGAGCCTTCACCTGCTGAACACCCACAGGACATTGACCAAAGACAAGCTGCGCACCCTCAACCTCAAGATCATCCCACCGAGCAATCTTGCCCGGAGTCTCCGGCCCCTGTGGTCCGGACTCTCCGGCCTATACCGGAGTCTCCGGGTATGGATACCGGAGTCTCCGGGGGTGATCATGACCTTGATGAAGATCCTTCGGAATTCAGTGGCTATGGGCCACTTGATGATCAAGGCAATCCAGCTGGTCAAGGCGAGGACCAGAACAATGATCATGAAGATGATCAAGTAGTCTCTCAAGAATCTCCTCTTGAGGCTCGCACTCGCCGTGAGAAGAAGCTTGAGTCCATTCTTCGACGAAGAAGCATATCCTTGGAAAATGTGGTTGGGAGTGTTCGTAAAGGTGTCTCCACTAGGAGGCAACTTTCTAACTTTAGCTCTCATCATGCTTTTTTCTCTTGTGTAGAACCCAAGAAAGTTTATGAGGCACTTGAGGATCCGGATTGGCTTGATGCCATGCATGATGAACTCAACAACTTCGAGCGCAACAAAGTTTGGACTCTAGTAGAAAGGCCTAAAGATTGTCGTAATGTCATTGGGACCAAGTGGATCTTCAAGAACAAGCAAGATGCAAATGGCATAGTCATTCGTAACAAGGCAAGATTGGTGGCTCAAGGTTTCTCCCAAGTTGAGGGTATTGACTTTGGTGAAACTTTCGCTCCCGTTGCCCGTCTTGAATCCATTCGCATCTTACTTGCATATGCATCACATCATAACTTTAAACTTCAACAAATGGATGTTAAAAGTGCATTTCTCAACGGTCCCTTAAATGAATTGGTTTTTGTGAAGCAACCCCCGGGCTTCGAAAACCCTAAGTTTCCTAACCACGTTTACAAACTTGATAAGGCGCTCTATGGCCTCAAACAAGCCCCACGTGCATGGTATGAGCACCTTAAAGAGTTGTTGGTTGATCGTGGTTTTGAAATTGGGGTGATCGATCCCACTCTTTTTACTAAGAAGGTCAATGGGGAGCTTTTCATTTGTCAATTATATGTTGATGATATTATATTTGGTTCTACTAACAAAGCTTTCAATAATGAGTTTGCCAAGCTCATGACCGACAAGTTTGAGATGTCTATGATGGGGGAGTTAGAGTTCTTCCTTGGATTTGAAGTCAAACAATTAAAGGGAGGGACTTTTGTGAACCAAGCCAAATATACCCAAGACATGCTCAAGAGGTTCGAGATGATAGGAGTCAAAGGTGCAAAGACTCCCATGCCAACAAAGGTTAATCTTGATCTCGATCCTAATGGTAAAGAAGTGGATCAAAAACTCTATAGATCTATGATTGGTTCCTTGCTTTACCTTTGTGCATCTAGACCGGACATTATGTTAAGTGTGGGAGTTTGTGCACGTTTTCAAGCCGCACCAAAAGAAAGCCACTTAGTGGCGGTCAAAAGAATCTTTCGATATTTAGTGAATACCCCTAACTTTGGTCTTTGGTATCCAAAAGGAGCAAGTTTTGATCTTGTAGGTTACTCGGATTCGGATTGGGCGGGAGACAAAGTGGAACGGAAATCAACCTCCGGGGCTTGCCAATTTCTTGGTAGGTCTTTGGTGTGTTGGTCATCTAAGAAACAAAATTGTGTGTCTCTCTCTACCACCGAAGCCGAATATGTAGCCGCGGCTAGTTGTTGTGCACAACTCTTATGGATGAGGCAAACTTTGAAGGATTACGGTGTCATTTTTGACAAAGTGCCTCTTTTATGTGATAATGAAAGTGCAATCAAGATCGCTCACAACCCGGTGCAACACAACAAGACGAAGCATATTGAAATTCGTCATCATTTCATTCGGGATCATGTCAACCGTGGAGATATTGAGCTATCTTATGTTGGCACTCATGAGCAACTTGCCGATATATTCACAAAGCCTCTTGATGAAGCAAGATTCCGGGAATTGAGGCATGAACTAAATATCATTGATTCAAGCAATGTGGCTTGAGCTATGTGCATTCACTCCCATACTCTAACTTGTGTGTTGTTCTAGATGTGGGCATGGAAATAGGGGGAGTGCGGTCCTAATTGATTGGACTATCCCTCCCCCCATAATGCCAATAGTAAGCGTATTGTTCTATCTTGTCATTTGTGACATTTTTGAGCTTAATCGATGAGTCTAGGTTTTGGGCCCAAGATATATCTTCGCGGTGCCATACCTATATACTCATACATGGTGGCCTTTGGTCACCGACCTCCTTAGTGGAGGAGTTTCCCAATTGATCTTATTGTCTTTTTTTATGGGAACATGCTCATGTTTGGTCTTATTTGATTTTATTTGCATGTTTGCAAACATGAGCATTTTGTACCACACAGTGACAATGTGTCCATCCCAAGCCTATCTCATCCTCATCTTTAAATGACATGTCCTTTTCCACCATAAATGTGATCTTGTCAATGGGGGGCCGGAGACTCCGGGGCTTACAGCCCGGAGACTCCGGTGGGCCGGAGACTCCGGGGTAAGTACCAGAGACTCCGGCTGGGCGGTTTCGACTCAAATACTTAGGGCACGGGGTGGGGAAGAACGGTTCATTCTTCCCCATCCACCCCCGTGCCCCTGCTCTTCCCCTGCCGCCCCCATTGTCCAAGATCGGCCCCGAAGCCTTTCCAAGCTTCGGGATCCGCCGTGCCACCGGCAAAACAAGTTCTTGAAGGTGTGGGATCATTCCCACCGATCGATTTTTTGCCATGGACTCCGGTAAACTTGCTCTCAATCTCCTTCATCTAGTTCTCCCTAGATCTATGAGATTTGCATGTTTCCCCTAGTTTGATATGGTGTACTACCTTCTAGTGGCTATCAATCATCCTCTTAGCAACTTTATTGTGGATTTTGCACTCGATTTGATCAAAGGTAGTCTCCTAGGCTCGGGCTCCTGCATCCAACCGGAGACTCCGGCCCCTGTGGCCGGAGACTCCGGCCTGGACGCAAAGTCTCCGGTTTTGGCCGGAGACTCCGGCCCGAGTCCCCGGAGACTCCGGCTAGATCAGGCCTGAGTGCACTCTTTCACAGCATAGTTGCTTACTTTTTGATTCTAGGACATGTCACCTCAACCTTGCTATCTTCCTCACTCATTCACAGGTGCAGGTGGTTCTCGGAAACCGGCCGCTCATAGCAAGGACAAATTGGTTGTCAATCCCGCCACAAGGGCTATTGCTCAGAGGCCAGTCATTGCTCAGGAAGCAAGGGATGCTAAGAGACTCAAGACGATGATGGCTGAGGAGGAACGTGCTGAGGCAGCTAGAAGGTCAAGTTCGATAGCCTGGTGACCTTGGAAGGGCTGTCATCATCTGAATATGTTGAGATGAGGAAGAGGGACATGTACACTCTCCCGCAGAACTGCCGTGACCGTTGCTTTGTCCGCAAAGAGCAAGAGCTGATCATGAAGGAATTCTATGCTTCTCTCAAGAAGTATCCGGTTTGCCCTCAGACGGTCATGGACTTCTCTCATTTTGCCAAGTACAGTGCATATTTTGGAGAGGCCGTATGGATCACTCGCAAGCTTGGGCTCCACCCACTCATGAAGACTCAAGAGCCCTATAACATCACTTTGATCCATCAGTTCTTTGCTACCTTGGTACTTGGGGATGGTGAGGAGATCCCAATGACTTGGATGACCGGAGAAGAGGTTTGTCACTCCAACTTCATGGACTTTGCTGCTCTCCTTGGGTATGAGTTTCGTGGTGCTACTACTCCTAGTGGCATGAGGATGCATGTGGATGGTGAGTACTATGAGAAGAAGAAGCTTGCTCCTCTCTACACCAGGGATGACAAGAAGATTGTCATTGGGGGCACACTTGGGCTATCCAAACGGTCCAACATCTTGCTCCGCATATTCCGGGCCTCCATTGCCCCTCAATCCGGTAACTTTGATGCTATTCGTGGGGCTTTGGTGAATCTCTTGGCCTACTCTCATGAAGTCTATTGCAAAGGGGAGACCGCACCTGTTGAGCCACTTGATGTGATGGATTTCATTCACAAGGAGATCAATGATTGCATTCTCAACAAGAAGACTCCTCTGTATGCCCCGTTTATCATGAGGCTCATCCGTGCTCAAGGACTCAACCTTCCTCTTCTCGATGCAAACCTTGTGAATCACAAGGTTGTGAAGCTTCAACGCAAAGAACCCACCGGTCACTCCAAGGAACCATTTGCTCCGGTGAGAGGTGAAGATGATGATGCCTTTGCTGAGGGAGTTTCAACTAGAAGGGGCCCAAGGATGAAGCATGCTAGCAATGCCGGCTCTAGCTCCAACAATGAGTTTGGGCAAGAATACAAGAAGCTCAATTGGTTCCAAAGGAATGTGCTGTGCATGAATGTGGACATCCGTCACAAGCAATATGAGGGATACATTGCCCAAAAGCATTTGAATGACAATCAACAAGTTCTTCACAAGGCCTTTCGGAAGTCTCAACCGGACTATGTGGAATCACCTCCTTCCTCTTCTTCATCCGGCACTCACTCCTATGGCAAGTGGAGCAAGGGTCTGACTGAATGGCAAGCCTTTGAGGAGGTCACCTCTGGCACCTCCAATGTGCATCATGGCAAGAAGCCCATGGCTTCTGATGATATTGAAGAAGGAGATGAGGACTTCAATGCCGGTTCCGAGGACTGATGTCTACGCACTTCTATTCTTGTAGACACTTGTTGGCCCTCCAAGTGCAGAGGTTTGTAGAACAGCAGCAAGTTTCCCTCAAGTGGATCACCCAAGGTTTATCGAACTCAGGGAAGTTAGAGGTCAAAGCTATCCCTCTCAAACAACCCTGCAATTACGATACAGAAAGTCTCTTGTGTCCCCAACACACCCAATACACTTGTCAGATGTATAGGTGCACTAGTTCGGCGAAGAGATAGTGAAATACAAGTGGTATAGATGATTATAAGTAGCAAACGTGATGTGAAATAAATATCGCTGCGAGCAAACAAGTAACAAAACAGGAAGTAAACGGTGTGCAATGCTTGGAAACAAGGCCTAGGGATCATACTTTCACTAGTGGACACACTCCCAACAATATAACATGAATGAACAAATAGATAACTTCTCTCCACTATGGTACTCTGAATTACTCTCCTATTGAACAACACTAATCATTGCGTAGTGGCTACAGAAGCACCCCTTAAAGTTCATCAAGTACTTGACAAACACCACTCATAGAGACATCCAAATCAGATCACAATTCAAGATAGAAATCATTGCAACTTAGACCAAGTACTAACACGGTGCACACACTGTCAACTTTACACCATGAAAGGAGGAATAGATCACTCAATACTATCATAGTAATAATTACTCTCATAATCCACAAGAGATCACAATCATAGCCTAAACCAAGTACCACCACGATGCACGCACTGTCACCGTTACACCATGGCAGGAGGAATAGATTACTTTAATAACATCACTAGAGTACACTATAATAATTAAGCATAGGAGTAGCATTATATCTGAATAATAACATCTACTTGTTCAACATGATACAAAGCTCACGATCACATAAAGATCACATCATGGGAGAGAGAGGTGAACCACATAGCTACCGGTAGAGCCCTCAGCCCCGGGGATGAACTACTCCCTCCTCATCATAGGAGACAGCAAGGTTGATGGAGATGGCGGTGAGGTCGATGGAGACGGCGGAGACGGCGATGGAGACCGATGGAGATGGCTTCGGGGGCACTTCCCCGTCCCGGCAGGGTGCCGGAACAGAGATTTCTGTCCCCCGAAATTCGTCGGCGATGGCGGCGGAGCTGCGGAACTCTTTCTGGAAAATTGCCGAATCCCCTAGGGTTTTCCGTCCCGAGGCTTTATATAGGCGAAGGGGCGATGTCAGGGGTGGAGCCAGGCTCCCTCACACGGGCCCCGCGCGGCCAGGGCCCTGGCCGCGCCACCCCTGTGTGTGGGGCCCTGGTGGCCCCCTCCTACTCCTCTTCGGATCTCTGGAAGCTTCCGGGTAAAATAAGACTTCAGGAACTTGTTTCGTCCAATTCCGAGAATATTTCCTGTGTATCACTTCTGAAACACAAAAACAGCAGAAAACAGGAAACTGGCACTGTGGCGCTTGTTAATAGGTTAGTTCCGGAAAATGCATAAAAGTGCCACTAAGTGTAACGATACTATAGGCAAATGGTGTAAAAACAAGCATGGAGCATCAAAAATTATAGAAACGTTTGAGACGTATCAAGCATCCCCAAGCTTAACTCCTGCTCGTCCTCGAGTAGGTAAGTGTTGCCTGTCAAAACCCACCGGCGAGCAGCGACGAGCAACACGAAGAGCCGGGAGGCTCCCAGAGCTGCTGGTGGGCCCTGGTCCCTCGGTCAACGGCCCGCAAAACTCCGGCACACGTCCTGGCTGATGCAAGGGCGTGCCACCTGACCTATACCTGATCAGGAAGGTGATGGATTGCTTCGATTGGTTTCCTGCATGGCGGACATGTAAACATTAAATACGAGCCTCGATCGGCTCTCAGGTTTCCCTGTGAATCGGCTCAGGTAGCCGATTGTCCCATGGATCTGCATTGGATCTACGATAACATGGGGTTTTGCTTTATCAATACAAGTCAAATCGATCTACGACAGTTTAACGCTTTCACCACATAATTGGAACATCCCACACGTAATTGAGCCTGGTAGATACGAAAGATAACAGAAACTAACCCTAGAGGAGGCCAAAAAAACCAACGTAGAGTCAATTCCCGGAACAACTCCTCTCAAATTAGCAAACCATATCCTTACGTACTACTGGACCGTTCAACCCGTTTGTGAGGCCTGACCATGCGGATATTAAACTAATCCTTGGAGAACAAAGAACAACTATGACAGATTGAATCGACTGAATAAAGATCAAGCAAGATGCTGCCCTTACACCCAAAATAGGTGCAAAGGCAGCGAGATCTCTAGGGGCAGCATGACTAAGCAAACAGAAACAAAAAGCACTGATGCTAGCCCAAACAGATCTATGATAACAGTATTACTCGCCATCAACAAGGCTTCAGTACGAGCAACACCAAATAACACATAAGCAGATGCTGCCTAGATCGCGAGATGCGATCTAGGCAGCACGACGCTTACCTGAAAGAAACCCTCGAAACAAGGGGTGGCGATGCGCCGAGATTGTGTTTGTTGCGAACGTGGTCGTCCTCCTTTCTCAATAACCCTAGGTACATATTTATAGTCCGGAGACTTTCTATCTTTGGAATAAACCTAACAACTCTATCTCTTGTTTAAACCGAAACGTACTCTATCATAATATACAGATACACGGGCAATTAGCCCAAATCCACGCGCAAGGCCGATCCAGCCTCCAAGCCCATCTTGATTACGGCCCACCTCCTTATTTGGCCAAAATGTGGCGATAACACATGCCCCCCTGGTTTTGGCAATAATAATTCCAAAACCACTCTGTTTTTTTCTTCATCGGGTCACGCGCCACAGAGCAGAACCGTCGTATCGCCTCCTCATCATGATGCCTCGCCTTCTCAACTTCTCCGCAATACACGATTTGACAACTCTGGCACCACATTCTCGAAAACCGCTATGGCATTGAACCACCTTCCACTATTCCCCTTATTTAAATCCATCCGAACCATTTGCATCCTCATTCTTCTCCAATAGCCAAAAAATCCTCTTCCTCCACCATGGCCTCCTCTTCTTCCTCCAACACCTCCGGCCTCTCCTTCCAATCCTCCGACTCTGTTAACCGGGAGCTGACGCCGGAGCACCCGCCAATGGCGGCGTACGAAGCTCTCGCCCCACAATGGTGGGACGAGAGAGACTGGGACTTCGCCGCCCAGTCAGAGGACGACGAGTCCCTGACCGACGGCGAGGAGGACTTCCAATTCCTCGTCGACGGGGAACTGGAGGCGGAGAGCGCCGACGACGCCGTGTCCTGGGGCGAGGACATCAGCTCCTCCGATGAGGAGGAAGAAGCAGAGGAGGACACCTCCTCCGACGAGTACCCGCCGGTGAAGCGCTTCCGCGCCGGGTCCAGCGAGGACACCGACGACGACGACGAGGACGAGGAGGCCCCCGCTGACAACTTCAGCAGCAGCGGTGAGGACTACGCCGGCAGCAGCGCCGATGATAGCGAAGACGGCGGCGGCAATGGCAACGGCGACGACGACGACGCCGCCTTTTAGATTAGGAAGTAGTAGTACTAGTAGTAGATCCCCATTTTGTAAGCAATCGGCTTCATTGTAAACAACCATCTTTGGAATCAACAAAGCTTGCTTCTCCCCAATTTGATTTTGCCGATAGTCAAATAGGTCAACGTTCCAAAAGCCGATAGTAACGAATCGGCTTTCACCATACAACGTTTGATACGATCAACCAAGTCAAAGCCCAAAGAGCCGATGGCAACACATCGGCTTTTCCCACAAACGTTGGCAAGGTCAAACTCGGTCGCTTATTTAGACAAGTCTGAGCGGTCACTTTCCAATTTCAACGGTAACCTGCAACCATCTTCAAA